>CM062812.1:41593742-42020423 GCA_031772625.1 Pinus tabuliformis
GTCATAGGCCAAGACAAGATCGCCTTTAGAAAAGACTCGAGGACGGACAACTCTATCGTACTGAGTTTTAACCCTTTTCTTATGAGCCTCATTGATTGTGGTGGCATCTCGTGCTACTCATCGAGATGTTCCAAATGAAGGAGGCGCTCTTCGAGACTAGAGGTCTCTGGAAGGAGCTCAACAGCTAGCTTAAGAGATGGAATTTCGCATTCAACAGGAAAGATTCCAACCCGTAAACTAATTGAAAAGGTGTAAAACCAGTAGCAGTCTTTACCAAAGTTTGGTACTCCCAGAGAGCAAGATACAACAAGAGATGCCAATTGGAGAGATTTTTATCAATTTTCCTTTGCAGGATTGTCTTGAGGGACTTATTCATGGCTTCTACTTGGCCATTGGCCTGAGCATAATACAGAGACGAATGCTCCTGCTGGAAGCCCAATTTAAGAGCCAATTCGGACATCAGTTGGCTCTGGAAATGATTGCCATGATCAGTGACAATCTCTCTCAGGATACCGAACCATGAATTAATCTAATTGAAGAGGAACAATGTTGTTGTTTCACTATCGTTTTTATAAGTGGGCATGGCCTCAGCCCACTTCATAAAGTAGTCTACGACCACAGTAATGTACTTGTGATTCGTTGCTGAAGGCAGATTACAAGTAGTAAAATCAATACCCCACTTTGTAAAAGGACCGATAGTGACAACAGGGAAGAGAGGAGTTGGATGCACGTGCATCTTCCGGGAATAGACTTGACAAGGGTGGCAATGTTTGACTGCTTCAATACAATCTTTGAAAAGCGAAGGCCAAAAGTAGCCGGCATGCAAGATTTTCTGGGCTGTAGGAAGCCCTGAAAGATGACCACCACAAGCTCCATTGTGGCAATCATTAAGCATAGACTTTGCTTCCTCTAAGGTTAAACAATGCCTAAAGATTGAATCAACCCCTCGGTGATATAATGTATTACCAATGATCACATAGTTCTTAACCAGGTGACGTAATTTTCGACGTTCATCCTTGGAGGCAGCAGGAGGAAGCTTTGAAGTCTGGAGATAGATTATGATATCTCCATACCAGGGATCTTGTGAAGAGATGAGGAATAGATGTTCGTCGGGAAAAATTTCCTCATAAACAGTATCCTCTCCACAAGGCAGCTCAGAAATTAATTCCACAAAACCCAATGATTTCTTAGACTTGGCCGACAAGATCTCGAGATTGAATTCTTGTAAAATAACAATCCATCGATTGTATTTTCCCCCAATCACTCACCTACTAAGGACAAATTGGAAAGGATTGACTTCCGCTAAGACAAATGTTTTGCGCAACAGAATGTAATGGCGAAGACGCTGGACAGCATGGACAGCTGCCAAGGCTAATTTCTCAACCGGAGAATAGTGTAGTTTAGGGCCTACCAAGCCTCGACTCAAGTAGTAAATGACATGCTCCATGAGAGCATCATATTCCTGAACCAGAACCATAGCTATGGTTGATTCTACACCTACAAGATATAAAAGGAAATCTCTACCATAATCCGGTGGACTCAAAATCGGGGCAGAGATCAATGCCTTGCTTCAAGGCATCAAAAGATCGTTGCACAAAGTCATCCCATAGAAATGGAACTCCTTTCCTGAGCAAACACATAAACCCTTTAGTTATCTCAGCATAGTTTGCTATAAACTGTCTCAAGAAATTTTCCTTCCCCTGAAGACTTTGAAGTTGTCAGATGGAGGACGGGGGAGGCAACTGAACTATTGCCTCCACCTTGAAGGGATCAACTTGAATCCCTTCATTTGACACAATGAACCCTAACAACCAACCTGATGTAACCACAAAAATTCATTTATTTGGATTCAACTGATCTTGTAAAAACCGACATCGTTCGAAAACCAATCAAAGGTGACCAGGACGATCGATTATCTTTCTAGAACGAGGAGCTAAATCATCTAAGTATACTTTGATTACATGCTTGATGTCGTGGAAAGCGTATGACATGGCCCATTGAAATGTCACTCTAGCATTTTTAAAGACCAAAAGGCATCTTTTTGTACGCAAAGGTACCCAGGGACATATGAAAGTTATCTTATGCTGGTCTTCTAGACAGATAGATATTTGATTATAACCGGAGAATCCATCCATGAAGGAAAGAATCTCATTACCCACACATTCATCAACTATCTGATCAATAAAGGGTGTGGGGTAGTTATCTTTCAGACAAGCTTTGTTCAAATCCCTAAAGTCAATGCACACATGGTTCGTTCCTTGTTTTTTATCAACTGGAACTGGATTAGAAACCCAATCTGTTAGGGGAATGGGGTATATGAAACCCGCCTTGAGCAGATTTTCTACTTTAGCTTTAATAGCTGCTGCTTTCCTAGGATTGATTGGTCGAAGCTTCTGACGAATCGGCTTAGTGTTTTCATACGTCTTGATCTCATGTTGAACGATGGATGGGTCAATACTAGGAATTTCTTCATAAGACTAAGCAAATACATCCCGAAACTCTTTGAAAAGGTCGGTGTAAATTTGAATCTCTTCAGGGGAATACTCGGCTCTGATGAAGACATTTTCTATCACGCTAGGGTTCCTACAGATGTTTATTGGTATGGTTTTTTAAATTACCGACATGTTACTTTTTGCACGAATGTGTGCTGGAGCCAAATGGTTTGAAACTGTACAAACATCACTAGTAAGTAGATTGGAAAACCTAGACTCGACTTCTCGTAATGGGGGAAGAAAATATGAACGATGGTGTAAGTCTTCCCAAGGCCGATCTACACCCATCATTGCTTCTAAGATTGCTTCCTCAGATGGTAAAACAATATCTAAGCAATCCATAGCAGAAGTAGAGTTAAGGGTCCAAGCTGGGGCCACATCACCATCTAACTCTTTCTCTGAAAAAGGAGTAGGATGGTCATCCGCAGAGTTCATGATAGACTAATATCTAAGCTCTACTGTAGAAATGGGGAATTCCATTCCACCCACTTGTCCTTCATCTAATGTGGTAGTAGGTTAAGGAAAGGTCCAAGGGTTTGAAAAATAACGAGTCCGTAAGAACTCTTCCCATGAAGACTCTTTGGAGGATGAAATGACATTGGTTCTAGCTATAGCAGTGGAAAAATCAAATGTACCCATCAATGAAGAATACATCCCAACTCCTAAATCCTCAATAGATTGACGAGGGTTATCCACCAATGGAATAGTAGAATCCGAATTTTCTCTAGGGTCAACTAGAGAATAATCCAATTGATCAACCTTAACAATTTTCTCCTCATGAGGAAAACAAAGAACTCGAAATAGAGTCGAAACGACGACATCCATTTCATAAATCCAATTTCGTCCCAAGAGGAGATTGTAATCTAGGTTGGCATCAATGATTTCTACTTCGATGTTAACCACCTTCCCTCCAACACATATAGGAAAGGTCAGGATAATCTTGTGTCGCCTATGAGAATGACCGTCAAATGTTGTCAAGAGTGTAGGTGAAGGAACAGCCGAAGGCGATCCAATGGCCTTCCAACATGACATCAACATGACGAACATGGAAGCTTCTTCATCAATAACGGTTTGAAAAATGTTAGTTTTCCGGTAAGTAGACTTTATTTGAAAATCCATATGATGAGGGAGTCTCTTTTTGACATTGAGCATGTCAAAAATGAACACTAATGAATTATTTGGATCAACTGCCCCTATCACTGAAAGAAAAGCACTTCGTTCAGCTGTACATGACTGGAGTACCTCTAAAGTAGACATAGCACATGGACTTTGGGCCAGATCCTCCACAATGGAGTAATTTTGAGCTACCCTAGCATTAGGGTTGATAGTCGTGCGTTTGGTGGAACCTTCTGGTATATGAGGTATAGACTCGATAGAGGGTCGCTCGATATGAAGTGGATCCATAGTTCTGGGAACAGTTTTATCCTTGAATGTTTCAGCTTCACCATAATCATGTGACCGTGTGGCCACATTGACATGAGAACCCATCATGAAAACATTTGAGGAATGGTCCCCCTCCTGTTTTCCCCCTGCAGAGGTATAGGGTTTGAATTCGCACCAGCAAGAAACTACTGCCCTTAGGGGAAAGGGTTAGTTAAGACAGCCTGGGAGCTAGAAGACCCTTGCTGCACTAACAAGCGCTGAGCATCTTGAATTTTTGGTCAGAGATGAGTCAAATGGTCCCCACTGCATAGCTTGCATGGAAACTTAACTTTCTTCTCAGACTCTTTTCCACCCTCACCAACATTATTTCCGGGCTTATTCGCATTACCCTTCCCATCATGATTCTTCTTTTTACCTCGTCCCTTCTTCTTCCCATTTAAATTTTGATTTCCTTTGGGGTTATAAGCCTGAACGACATTTACGGAAGAAGGTTGAGGAGGTGGAGTAGTAGATGGTGCAGCCTCATTGGAAGAAGCAGTTTGTATAGACAATTGTTGCAATTGGCTCAGAAGGTTCACCGTATTTGTATCAATTGATCCAAAAATACCATCCCCATGGGGACCTGGCTTTGATTTGGCTATATCAACCTTAGCCCTAGGAGCATCAGAAAGATTTTTTTGAAGAATCCCAGACTGAGAATAAATCAATTCTAACTGCTAGGCCCGAAAAATAGCTTGCTCTTTAGAATAGACTCTAGACAAAGAGACATCCTTAGAGATCTCAGGTTGTAATGATTTTAAGAACCATTCGAGATGGTATTCAGGAGGAATTTCAGCTTTAATGAGCCTCTTTATTCGTCTCCATTCTTGAATATGATCAGAGATGTGAGTTGTCGTATCCTGACGAAAATTGGCCAGAAGTTTAGTTCTGGCATCATAACAGACGGGCAACTGGAAATGGTTTAGGAAAATGTTAGCCAAATTGGTGAAAGATGTAAAGCTGCCCCCTGGAAAGTCTATATACCACTTAGCCGCATTGCCAGTTAAGGTGCGTTGAAAAAGTCTCAACCTAATCAAGTCATCGATGAGGGATTTTGATGAGCATCATAAATGGAATGTGGTTACATGGTCGCCTGGGTCTTCACCGCCCTTCCCCTCGAACTTTGGCATATCCGATGGGAGTTTGGTTGGGACTGGAGGCCAGGTCGGATTGTATCTGATTGGATCATTTGTTAATTTTGTGAGATCTAGCAAATTCAAAGTTGCCAGAAAAGGAAGTCTGGGAGGACCTTGGGGATTCCACTATAGCAGTGGAAAAATCAAATGTACCCATCAATGAAGAATACATCCCAACTCCTAAATTCTCAATAGGTTGACGAGGGTTATCCACCAACGGAATAGTAGAATTCGAATTTGCTCTAGGGTCAACTGGAGAATAATCCAATTGATCAACCTTAACAATTTTCTCCTCATGAGGAAAACAAAGAACTTGAAATAGAGTTGAAACGATGACATCCATTTCATAAATCCAATTTCGTCCCAAGAGGAGATTGTAATCTAGGTTGGCATCAATGATTTCTACTTCGATGTTAACCACCTTCCCTCCAACACATATAGGAAAGGTCAGGATAATCCCGTGTGGCCTATGAGAATGACCGTCAAATGCTGTCAAGACTGTAGGTGAAGGAACAGCCGAAGGCAATCCAATGGCCTTCCAACATGACGAACATGGAAGCTCCTTCATCAATAACGGTTTGAAAAATGTTAGTTTTCCGGTAAGTAGACTTTATTTGAAAAGCCATATGATGAGGGAGTCTCTTTTTGACATTGAGCATGTCAAAAGTGAACACTAATGAATTATTTGGATCAACTGCCCCTATCACTGAAAGCAAAGCACTTCGTTGAGCTGGACATGATTGGAGTACCTCTAAAGTAGACATAGCACATGGACTTTGAGCCAGATCCTCCACAATGGAGTAATTTTGAGCTACCCTAGCATTAGGGTTGATAGTCGTGTGTTTGGTGGAACCTTTCGGTATCTGAGGTATAAACTCGACAAGGGTCGCTCGATATGAAGTGGATCCATAGTTCTGGGAACAGTTTTATCCTTGAATGTTTCAGCTTCACCATAATCATGTGACCGTGTGGCCACATTGACATGAGAACCCATCATGAAAACATTTGAGGAATGGTCCCCCTCCTGTTTTCCCCCTGCAGAGGTATAGGGTTTGAATTCGCACCAGCAAGCAACTGCTGCCCTTGGGGGAAAGGGTTAGTTAAGACAGCCTAGGAGCTAGAAGCCCTTGCTGCACTAACAAGCATTGAGCATCTTGAATTTTTGGTCAGAGATGAGTCAAATGGTCCCCACTGCATAGCTTGCATGGAAACTTAACTTTCTTCTCAGACTCTTTTCCACCCTCACCAGCATTATTGCCGTGCTTATTCGCGTTACATTTCCCATCATGATTTTTCTTTTTACCTCATCCCTTCTTCTTCCCATTTGAATTTTGATTTCCTTTGGGGTTATAAGCCTGAATGACATTTACGGAAGAAGGTTGAGGAGGTGGAGTAGTAGACGGTGCAACCTGATTGGAAGAAGCAGTTTGTATAGACAACTATTGCAATTGGCTCAGAAGGTTCACCGTATTTGTATCAATTGATCCAACAATACCATCCCCATGGGGACCTGGCTTCATTTGGCTATATCAACCTTAGCCCTAGGAGCATCAGGAAAGATTTTCTGAAGAATCCTAGACTGAGAATAAATCAATTCTAACTGCTAGGCCCGAAAAATAGCTTGCTCTTTAGAATAGACTCTGGACAAAGAGACATCCTTGGACATCTCAGGTTGTAACAATTTTAAGAACCATTCGAGATGGTATTCAAGAGGAATTTCAGCTTTAATGAGCCTCTTTCTTCGTCTCCATTCCTGAATATGATCAGAGATGTGAGTTGCCGCATCCTGACGAAAATTGGCCAGAATTTTAGTTTTTGCATCCTAACGGACGGACAACTGGAAATGGTTTAGGAAAATGTTACCCAAATTGGTGAAAGATGTAAATCTGCCCCCTGGAAACTCTATATACCACTTAGGTGCATTGCGAGTTAAGGTGCGTTGAAAAAGTCTCAACCTAATCAAGTCATCGATGAGGGAGTTTGATGAGCACCATAAATGGAATGTGGTTACATGGTCGCCTGGGTCTTCACCACCCTTCCCCTCGAACTTTGGCATATCCAATGGGAGTTTGGTTGGGACTGGAGGCCAAGTCAGATTGTATCTGATTGGATCATTTGTCAATTTTGTGAGATCTAGCAAATTCAACGTTGCCAAAAAAGGAAGTATGGGAGGACCTTGGAGATTCCACCGAGATTGGGCAGAGTTCCCAAAGTTCTAAAAAGATTGGCCTGGATTTTGAAATGCACCAGACTACCAAAGTAACTAGCAGAACTTGCTGAACCAAAAGGTGACCCTTGTGGTCTAGCAAAACTCAGAGTTTGACCAACTCTAGCCAAAACACCTCCGTAATCGGTGAAGTTTTCCCCTAACGAATTATTATAAGGAGTGGACAACCCTTGGTAAGGGTTCCAAGCATTAGCTAAGGGTGGAAAACTTTGAAATGAACTAACTGAGGAGTATGACATATTCCCTTGTTGTTCGAAAAACAGATTCCCAAGCTCTCGTGCCACTAACTGTAGGATTATTCCAACCCTGAAAGGGATTGCTGCCTTGATTCGTGAAAGAAAAAGGCATAGATCCTACAGTCGGATTGGAATGTGGTATATGACCACTTCCAAAAGGAAAACCCTGAAAAGATGCCGATACACTCATCATGGATATGGAGGCAGTTAATGGTACACTTAATGGAACTGAGGGAATACCTAGAGAAGGCATGCCAAAAGGGAAGAATCCAAAACTAGATGCATGCGCTTAGGAACTTCCACTCATTGACAAAATGTAAGTAGACCCAAACACGACGTGCTAGCAGTAGACCCAAATAAAGATGTAGAAGGGATGGAAATGGTTCCTCCCCCTTGTATTGATATAGGAGTCTACATACTTATAGTACTCATGGTGGATGCCATGCTTCCAGAAGTGGTCATCGAAGGGATGTGCATGTGTGGACCTGGACTTGAAGGTCTATATGTTGAGTCCCAACATATAACACTACGTCCAGATGATCGGAAGGCAGAGGAGAATTCAGAGCTTCTAACGGCTCTGAGAGTTCTTCTTCCTCAATATTATCTTCCGACTGGAAGAGAACTCGAGAAAGAACTTGGGTGTTCCTCTATGGCTCTGTGATAGTACTAGGCCTATTTTGTACATGAATGCCCCCAAGTGGAGGATCAATCCCCGATGCGTTGGTTGCCACTAGGTGAAACCCACTGGCAGTATCGCTCCTACGCCTTCTAGAAGAAGGCTCTGGACTTGCAGGTGAAAGCCCACGAAGTCTTCGGGACCGTCTAAGCGATTGGTCAACCACTTTGAATTATTTAATAAGATCTACTTAAAGACTCAAGAAATTGAAAGCTAGGCCAACTAGGAGCACAGAACACACACTAAAAGTATCCCTAAAAGAATTCAGCAGTCAAACAACTTCCAAGTATTTCCGCTATGGGTGATTAGGACTGGACACCCAAATACAAGAAAGTGAAGTAGGGGAATTTCGAAGATAGTCTGGGATAATGACGGCCCAAGCCTACCAGCGAAGGTTTCAGAGGAAGTTATGCTGGCCTCCAAACAATAGCCTATGTCGGTGCAAGCCCCTTAGCTTCGCAAGGGTGCCCTCCAGAAGTACTGCTGAGAGTGATACAACGTCGACCTCAGGTGCCACAGGATTCCCCTCCACAACCACCTGTGTAGATCCCTAGGATACGCAACTAAGGTTACCAACTCATGTCAGAAGCTAGGCGGAACAGTCTTGAGGTAAGATCCGACAAGTAGGAGAGGGGGTATCTCTCTTCCTTATCTTCAAAAACCCTCGTGCTTAACTTCCAAATCCAGAGCTTTCCTGGTCTCCCTAATGCTATTGGATTTGCAATATTTATTCAGACTTCTATGTTTGACAGTTTAAAGTGGCCTTGGAGATTTTTCTCTCCACTCACCTAATCTGAGGCCCTAAATATCCTAAAACTTGTTGGTGTGTCTAAATTGATGATAAAAAAAAGTTCTAGTATATTTTATTTAGTGCTTGTTTTTAAATTGGTTGTTCTTAAGTCAGGGGATAAACGGAAGTGAAACTTGTGGTGTTCGTTGACGCAAAAGAAATTAATAAAAACCAAACTATATGGAAATGCACTTGTTTCATTCTTCGATGAAAATAAATTTCTACCAGGTTCTAAGGAACTTCTAATAAAGTAATAAATTTCTCTTTTCTTTTCTTTCAACAAGCTTCACATTCACAAAAACTAACAAAAACTATCAGATGCCCTAAAAAATGCGCAAACTACCCTAATGCAATGAGTATATGTTGATGAAAAAACTTAAGATTACTCTCAAGAAAAGAATGAAAGCAAATTTTTTATCGGTTCTACTTAGCCACCTTAGATGTTTAGATAGAATATAAGTTCCTAACGCTAATTTTCGTCCAAAAACTAAAATCAAATCTGAAGACAAACAAAATGCACTCTCACTCGCAAAAAGAAACAAAATCAAAACAAGGAAAAAGAAAGCAAAAACCAAGTTTTCAAGAAGTTTTCTTCTTCACAAAAGAAAAAACACAAATTTTCAAAAGTGCTCCAAATACTATTGAAGACTTTAAGACCGAAAAATAGGCAACAAAAACACTTTGCAAGTTATCAACTCAATACGAGCGAAAAATCAACAAAATAGGTGTTTCAAGATGCCCTGAACGACCAAAAAGTAGCAAAAAGTGCTTGGTAACAATGATCAAAAGACCAAGAAAGACAACTTTCAAAATCGTCAATCAACAACTTTCAAAAAGCGAGAAAAGAAAATGGCCACAAGATACAGTTTTGACACAAAGCAAGAAGATCACAAAGATAAAGTTTGTCACAAAGATTGAAACCAATCTTTCTGCTTTGGAAGGCTAGAACAACCAGGATTCTTAGAAAGAAATCTCGTGTGCTCAGACACAAATGATGACACTTGCAACAAAAACAAACAAGACCAAAACTTTCCACAACAAGAGAGAGTTCTAAACCATAAACTTGCTGCAAAACCAAGGATTGACAACAAAAACTAACTGCGCAAGAAATACTCAGACCAACAAACAAATCTTCTGAGACAGAAATACTTGAAAAAATATTGGAAAATTAGGGTATACGCAACTGTGTCATTACATAGTTGCGTGTATATGTGATTCAACCCAAAGAAACCTGCGTATACACGGGTTCATATGGGGAAACTTGCATACATATGCTACTGTAACCTGACAAAACTGCGTATATGACAGTTCACAAGAAAAAACAAAAAAGAGGTCTGAAGAAACTACTCAGACTTAAAGTCTGAGTTCCTACGGGAACAAACAAATCATTTACAGCAAGAACACCAATGGCTGAGCCCTGATTGGATTAAATTAACCCAAACTAGGAACAACAATAATGTTGTCCCCAGTGGATTCGCCAATTCTGTTGAGGGACAAAGTCCCCTAGGGTTTTGGGTCAACACCCTAGCAGAGTGAGGGGTTATCTATAGTAAAAGACAAGCATTCCATATAGACATGATAACTAAATAAGAAAACTATGCAAAGAGATGTGTACCTGAGGGTCCTTCGTTCGAGTATATTTAGCTAGGGTTCAAGCCCTCTTGGAGTTCCTCTTGATCCTTGAACCTACAAAACAGCCAATTCAAAGAAGCATAGCAATATATGGCCAAAGTATCATATAGAAATCAACTTCATAACATATTGAAAGATGGTTAATTATACATTGAAACAATTATTCATATGTAAACCATAATAATAACATCATATGCATAAAGAAGATTGATTTCAGAAACAAGACAAATGTTTCTTTATTGCAGATAACTAAAACAAAGCAAGGAATGATATCACCTGAATATTCCTCTTGCTAGCTCCAAACAGAACTGTCCTCCAGGTTCGTCCAATCCCAAGCTTTCAAAAGACTCCTTCCATGACTCACACAAGGATATCTCAACTAGTGAAATGACATCAAAACTGAAGGAAACAAGGGTTTCCTGTAATGGGGGAAGTGTTGGAAGCACAGGGATCTTCAGACTTGATCAGGGATAATCTCAGCAAAGTAATTCTCTCTTTTTTTTCTCTCCCTTAAGGCCTTCCCATTGAAGCCTTTTTATACTTCTCCCAAAGTAGTTTTTTAGTTGGGAATTCGTTGGGAACAGTTGGGGCCATGGGCACTAATAGGTAATCAACTAGTAAAACTCATGATCTCCAATCAAAATTAAGGATATTTAATTTTTTTAAGTGTTTTAATACATATACGTGGGTTGGGTATACACTGAACCGCGTACACACGCATTTAGCTCATGGAAATGTCACGTACAGGGAATAAAACACTGTTTTTTAAATATTTGGACCAAGTCTGGAAGGAGGGGTTTCCATAGGCCATAAATGCAGCATCACAAATATCAAGGGTGAGATTTGGAGCTATAACAGCTGCTGATACTGTCGATGAAGAAGGTAAGGAAGTATAAGACTCCATGATAGGGTAAATCACGAACAAAGGCACGTATGTATAGATTGGTGAAGAAACGTCAAGGTTTATCTGTGATAACTCAGATGTTAATGGATCGATCAAAGTTGGATTGGCAGGAGTGTCAGAGTTTTCTGCCAAATTCTCGATAGAAATCAAGTCGCTACCAGAAGGACCAGGTATAGACTCCAATACAATATGTTGGTCTACAACTTGAGCACCGATAAGCACTCTCCATTGAGGAGTAACAAGCCCACCTTATTAAGGAGGTAAACTGTGAAGATGATGTGACTGTCGATGAACAAATTCATCCAGGGTGATAAATTATAATTTAAACACAATTATGTTAGTGTAAACACCCTAAGGCCAAAACTACTGACTCAAAGCAAACATCACACACTAGAAGCATCCTAGAAGATAACAAGCATAAACCAAATTACAAAGAAGTTGGTGATAGAACAATTATACTAGCGACCTACTTCCCAACCCTTTTAACTACGAACTCGGTACAAGTTCCCTCACAAGATGTGGAAAACCCCCCAAGAGGACTAAGAGAGTATGACTAATATTTGTCCCAGGTATAAAGAAGATGACCTTGACCTTGCACCTATGTATGAGTCTTATGAAGATAGGCCACTATGGTCACACCTACAATAACATGACCTGGGGGGGTAGTCATAGGACACATCCACATGCAAGGGTAGGACACTTAACTCCAAAGTGGAGCTAAGACTAAAACCCCCTTGAGAGTTTCCTCCCATGTGGTCCCCATGTGATAATAACACCACTTGTATGCATGCAAAATCCGCTATACTGCGCCACCCGAAACTAAGTGAGATGGGTCATGTCACCCCATGTAGCCCAAGTGTGACCTCATGCTTGATCCTTTTGTGAGGAGGGCTTCCCAAACCGCACTACTGCAAATGGATTTAACTCCATACCGCAAGATCCTAAGTTGATTTTTGTAGTCTTAGAGAAGTTCAATGAATCACATTCCTATCTCCAAGACCCTAGCCTAAGCTAGTGTTGGTGTACTACCAGTAAAAATGAAAGATGAATCTAGTTAATTTTATGAGCGCATTGATTTTAGTGGTTTTTGTTTACACAAGTGGGATGTGGCGTGAAATTGAGATGGTGTGAATTACTCTTAGTTAGTCACGCTAATGCAACTATATGCACTTTTTTATTTTCATTTTGATGAATGCTAATTGCAGGAGGGTAAGATCCTTCTAACACAGCAACGCCTATTCTGATACACCTCTTCACTAAATCTTTTTAAATGAAAATTATCCAAAATTTTGTGAATTAATGACCCAAAACAAACCACGAAGCCAAAACAAAGTGAACAAAATGAAACCAAAGAAAAATTTCCCAAGCAATAACGCAAAGCACTCCAAAAGTGTCATAGCTAGGAAAACAAAGCTCAATCAAAGAAACACACTCAAAGTGATCAAATCGAAAGCCAAAAGTGAAAGAAGGAAGGAAATGTCAACAAGCTAGGGCTATAAGACAATGGCTCAACAAAGACCAATGTTATACAAAGGACACAACCAAACCCTAGAGGTATAAGGGCTTAAATAAGATCAAATGAGGGTGATACAAAACAATCAAAACACACTTAAAGGAAATTTTCTACATTACAACTGCACATATTTGTACCTTAAACATATTGCCATAACTAGGACACCCAAGCACATGTTAGCATGCCCTAGCACAACATTGCACTCCCCTATTGTTAGAAAATTATATATTACAAAGCAATGGAACACAAAATATTGTAGAAATATAAAAACAGAAAATGCATAAAACAAGAGAGACACAGATATATGTGGTTCACCCAGTTTTGGCTACATCCACAGAGACACAACCAGTCCTTCCTTTTATATATTATCCAACAAACTGAAGAGATACAACCTACAGCAGATCTGTTGTAACTCCCTCTTCTCTCTCAATCTCCTCTCTCTTCCTCACTCGGAATACGGATATACATAGATGCAATACAATTCCCTCATATATAGTGAGGGGTTGCCTTCTAGGGAAAAAAACCCTAAACTAAACATAACTTCTACCGTCAGATCATCTGCCTAATGAATGACCCAGATTGACTAGAAATTACTAGACTTTTACAAGGCAATTTTACATCTATTTTTAGCTTTGGGGGCGCTGACCCCGAACCCTCGCTGGGGGACCGCTAGCCCCTGGAACCCCCAGCCGGGGGCGATTTACCCCCTTGGATCCCCGCAGGGAGGACAAGTCCCCCCCGCGTGGAGGGGTGTACATTCTTCATGGGGTATACATTTGGCTGAAACCTTTGAATATAGAAGATAATCAGGCTCCACACCCAACACCTATCATGTGTTGGCATGCCCTGTAGTCCCTAGCATGCCTTGGAACACCTTGGCATGCATTGACATACGTTAGCGCTTGGCACACATTGGCACTTGGCATGTATTGGAACCTAATGTTAGTGTTCCTAGCATTCCCCTTTTGGAAAAGGTAAAGTGCTAGCTTATTAACCCTCTTATGTGTTCATTTCCTTGCATTTTATCTTAGTTCTCCATTTTGTTTCCTTGAAACTCCTTGACACATGTTGGCACACCCTAGCACCATGCACATCCTAGCATGCTTAGCACTTGGCATGACTTGGCACTATTTTTCACATGTTAACACACCCTGGAACACCTTAGTACACTCTAGAACTTATTGGCATGCCCCAACATTCTCTAGCATGCCTTACCACTACCTAGCATACCTTGTCACTCCCTCCTTGCCATACCTAGCACTCATTGACACTCCCTGGTACACCCTCATATTCATTCATTTTCATGCATTTTGATCTGCTGCTCCCTTATGTTTCCCTATCACTCCCTAACACTCCTTGGTATGCATTGGAACTCTTTGGGAAGCCTTAGCACTGTTCGCCATGCCACTCCTTAGCATGTGTAACACTCCCCGACACATATTGTCACTTGGCAAGTCTTGCCATGCTTGACATGCATTAAGATTCCTTGGTATGCTTTGGCATGTGTTAGAATGTTTTGACATGGTTTAATATTAAATTTATTTGAGATCAATTATTGGAAGGTAGGAGAGAAGTAACAGAGAAATATTTGGCACTTAGAATGCACTAACACTTGACACTTGGAACGTATTTGCACCTACATTACTATAAAAAAAGTTGATTAGGGTCGGTTTGACCTACAACGGTCTTTCCAAAACTGCCTCTAAAAGTGTTTTTAGGGATTTAGGGTGGTTTTTGAAACCCCCTGAAAATCATGAAAATTAGAACTTTTTTAGGGAGTTTTCTAACAACTGCCTCTAAAAGTGTTTTCTCATGACTTTTGGAGAGAGATTTTAAATTATTGCCCCTAAATATAATTTTCATGGTGGTTTTTTGAACACCCACCCCCAAAAAATAAAATCATGAAAATTGAACTTTTTTTTTTTTTTGGGGGGGGGGGGGGGGGTTAAATAAATTCACCTAAATATATTTATTATGGCAATTTTTAAACCCCCCCCCCCACCCCCCCCCAACCACGAGAGTCATGAAATGTAGTATACCTAGGGGGGATAATATGGGGTACAAAGGGAGGTACCCAAGGGAATAATGTATAATGGGATGGGCCATAGTAATAAATACGGTGGTTAACCCGTATCATGTAAGGGACCATAAGTAGTTAGTAATAATGTAATGGGACCATAGTATTAGATAGATGGTATTGAGGGAACCATGGTAATGACCCATGGTATTGTATGTATGAGGCCTATATAGAGGCTAGAGACTCCACATTGAGAGATGTAAAGGATTATTGTATGAACAGGCATACGGCTTGTGGAGTGTTCTCCTTCCTTAAGGAGTGAACGTACGGTGTTGCCCTACCTTAAGGGTTTGATATTAATAAAGAAGCATTTCTATCTATTTCTATCTTTTTTTGGGTTTATTTATATTATCTTATATTTTTGGATCAAATCCATAACAAGTGGTATTAGAGCACTTTCTTAGGCAAAAGTGGAGAAATTTTTTTTTTTATTTTTTTGCAGGAACTTTCTGGGGCGGAGAGTTTGCAGATCAAATCTGTACGTTTTGGTGCAAAATATGCAAAATATAATTGCAGATCTAGGTTTTTGGTGAAAAAATACTCAGTTTGGAAAAAAAAAAAAGGTGGAATCGGAGTCTGGATGAAGGAGATCTCGCTGATTTAAAAATCAGTGTTGTTGCAGTCATTTTTTGGGCAGCGAGTTTGCGAAGTAGATCTGTACATCCTAGTACAAAATCTGCAGAATTTAATTGTAGATCCAGATTGTTTGTGAAAAAATAGTCGATTTAAAAATAAAAAATCGGTAGAATCGGAGTCCAGATGAAGCAGATCTCGCTAATTTAAAAATCAATGTGTTGCAGACATTTTTTGGGGGCAATGAGTTTGCGGCGCAGATATGTATGTTATGGTGAAAAATCTGTAGAATCTAATTGTAGATCTGGATTATTTGTAAAAAAATACCCAATTTCAAAAAAAATCAGTCGAATCGGAGTTCGGATGAGGGAGATATCACTGATTTAAAATCAGTTATTTTTTCAACAAATTTTTGTGCCAGCGGGACAGTTGCAGTGCGAATAGGAAATTCCAATGCCTAGATTGGGATCTCTACCACATGAGCAGATGCAGAATGGTTGTTCCATTTCCGAAACCAGGTCATAATAGGGATTCTGAGCAATATTGACAAAATTGTGGCCATTTCAAATTTTCGCCAAGTGATTTTTTTTCAAAACCCTCTTCATGTTGGTTCTATGTTTTACAGGAAAAGATAATTGTCCTCCTATTCAAGAATACATAAAACAAAAAAAGTTAGTATGGGAAAAATATTGGAAGGATTCAGTGTGGCTTGGTTTCAAAGATGAGGCTGCCAAATGGTGGTTCTCACTTGACAACAAGCAATTGACCAAACTTTCAGATGCAGAATTTGAAAGAGTCCTTTTAGACAAATGGTCTCGTGCTAGAAAAAAGGAGAATGAGACATGTAAGGGGTTATTTTCTACTAGTGTCTCCTTATTGTAGGTTCATGCATTGATTCAGAAGGAGAAGATCGTTGTGTCTATAAATCCTAGTTGCAAGCATAATTTTATCAATGTTAATTTGGCAAAAAAATTGCAAGTTCCAGCAAAACACATTGAAAACACACAGGTCGATGATGAGGATGTTCAAGTTTATAAGGATTTGAAGCTTTCTATGGATGAGTATGTGTTACATGGTGATTTTTATACTTCAGATATGGATAACATGGATGTTGTTTTGGGATATCCTTGGATGGAATCTGTGGGTACTATCAATATTAATGCGCAGAAGAAATTTCTGAAGCTCTGGTATAAAAAGAAGAAAATTACATTACAGGATATTTCCATCAATAAACAGGTAGAGTCCACGGAGGTTGAAGCAGAAGATGTTCCAGGGACTGACATATCAGATGATGAGCCATTGATGGTCGACAACCACACACAAACATCAAACCAGGTACCATAAAAACAGGTAGAGGCGGAAGCAGAAAATGTTACATCAGAACCTCATGGAATAGGTGCTAGGGGGCTTAGAGGGAAGGTAAAACGAGAAAATGATAGGGGAAACCCCAATAGTTGTGATAAGGGTTTTAGGCACCCCATTATGACAACCCATAAGCCCTTAATCTATAACTAGTAAATACCCTATCACCTTAACCCCCAAGCCATAATCCCTTAACCCCTACACTCATAACTCATAACCCATTAACCCCTTGATCTCTTAAGCCCTAAGCCACTAACCCCTTAACCCCTAACCCATAACTTATAATCCTTGAACCACCCTTAAAAGTGATAACAATGTAACTTTTGGAGGTAGTTTTGGACAACCCCCTCGCTCCAAAAGTCATTAGAATTAAAATTTTAGAGGAAGTTGTTAAATTATTGTATCCAAATGTTCAATTATCATGAATTTCAGGGGAAGGAGATATTTTGGTCTATTGAATGGGGCAAGGGACATAAGCATAACATGGATGGGTAGAAGTGATAATTTCGAGCATTGTTTACTGAAATCTATAATCCTAGCATAAGAGAATGAGAAGGGGCTTTAGAACCTCATGGCATAGGGGCTAGGGGGCTAGAGAGAATGCAACAATACCAGTTGATATGGGAACCCACAATCATGTTGTGATAGTGGATTAGGGGCCTGTTGAGGGCCCAAAAATCGGGTCTGCAACAAGGGGGATAACCACCCGATCCGGACCTTGAAAGCAGCTCCTTTTCCGTTTGGAATAGTGGCTCCAACTGGGGATGATGGGACCAGTTTCCCAATCTGTTTATGATGGTGAACTAATGGGATGACGTTTTTATTTTTTAAGGTTTATGGGGAGAATGATTTATTCTAAATCTAATCTATCTATTAACTAACATATGCAATTTTATTTCAATGAAGGAAAAACATTTAACTCTAAACTATCCCAACAATAACACTTTAGTTATGTGATCTAAAATAATTTCCAACAGCGATTGGTAATAAAAATCATTCAATCACTATGAGAAAGGAATCCATTAAAAATAATTGTTTCATATAAGAAATTAGCCGAAACAATTATTATAAACACATCGCATAATAAGTCATTCATACAGTTAGCATAAAAAGAATAGTTATCACGGTGCAAAAGTGCAAAAATGATAACTGAACATTCAGGCTTTCATATATAAACAACTGAAAATAATATATCACTTGGCACATAAGCAAAAGGTATTAGAAGATAAAAGTACCATTGGTAATAGGTCCTACTCATGAGCTTTAGCAACACAGATTTATCTTCAAATAATTCAATATCCACCAAGAGTACATAAGTTCATTTCAGTAGCAGACATCAAACTAAGATATAAATAAATCTCATTCCATTCATTTATCAAAACCTCCTCAGTGGGGGAAAAGTGCACGTTCTGAAGAATTGTTTTTGACAAATTTCTGGACCCTTCTCCAATGCAATGAGAAGGGTTAAAATACTATTAACTAAAATCTAAAAATAGTTATTACAAAAATAGATGAGGAGGTTCAAAATGACCATCCTCATTTTAAGCAAAAATGAACTAAAATCAAACTAAAACTGTATCTATGCTAAATCATGTATCTGTTATTTTAAGTTGCAAATGTCCAGCATGGGCTTCAAGAGCGTCGGTTGGCTAACTTCAGCTTTCAATTGACCTACGAATACAGAATCAGCGAGCACAGGCACTATCTTCTCGGTGGAGGTTATGAGGCACTTCAAATTCATCCACTGGCTATGTGGTTTTACCAGATATTGCCAGTAAGTGTCCCAGTTTAACTTGCTTATCTTCTTAATTGACTCTACCTTTTCTTCTACCGTTTACCTCCACCTTGTTTGCAACTACTGTGCCTTTGGGAGGAATCTTGGAGTGGTTTCTGATATTAAATTTGCTTTATGCAAATTTTCGTTGATGCAGTCGATGACATTGCTTGCTGCTGTTGCTGCCTCCTCCATCGCCTACTCTGCTTCCTTGAGCTGTGCATCCCATTTCAAAAATAGAATTTCTTTGTGGGATTCATCAATCCTAGGCAATTCTGCTCTTTTTCCTTCCTCTGATTTCTGCCAATTCACAAAGTCAAAAACTTTCTTAAAAACTAAATCATAATCAAGTCGTAAGTCTACGACTTGATTTGTAATGTTATCACTTTTTCGCAATGGGAATTCCATTGTGAGATCCTTTGGCAAAGAATTTCTTCCTATTGTAAGAGTTGGTCATTGAGGGCAAGAGATTATGTGATGAATTCTTCAATTTTATGGTTGTCCTTATGCAATTCTATTGTGGCCTATAACTGTTGTTCTTTATCTGCCAAACTGTTTTGATAACCCAACTGCATTTGTTGGAAGTCCTGTTGTAACTTTTCCAATTGTATCTCTGCTTCCTGGTTGACACTGGCCTACTATAGTTGCTATTTCAAAAACAAAATTTTATCCTCCTTTTCTTTTAATAGCACTTGAACTTCTGAGGCTTTATTAATGGTTGCGGAAGCGTATGCCCCTGCAATCTAAGAGAGCCTACTTAGGTTTTCCGTTGGATCAGTGGTTGGGTCTTGCCAAAGGATGTCCAAAGGTTTAGCCTCTAGAGAGAGTACAACATCTATTTTTCGTTTCTTTCTTTGTCTTCTGACCACAACCTTATGTTGCGGGCTATAAAATACATCCAAAGGAGGGATCTCCTCTATTTTCAGCACAATTTCGGATGATGGAGCAACAAGATTGTGCTTTGTCTCTTGAGTGTTAATAACCTTTTCTGTTATCATCTATGTGGTTGTCTCCCCTGGGTTTATTAATGGCTCTACACTCTGTTCCTCAGTGTTGATTAGTTCATTAAAATTCTCCCACTCCTTTTCTAGGTCTACTATAATTGGACTTGTTGGCTTTGCGAGGGGAGATGGAGTCTCGACCTGTTTTGGGGACAAAACCTGCTGGTCAGGCTTTTCTATAGACTGAGTTGTATCTTTGATTGACCCTTCACTTCTGTTGTGTTCTCTCTTTGACTGCTTATCGGATTTTTCAGCTGATTCCCTCTCGGACTTTGATTTAGACTTCTCTTGTCCTGAACTTCCACTTATGCTAATGCTAGGAGTGGGCTCCCTTATTGGTTCAATGCGCAATTTGTCCAATGGGACATTTGCCAATCTCCATTCTCTGTAATGGTTGAACTCTTGAAGCTTCCCTTGGTCAAACTGGAGTTGTGCCATATGTAGAATCTCTCTAAGAGTGCTCTTTTGCTAAAAGACATTGTCAAAGATATCATCTTCTTTAGTAAACACTTTTATTTTGACCATCATTGTAAAATTCTTTATAATATCAAAGGGATCATACTGCCTCTCTCGGAACTTTGGTAACTGTAGACTTAGCATATTATCAACATCTTTAAAAGTGTGACCCAAATCAAATAATGCAAAAGCCTCGTAGACCACAGGGAATTAAGGCCAGATGGCCTTCTTAGAATTCTTGAGTTCTCTGCTCATTTTCCAAAAACCACAGGTCTGGTAAGCTATCTCTCGGGCATTAGTTTATCGGGGACATATAAAAGAAGCACATGAGGTGAAGCAATGCTCCCAAATACCCTAATGTAGGTGAATAACTCCTCCCCAAACCACCTTCCCACAGGGAGAATGTCAATTTCAACTTCTGGGGAGAATCTTGAGGCGTCTTTGTTATATAACATTTTATGAATAGGAAGCATCACTCCATGACAAATATTATAGAAATGTGGGATGAAATTGGATTCCCACAGTTCCTTTTGGTAGACTTGAATAGGTAGAGGGTTTTGCACTGTCCATTTCCACCCAATGATGGGAAAATCATAGACGAAGCAAATAGCATCCATGACGTAGGTAGCTAAAAAGAATGGAGGGTAAAACTTCTGAGAAAAACTTCTTTTAGTTCGATAATTTAAAATAGAAGAAGCTAAATTATCCAATAAAATTTGGGCCCAACCCATTATGGTGGCATTGGTGGTTGCATCCAATAAAGGCAACCATTCTAATGAAAACTTATTAATATCTGGCTTCCCAAATAGTCTACACAACATGGCAGTAGCAAAACAATAGGGAGAAGAGAGGGAGCCAGTGGCGTACATACCATTTTTATCCTTCTTGAATGGTTCCTCCTTTGTAGACCAGCTCTTAGTGCAGTCTGCTAAATCCTCGTTCTCTTCGGCAAATTTCTCCACAAACTATTTGTTATAATTGGCCTGGGGTTCTGGCAGGTGATACATATGCCTCAAACTACTTGGGGTAAATGACCCCATGACCTCCTGGTTCTATGTCTTGAATTCCCTGTCGGATATATCACTGTGGTCTATAATCCATTTTACCATATCTGTGTAAGGGAGTATCTTCGGCCTCACTACAACACGGTGCAGAAATGAGCATGAAATCTCTGTTAGTGATGCTTCGGATGACCCACGTCCATCTATCGTAACTGTAACCTCCATAACTCTCGGGTTTTCTTCTTCTAATAGTCGGTACATGCTTACCCAATTATATATCCCTGCCTCCTTGGTACAAGTGGTGTCTGTAAATAACGGACTCATCTCTAATTTTTCAGATGGGGGAGCTTTGCCTTTCTTTCCCATTACGCTCTGCGTGCTGCTCCTGAAAATAGTAAGCAGAGAACAAAGATACGATAAGGATGATGGTGAATAATGAACAACAATACGGTGATGGGAAAGCTTTTATTTTTTAAAATCATATCAAATATATCACCTTACGTGAGATGGTCCTTTAAACCAGATCTGATTCATTTTTAATAAATACCATCAATGGACCGTTAAGTTAACATTTAATGCTCATAACTCCTGCATCGAATGACAAAAAGTACTATCATTGAACTCTGAGCCCTTATATTTGCGATAAAGCGATTTTTTGATTTGCTTCGCAATATCACAAATCACATTCTCGCAAAACCCATTATCTTTAACAACTATTTGTTTCATCGTGCGGCTGTGAGACGTGATTTGCGAGAAGCTCTATCGCATTTCGCAATATTTGGGCATTTTTTATTAAGTGGCACTGCAATAAATGAAATCTGCGATATGAAATGAGTTTTCAAGGTTCACGATCTCGTGTTCTCGCATTCTTGAAGAGTTTCTTTGTAAAGGATGCCCGTTGTTACCCTTTTTTGCGATGCAATGCTTATCATGAAACGGGTTTATTAAAGTTTTTCTTAGTACTCAAGACTTTCTGCTTACGAGGGTTTTCCTAGCTTTTGTGTTTTTATAGCGCTTTTCATAAGGAGGATTAATATTTATAATGTTTTTTATGCGCATGAAGCATGAAAAGGTAGGAATTCATATTGTTGGGAGTTTTGCTTTGATACATGTTTTATTGAAAACAAAAAAGGCAATCTTAAGTGCTAAGTTTTGATTTTTTAGAAGGGTCCCCTTTTATTAATGTTATTGCTAACACTAATAAAAAAAGGGGGTTTGTTGATGGTCACAACAAGGCCCCATTATCACAACCCATAAGCCCTTAACCCATAACCACTAAATTCCAAAGTCATTAGAATTAAAATTTTAGAGGAAGTTGTTAAATTATTGTATCCAAATGTTCAATTATCATGAATTTCGGGGGGAGGAGATCTTTTGGTCTATTGAACTGGGCAAGGGACATAAGCGTAACATGGATGGGTAGAAGTGATAATTTTGAGCATTGTTTACTGAGATCTATAATCGTAGCATTAGAGAATGAGAAGGGGCCTTAGAACCTCATGGCATAGGGGCTAGGGGGGCTAGAGAGAATGCAACAATAAAAATTGATATGGGAACCCACAATCATGTTGTGATAATGGATTAGGGGCCCCATTATCACAACCCATAAGCCCTTAACCCATAACCACTATATTCCATAGCCCCTTAACCCCAAAGTCTTAAGCCCTTAACCTCTACACTCATAACTCGTAACCCATTAACCCCTTGATCCCTTAAATCCTAAGCCACTAACCCCTAACATAGAATCCCTGAACCCCCTAAGCCCTAACCCTTTACCCTTTATGCTTAAGCCCTGACTCTTAAAGCCCAAAACTCCTTAACTCCTAGAACCCCTAAGCCTTTCTCCCAAAACATAATTTCTTTAACACTAATATTCTTGGTCATACTAGGTTTTTTTCCACTAATCCCTCCAAATACAACCTCTAAGCACTACTCGGGTCCAAGGAAAAGAGCCACAAGTTCCCCAAATATGATCTACATTTTATAGACAATCACGTTTCCCCCAAACATCCTCCATGTATTTTCTTTCAGAGGGAAACAATATGGTCTTATAACATCCACAAATGCATCTAAGTTCATAGGAATAAGGTAAGGTTTATCTCCATGGATGGTCGAAAGGTAATTCATTTCCACTCAAAAGAAAAAATATGATATAAGGATATCCCTTTAACTATGATCATCCTTTAAAACTGATCCATTCTCTTACCAAATGTATGGGTAATAGTCCCATACAAGTCTACAATACTTTTCAAAGTTTCTGTCCACAACATTCTCAAAACAACATTCAAATTCCCTTAGTTTTCTCTAGTCTTTTTGAAATTGAAGCAAGTAGTCCTCGACTACATGAATGGTGCAATATTCAAGCTATCCATGTCTAGGTTCATCCCCTTTTGACTCGTTTTTGTGTGCCTTCAATACAAAGTTGACCAAGGTCATATTATAATTGGATCTCCCTTTTGTATCTAGTGAGAACACTACCTCATTCTTTAGGAATGGCTTTCTTCTAAACATAATTACACTATGTGGGGCTAAAAGATACATTAAGAGGAGAAAACACAGGTCAAAATATACCTTATTGCCAAACATTGGTCAAACATATATAGAAATTAAATATTCTATATACGTACTTCTTACATTGACATTGGAGGGTTTTGGGTTAACTCCACCATTTTATTTCCCTACCTCCATGGTAGCCTCTCATTCCATTAATTCTTCAACAACTTCTTTCAATTTCCCAAGTTCCTTGTCTTTTTCTCTCAATTTCTCTTATATATCATGCAATTAAAGTTGATTGGGGAACTCCAAATAGTTGTGATAAGGGTATTAGGGGTTCCCTTTACCAACCCATAAACCATAGTGGATTTAATCCCTTAGCCAAGGGGGCGCAAGAGTGTAGTGGTATGGGGACCGAGAATGAATTTGGGGGTTCGTAACATTAGGAGAAGTTGCATGATATGACTAAAAAGGTGGGAGGGGTATCTTGTTGTGTATTGAATGGGGAAATGGGAGTTCCAAGCATGTTTTAGTAATATCTATAATCCTAACATTAGAGAATTAGAAGGCGACTTAGTACCTAAGGTCATATGGGGCAAGTGGGGAAGTGGAAATGCACTTGGGAAATACATTGATTGAGTCGAGCCACCAGAAGGGGATCTTCTCCTGTGCAAGGATATGCATTGAGGTAGATCTGGATAAGGGGATCCTAGTAGCAATAACTTGATATTTGGATAGATGGATCCATATTCAGGAAGTTGACAATGATCATTTTCCTTTTAAATACAAAATTTTCGATGAATATGACCACTTTGTAAGAAGTTTAAAACTGAAGGAGGAGAAACAAAAACAAAGGAATGAAGGAGATTAATGGAAACAATAAAAGAGGAGAAGAGGCCCAACTAAAAATTCTAGTGAAAATAATTGGTCGAGTGAAAAAATAACACTAGAGTGGACTCACTTAATGGTTGGATCATAAGTCATCTAAGCCTATTACAAAATTTCAACAAGCTAGTGACATTCATTACAATTCCCCATTAGGGGTTATGGAATTTGAGAGAGAGAAAATGTAGAGAGGAGAGAGAAAACGGACATAGGTTCCCTGTTGACTTCTGATCTTCAAATTGTTTTTTATGAGTGCCTCCTATGCTAAGTAATGAAGTTTGTGTTCCCTTCCATGTGCATATGAGTAGGTAACAAGGTCCAATCCCCAAATTAAGCCCCTTCTTTTCTTTGTCTTTCAAACTTCACCTTTGATTACCAAATTAGGCCTTTATACTCTATTCAAACTTTTAAGCATTTTAAGTCTCCATTATAGCTCTTTGAATAAGTGAATGGGTTCTCTAAAATCATTTTGAAGTTGATTTGGAAAGTGGTTTGAATTGTCAAACCAGGACTTTTATTCACCAAGTTTGCTTATTTTATGCCATGATTTCATGATCTTCCCTGATCATCAGATTGGGGTCTCCTCACCATCAACCTAACTATTTGATATTTTGTTCGAACTCTTTTGAACTCTTGCTTGAACCTTTGGGACACTCCCCAAAAATTAGAACCTTTCCTTTCAAACTTTATGTTTTTTCCAAAGCCTTTCACCTAATTTGGTGATTGCTTTTGATTTCCAAATTGGGACATACAACCAGCTCTTTTCATTCCCTTTGTATCAACTTTTGAAATCGGCTTCAATTTCTCAATCAAAACCTCTCTACTTGAACTCAAGTTTAATCATGCTTTCCACATCCAAAGCCAATGGTGGTAAACCCACTCGTAATTGCAAACATCGTGGATCTATCCATCTTCCTAATTCATTAAATTTCAATGATGACCTTACCTAGGGATTCTTTATCGACCATGTGTTGGTGGAAAATATTGAAATGATAGTTATCCAGGCTCATCCTGAGTTAGCAACAAAATAGGTCATCGTAGTATAGCTTTTTTTCCAACATTTTCACTCATTTTTGTAAAGGTGCGTCTCACTCGGGGAAATCCAGAACCACAATACTGATTAAGGGATATAGATTAATATCACAATATCATTTGTGCCATTAACCTTCATCACATACGCAAGCATATTATAAGGGACATGCATTCATCATAGAGGAAATAGAGACATCACTTGAATGAATAAAACAAAAAATTTAAAAGGGGCTACGCATTCATCAAACCACAACAACACAAGAATTTCCAAAGTCCATTTTATTAAGATTGCCAGTGATTACAACATTGATCATATATATTCTGTGACACTCTCTCAACCAAAACATTACATGGTACTTTACAACACATATATTAGAACTTCTTTGTAGGTACATAGTTCTATGACACCCAAAACCTAATAAAAACTAGAATGGAAACCTAGTATATAGAAAAAATTGTTGGATTCATCCCTCTATGCTAAAGCTAAGGAGCCAAAATTCAAAGTGGAAGAGATCAAAGTGTTTGGAGGACCACTTGGAGTATGTTAATTTTGTGTTTTCCCAAAAGAAATAGCAGCAAAGGTTGGTGGAGCCACTATATAGAACTTCAGGTGGATGTGGTAGACAATGCAGTAGTGGGAAGAATTTCTATTAGTGCAGGTGGAACCCACTTGATAGTCTCCACTGGTGGAGGAAGGATGAGGGTATTACCCTGATGCAACCTTAAGGCACACACAATGAATGAGCCAGGAGACATGTAATGAGACAAGGAGGCAGAGTGCAAGACAAAGGATTTGAGCGAGATGACGATGGAATTATGGTTGGAAGTGACAACTAATGATAAAGGTGTTGGGACGACCCCATAGTGAGAGTAAAGCCCGCAAAGGCTTGCCCGAAGGGATTTCAAAGCAACGTGAAACCAAGAGTCATCTCGGAGGAAAGTTAAGAGGAGCACAAGGTTAAGCATGGGGAGATAGGTGTCAGGCCATGCGGTGACATTTCAACATCACTTGATATGGAAGTCATGTGAGGCCTCGAGGCACTGGAAGGTGGTTTCCCATACCATCGATCATGAAGATCATCAGTGGATAACCACTTTGGTACCAATCCTCCCAATGCCACAAACCATAATGGAGTGGTGTTGAGGTTAGTTCTTCATCTCGATGGTTTTTTACTAACAAAGGAAATTGCTCGCAAAACTAAGGTCTCTGGGACTCTTTCTCTCTCCTCGAGCAGGACAAGTGGCAGAATTTGATTGGCTCTCATGAGATGATGTTGGATGATGATGTAAACATGATGTAGCTATAGATGTGACATGTGAGAAGCATATTTGGCATTTTTGGGTAGCCTAATGAGCCAAATTTGGGTGACACATGTCATCACTCACGAGATGACACATGGGGTTAATGACATAAGGATGACATCATCCTAAGAGGTTTGAGCGGTGTGCACAGAGGTCCAAGGGCTGATTGGGCATCGGGAAAACGTGGTTGTGTTAGAGCACTGACAAATGGAAAAAGTGTTGCGTAGACCCCATGGGATGTGTAAGCCAACAAGGCTCAACTCGGAAGTTTATAAATGGGTGTGGAGTTTTGGCTAGGAGGATAGAGCTGGGACATGTGGTTAGATAGCTCATCTAGGCTAGGCCCTTGATGGGCCAGTGATAGTGGTAGGCAAACCCCATGAGACAACTAAGCCTAGTAAGAAGAAACCAAAAATAAGTTCTTTACGTAATTTAAAGAGGTGTTGATAAAAGAATCGGGCTTGGTAGCTTTAGCCTTAGTGCCAGGAATTGGTTATTTCATGTAGAAATAAGACCATTGGCATGAAGCCATTAACAAAGTAATTTGGCTTGAAAAGGGCTTAAGAAGGGACTTAGCACTTATAGGATTAAGGAGTAGTCCCAGGAAGTGATCCTATGGTGAAGAAGAGGCTAAGTGGCACCATGAGAGGGGCTCTAATAAAAAAGGGTCACAAAGTTATATTTGGAAGCACTATTAATGGAAATCCTTTGGGCTTTGGATGAATAGGTTGGCAACTACTTTGGCAAGGTTCCACCATATTTAGTAGTTTTATGATAATTGGTTGTGGCCATAGTTGGAGTTTGAATATCCGACATCTCTGGGGCTCCGTGTGCCATATTTAGTAGATATGCCAATGTCGCTATTTTCCATAAGTTAATTATGCAATAATTGATTAATCAAAAGTTCTTTAAGTACTTAGTGCCTTTGAGCATGAAAATGAGTCGGTAGTTGAGTCTAGAATAACCATGCTTGAGCTTTATTACACAGGATAGAAATATTAAATGGAAAAGATGGCCAAGTGCAAAATTTATGATCATGGTCCAAGAGAGCTATGCCTAAAGTACGATGTAAGTTCTATGGGAAATTTATCAGCACAGGGAGTTGTATTGTAGCCTGCAGTTTGATTGAGATTTAATTTGCAGTATGGGATATTGCTCAGAAGACTATTCCTTGAACTAATTCAATTGTAGTGGCCAAGTAATTTTGATGCAGCAACAAATGAAATTGATCAGGTAGGCTTGTCATATGCAATAATGGAAGCCAAGCATGGAGTACGAACTTGGATAGTGGAGATGGAAGCAGAGACAACATTGTTCCTTGTGCAGCAGAGGAACAAAATTGAGGATTGTAATTGAGAAACTAGGGGGAAGTAACATTGTTGTTAGTGATCTAAGTCGAGAGCTCTGTGTGTGCGTTGCTGAGAAGAGGTCGATTGTGCTTATGCTGTAGAGAAAAGGACAAGAGTGCCTATCCTTAAAAGAGGCAAAGTGTGCATGTGCTACAAAGAAGAGGTCAAGAGTGCGTATATAGAGGAAAGAGGCTGAGAGTGCCTGTTCCGAAGAAGAAGGTCGAGAGCAAAGAGCCCTATGTGAGTGTATGCTACTGCAGAGTGCAGAGAGTGCATAGAGGGTAGTGTACGAGTGATTGTTGTCGAGCAAAATAGAGGGCCAAATGTCAGGGGAGAATAGAGTTGATATCAAGAAGCGAGGTCGCTATATACAATGAACATTAGTTCCTTATTGAGTGTGGGTTGGAGCCTGCATATAGGAAGTTGGTGATTCCATCTCTAGTGGGTGTTTGAAGAAAGCTTGGGGATTGGTGCCTCATGCAAGTTGGTGCTCGCATAAATCGAAGGAGTTGCAAGTTGGTGCTTGCAAAAACCTATGAAGATGGTGCTTCACATTGTGCTTCTGGTAAGCTGATTAGGTGTCTACAAAAGGAGGGAGATGGTGCTTCTTTCTAGTGGGTTCTAGCAAACAAAAAAAGGGAGTTGGTGCTTCCTTTGAGTGGTGGCTCACAAACAAATTGATGTAATAGAGTAGGTACTCTTATTTTTACATCAATAATAAAATAAACTTTGGTGATTTTTCTCCCTAAAGGGTTTCCACATTAAACCTATGTGTCCAATCTGTATGTTTCTCATGGTGTGTGTTTATGTGTTGATTTCATATTATTGCCATGTTAACACTCTGTAGTTTTCCTAAGTTAAGGAAGAAAACTATAAAAGTAACAAAAAATCACTTTTAAAGCTGGGATCTAGCCCTTCCATCTTGATAGAGGGCTCTCTCCGTCTGATTTAGGTTTTTTTTTCTAAGATCTTAAGCTAGCTATTAAAATTTTAGGTGGGTTTTCAAAATTTTGGTTAAAAGATGCTGGAAAAGTCCATTGGGAATAGAGTCATAAACTTTTGAGTAATCAAGTACAAAAATGACAGAGTAGCTGTAACAGTGCAGGGTACGAAAACTCCTGGATCTTATAGAGTGCTTGTGGTCTGAATGAGATAAATGATATTTAAGTTCAATTAAATATAGAGCATACACCGATGAATTCTATACTTAATATCAGAAAGAAAGCATTGATATTGTTAACAAGCCAGAGCAGCGTACACTTAAGAAAATTCTGCCCTTAATCTTCTTCCAACAATGAAGGAAAAACCATATGGAAACTGAGAAAAAGAAACAATTTTACAAGAGAGAACACGTCACCAATTTTTTGACACGGGAATCCTAGAACAAGACTTTCTCTGTATTTCTATAAATTGATCACTTTGAGTACAATCCATGACTTACATTAATGTAGAGATCTTTTCTTCATACATAATCCAACCATTTTTAAGTCTTATTACAAAATATTTATATACTTTTTCTCGAATAAATGCGGACTTCAAATAAAATTTATTACAAAATAATATCTAACAAAAGTATAGATATTTCTGAAATAGAACTAGAAAATAGGAATTCTAGACAAATTTAGTTGTTGTGTTGAAACTTTTAAGGAAATATGTTGCTGACTGTGGCTACTTCTGGAAAAAATCTGAACAATAAACTAAAGATAAAAACAATCATTGGAAAACTGCAAGAAACTTGGAACTGTTGGAAAATATTTAGCCTTCAAATCTCGAAATTGGTTCATTAATGTTTATCCTCTGCCTTGGAATCTGGAGTGGTTGAAGTTGTTTTCACAAAACCTATTAGCTGCCATTTCAACCTACCAACTCCTTTGTTCATGCACTCAATCTCGTAGCTTCTGACCCATATGCCTTTACTTCTCTGTATTGTCTTATTGGATAAATTTCACATCGTTGCAATGCTCCAATTCTTCTTAGTCCCTTGGAGCTTAGCTCCTTTGGAATTTTCTTTCTCATATGATTGGACCAGTGGCCATCGGCTTAATGCCATATCAGAGCCCCCTTTGTATCGTAACTTCTACGAGTTTCTGATTTAATTTTGGCTCCTTCTACTTAGCCCTCCCCACATTTCTCGTCATAGGACTGAGAGTTGTGACTTGCCACTTAGATTTAAGTTGCTAGGGCGTTTTGCTCATGATGGGGGCCATTTTTCCTTTGTTAAGTTCTTAGCACCCTCAGTTCTTTAAGTTCTTCTTGACCATGTGCCATCCCAATATCGAAGCCCCCTTAATGGAAGTTTCCAATTGCTAATTATTATAAAGTGCCAACATCCTCAAACTCTGATATGTAGTCCTCTGATATGATGTCATCACGTCACGTGGCACCTCATGAGAGGTGACACGTGTCACCCAGATTTGTCCCCTTAGGCCCCTCAAAATTCCAAAATTGTCTGCCACATGTCCTATCGTACTTCCACAACATGCTGGCGTCAAACACCACTATAGCTTTATCGGAACCAATCATATGCTTCCATGTGGCTTTATCAGAGCCAATCATATGCTTCCACGTGTCCCACTAAAGGAGAGAGAAAAGGGCCTGTCCACCTTTGGTTTTGCGATGAAATCCTTTATTAACCTTTATTGGCGTTCCCCGATAGGTTTAAACACTATCGACACATTATGCATATCGCAACTTTTTAAAGGTTGTCACCTTAAGAAGTTTTAATTCTCTGATTCACCAACCTTCCGATGTGTCGATACTCTGATAAGCCTAGCCTCCGATATGTGATTGCCGATATGCTAAACCTTTGACATACTAACCTTCAGTATGTGATCGCTGATATGCTGGACCTCTGACATCTTGACCTCCGATGTGTGGTCTTTGATATTCTTTCCTTCCCAATGCTTCAATCCTTGAAACTTCAACATACCATATATTTTGATCCAAGAGTCCATTTTTGGACTTCCACATATCGTTGGAAAGCTTGTTCAGAGCAATTTCCAATGGAGAGGGTCTAATGTACACTTTGAGTCCTTTTACTACTTATAATATGGCTGCAAATGTCTCTTCTCATTTACTCTTTGGACAACTGAAATCAGACCTACCATGATGATCCTCTACATGAAGCCTGCATTTATCATAGGAATCCTTCCAAGTCATGCATTTTCCCATATGGTTGACATCAGTGCAAACATTCATGCACAATACTAGCACAACCACGATCAATTTTCCAACAATCACTCATGAAGCCTCAATGATGACCCCTTAGGGACTTTAAAATTCAAATCAAGACTAATGGATCTCTTTTGACACATATTTTCAATGACTTGACCAATTTGAGACCTTTGTACAAACACAATTTAGACTATAATACTCAGTGAATTTATAGGCTAAACTTTACCAGCAGATTCTCAAAATAAATAACTGGATAGATAGAATTTGATTACCTATATTATAGGACCCTAACTATGGCTCCAATGGGGATGGCATCCTCCTTGTGAGGTGCCAAGAACACTGTAGATCAATAGCTATTGGGTGTGGAGCCTGATTATCTTCTGTATTCAAAGGTATCACCACATTGGACCCCAGTTCGAAATGGGGCAACAATGCTGCCCGTAAAGTATTCTCTGTAGGGGGGGTCCAAGGGGGGCGGCCGTGACCTTTAGGGAGCCCCCCCCCAGCAGGGGGTTTCGGGGGCAGCGCCCCCAAAGCTAATAATAGATGTAAAATTTCCTTGTAAAAGTATAGTAATTTCTAGTCATTCTGGGATGTTCATTAGGCAGAGATCTTGTTAGTGTCGGTCTTGAAAGCCCTCCATCAGTGATCAAAAAGCTCTTTGAATTTGCATTAGTAGGTGTCTCATCAGTGTCAAATCTTGCATTCCGTTAGGCATGCCATAAACCTGATGGAGGAATTGGTCCATTATACCCCTCTTGGCTTTGCTGAATCAGGTCATATCAATTGTTAAGTTTTTTCAAGCTTGTCTTGTTTTGTCTCAAGGTCAAAGGTCCTAGGTCTAGGGTTTTGGTCATTTATCCTTGCAAGGTCATGTCTTTGAAAGTTCTTGAGTGCCCAACAAGCCAGAGGGAGGATTGTAAACATGTTTCTTTGATATTTTCATCATGTACAGTTCATTTTTAACCATGGATTTAAAAACTCTGTTTTTAAAGCCAAGGTCATGTTAAATTTGTGTAAAAAGAATGAAATTCCAAAAAGTCTTCAAAGGACAGCATTAACCCTGGTCCCCTTGCCAAAGTCCCTCAGATGATCTACCTGCAAAAAGAATCAAGTCAAAGCACTCAATGAGTCAAAATCAGGATAAAGGAAACCAAAAATCAGTGTTATAAAGTGTCAAAAGAAAAAACATTAGAAAGTGGGTTTGTAAATGAAATTTTTTCAAATGAGACTTATAAAAGCCCAAATTCCCTCCTTTCACTCTCATTGTGCATTTTAGAGCTTGCAAGAGAGAATGAGAGAGTGATTGGAGAAAGGAGCAAAATTACAGTGATTTCGGGCAGCAGAGTGGTGCGCGACCCGTCAAAGGAGGTGCGCGACCTGTTGGGCGGTGCGCGACCCGTCCAGAACTCCTCCGCAGTTCAGAATTACTACGGGCGCGACCCGTTGGGAGGTGCGCGACCCGTTGGGAGGCCTGCGCGACCCGTTGAACCGCTTGCCTGCAAACTTCAACCAAATTCCTCAATCTCCCTTCAAATCATCTAAATTGGTTGAGGTAGGCTCTTTACACATGGTTTTTGGAGGATGGTGATGAATATAAGGTTTTATGCTATGATTTTAATCTCAAATCATGCAAATGAAAGACTTATATGGCTGCAATATTCATGTGCAAACTGTGTTAGGGTTTATGGTGTTTCAAGCTGTTTTTCCTTTGGCTTGTTTCCCTCCCTTCCCTCTTGCTCACATTCATATGTACATCTCATTTTCCCCCATGTCATTTTATAAATGAAATGAAAATATTTCCCCATCCCTAATCACTAAAAATAAAAAGAATGAAAACCCTACCCCTTTCCCAAAGCATCAAAAACAAAAAATGAAAACCCTGATTCCCCTCTACCATATGCATGTGCAAAATAACAAAAACTGTTGATAAAATGTCAGCATGTTTGGTGCATGGTTTCCCTTTTTCCCTTATTGAACATGAATACATATATTCCCATGTTTACTTTCATGCATGTTTTTCCCATATGCAATAATCTTTGCAAATGATTTCCCTATTACAAATATGTGTTCCTATATGCATATGATTTGCAAAATTTCCCTTGAAATTCCCTGTAATATTTATATATTCCCATTCCTTGTTAAAAGATCCCTCCCCTAACATTTCCCTCATGTTTTGTTCCCCTTGAAACAACATAGATTTCAGCACTTTTTGCAGGCAGAGACAGCAGTTTTATTTGTCCACTTTGCTCCTAAACCATGTCAGAAACCGAAACTTATGAGCAAAGTGATGACCATCCATCATCTACAGAGGTTGAGGAACAGAGGAGGCCTCATAAGGGTGGTAAGGGTGGACATCATAAGCGAGAGGAGCGCACCTCTCTGGCATAATTACAGGCTTGCCCCATGGCAGTGAGTTGTTTTCAGTATATGTCTTGTGAGAGAATTTCTCAGATTCGGCATCATAGAGAGTTGGCCCGCTTGTTTGTCTTGCACCTCCGCGATGGACATGTCACTCTGGCAGGGGTGAACTTCACATTGACTCCTGAGTTGATCTCATAGGCTACAGGGACACCAAATGTGGGTGAGGTGTGGCCTAAGCATAGATTGCTAGATTTTGTTCACTTTGAGCCCTATGTCCGGCCACCATTCGTGAGACTTTTGACAGGTGTGTTTCCATTCAGATTTCTCCGGAGCGAGTATGCTCCCATCATGAGGCTTATTATGCATTATTTTACCTGTGAGGGCAGATTTTCACAGGTGTACTCATATCAGATTCGCCTTTTGATGCATTTCACCCGAGTGAGGATGATGAACATCTTGGTCTTCTTGTTTCATAACATTCAGAGGATGGTGCCCATGTTGCAGAAGAAGACCCCGGCCCAGCAGTACAGGAGCTTATGTCATTATGGTTTGATTCAGCTCATAGTCTCACATCAGTTGACTCAGCAGGGCATCTCATGGGAGGAGTTCATCTCCCGTGAGTTTTTCACAGTGCCACCTCAGCCACATCAGGAGGCCATTCATGAGGAGGGAGGACCATCTCAACAACCTGATGCTCCTGTCACCTGACATGTCAGCTCCACTCCTTTGGTCACTTATCAGAAAGGCCCAAGGGCCTTATTTGCAGCAGCTAGGCGAGTACTATCTCCACATCAGGTGGAAGGGGTCTCGCCTTCATCTTCAGCTCAGAGAGTGTTATCTCCACATCAGGTGGAAGGGGCCTCGCTTTCTTCACCAGCACAGGTACTACAGAGGGGCAAAGAGCCCATGATTCATGAGGATCCGGTGATTGATCTTGAGGTCAGTTCTCCTAGCCAAGAGGCGAAGGAGATCATTCAGCATCTCAGGGCTGAAAATGATGTTTTACAGAGGAGACTTGAGGGTGATCAATGGACTATTACTTACCTGGAGCAGTGGAACAAACAATTGGAGGATGAGAAAGCGCTTGATGAGCTATGGAGGATTCGTAGCGACCGAGTCCTAAACTGTAGAAGACCCAGTGATCCATTGCCTGCTGACCGAGAGTCAATGCTCATTCAGGAGAATGCTTACTTGGAGAGGCTGTTGGCTAAGGCCAACCAAGAGAAAAAGCTGCTGAGAAACATGAAGAATCACTATTGGGCAAGGATGCATGTATGCAAGGCCAAAATGAAAATGTTCCAAAGGAGGTTGTCTGAGGCTCTTAAGCGGAGGAAGAAGACCAATCCACTCTGTATCTTGGCTGAGGCATCCCTCAAAGATAATGGCACACACTAGCATCAGCTATAGCACAAATCCCAAAAAATTTTGAGAATTTTGGGTAATTTTGGTATTTTTTGGAAATTTACAGGTTTTGGCTCCTCAACGGGTCTCACCCCCGGTGAGACCCTTTGTCATCGTAGCTCCGTTTTGCAAAAACTCAGCATTTTTAGATTTTTCATGCAAAATTACATATGCCCATGGATGGACTTGAGTTTTTATGGGATTTTGGGCCTCCAGAAGGTCAAAATACATGCAAAATTTGACTTTCTACCCCTTTTTTGAGTTGCAGAAGCAGTCTTGGGAGAATTGCGTTTTGACTGGGTAAATGAACTCCAAATTCCAAATTTCTAGTTGGGTTGGAAAGTAGACTCGCAGACCTTTCCAAAGCGCTATCCTTCACCCAATTCTGACACCGGGAAGTGCCCCAAACAGAGCTCCAAAGTGCGCGATCCGTTGAGGAAATGTTGCCAGATTTGACCAGTTCAGCCCAGAAATTGCAGATTTGACCCTTTTCGACTTTCTGAGGTTAATGATGATCTTCATGGACGTAATTGTGACACTTTTTGGATATTTTTACTCTTTTTTAACATTTCTAGAAGATTTATGCATGTAAAGGGTAAAAATTGAATGTGTGAACTGGTTTCCAAGTTTATAGAGGCAAGTTGTTTTGACTGCCTATTTTGTAGTGCTTAGTTTAGAAGTGGTTCAAACAGCTCCTAGGATAGTGAGCTCGACCCATGGAGGCAGGGAAAGAGGTTAGATCATCTATATTATTTACTTTCTTGCTCATTTTCATGGTTGGACTCTTGAGGGAGAAGCTATCATTGTATATTTTCACTGTATCTCTGCAATTTTTGGCTATGGAAGACCAGAGTTTTGCAGTCATCTTTGGGATTCTTGTGGACTCATGTGTTGATGATGTGTATCTTAATGTACTTGTAAGTGTGTTTATGTGCTTCATCTCCTTTCTTTACTTCTGCATATTAAACAAATGAAGTGTTAAAGTATGAATTCATGCCTGCCATGCTCTGCTTTTAAATTTGTTTAATTTCGATGTTTTCTGCTGTCTAAAGAGAATTCAAAGTCATTGTTTGCTCTCTTTAGCTCCTCCTCTTTCTTTCCTAATCATCCACTTCAACTAAAGGCATCAATACAGGCTCCTACCTCGCCCCAAAGACCCCCCTGCAGAAACTGTGTCAAATCCCCGCACCCTAAATTGCAGCTCCTCAATTTGCCACCAAAAACCCAAAAAAAACCCCAAATCAACCTTTTTAATTAGTTTACTAGCCTAATATCAGTGTTACCTTGTTGGTCATCTCGTCCCATTGAAGATCTACCGAGATTGACCGGAGAGAGCCTTCTCCTGCCTCGTAGGGCTAGCTACGAGGCTGAATGGTTTGATGTAGCCTTGAGGTTTGCCTTTCTCAGCCTGAGGTGAAATTTCAAGCGCTAACAGATCTGACAGTAGAAGTTATGTTTATTTTAGGTTTTTTCGCCCTAGAAGGCAACCCCTCACTACATATTAGGGAATTGTATTACGTCTATGTAGATCTATATCCTAAGTGAGAAAGAGAGAGGAGATTGAGAGTGAAGAGGGTGTTACAGCTATCTCTTCAGTTTGCTGGATAATATAAAAGGAAGGACTAGTTGTTTCTCCGTGGACGTAGCCCAAACTGGGTGAACCACGTATATCTGTGTCTCTCTTATTTTATGCGTTTTTTGTGTTTATATCTCTGCAATATTTTATGTGTTCCATTGCTTCATAATATATAATTTTCTAACAGCTGGTATCAAAGCCGAAGGTCTATTTGGTTGATAAACTCGCAGGAAAGAAGGGTTCCTCGTTCGAGTGCGAGCAATGGCAGAAGATGGTAAGTTTAGGGTCGAGAAATTTAATGGCCAAAACTTCTCGCTATGGAAGATGCAGATGGAATATTATCTGTATCATAAATATTTATACCTACCATTGGGCGGAAAAACAAAGATGCCAACGGGTATGACAGATGAAGAATGGAACCTTCTCGATAGAAAGGCACTCGGAATAATACGGTTGTGCCTCGCAGCGTCGGTCGCCTTCAACATTTCGAAGGAAACAATGACAGAGGGTTTGATTAAGGCGTTGGCAAAACTATATGAAAAACCCTCGACCTCAAACAAGGTATTTCTTATGAAATGGTTATTTAGTATGAAGATGTCAGAAGGTGGATCTGTTGCAGACCATTTAAATGATTTTAATACTATTCCAAGTCAGTTAAGTTCTGTAGGGGTAAGCTTTGATGATGAAATTAGAGCTCTGTTATTATTGTGCTCATTGCCAGAAAGTTGGAATGGTTTAGTAATTGCCATTAGTAACTCTGTTTCTGGATCTAGTACTTTAAAGTTTGATGATGTTGTCGGTGCTATCCTTAGCGAGGAAATGCGACAGAAAAGCTCCGGTGAGACATCGGGTAATGCTTTAAGTGCAGAGTCTATGGGAAGAAAAATGGAAAGAGGAAAGAGCTCAGGATATCGCAGTAAATCAAGGAAAGGAAGATCCAATTCCAGATCGGGGATAGTGTGCTAGAAATGTAGAAAGAAATAACACCTAAAGAAAGACTGTAGATCTCGGAATGGAAAAGAAGGAGATGCACAGCAAGAAAACAATCATGAAGCAAATGTGACAGGTGAGGTGTTACAAGATGCTTTGGTTCTTTCTTTCGAAAATATTATTGATTCCTGGGTGGTAGATTCAGGGGCCTCGTTCCATGCCACACCTGATAAAAAATACTTTCATGACTATATTCAAGGATGTTTTGGACAAGTCCGTTTGGGTGATGATAAACCCTGTAAAATCGTTGGAATGGGTAAGGTTCTTGTAAAACAACAGAATGGAAACGAATAGATACTAAAAGAGGTAAGGCATGTTCCAGATCTGAAGAAAAATCTGATTTCAACAGGACAGTTAGGCGGTGAAGGTTGTGGGACAACTTTCATAGATAAAGCTTGGAAGGTCATCAAAGGAGCCCTGGTAATAGAAAAAGGTGAAAAGGCTGGTACTTTGTATTTATGCAATGGTATTTCTAACTCTGTTAATGCTTTAACTTCCAAAGGAGTAGATGCAGCATTATGGCATCATAGGCTCGGACACATGAGTGAGAATGGGATGAAGATCCTTCACTCAAGGAATTTGTTGCCAGGTTTGAAGAATTTTGATTTGGACTTCTGTGAGAATTGAATTTATGGAAAATAGAAGAGAGTCAGATTTCTCAGAGTTGGGAAAGAAAAGAAGAGCGAAAAATTAGAGCTTGTGCATACAGATGTATGGGGACCTACTTAGGTTTCATCTCTTGGTGTCTCTCGTTATTATGTTACTTTTATTGATGATGCAACTAGAAAAACTTGGATTTATTGTATTAAGAATAAATCTGATGTATTTGATACTTTCAGGAAATGGAATGCTTTGGTTGAGATTAAGACAGGAAAGAAATTGTAGTGTCTCAGATCAGACAATGGAGGTGAATATTGCAGCAACGAGTTTGATAGTTACTGTTCAGAGCATGGAATTTGTAGAGAGAAGACAGTTCAAAGAACACCACAAGAAAATGGTGTGTCAGAAAGGATGAACAGAAAAATCATGGAGCGTGCAAAGTGCATGAGATTGCATGCAGGATTGCCTTTACAATTTTGGGAAGATGCTGTAGATACTGTCGTTTATCTAATAAACAAAGGGCCTTCAAGTTCCTTGGATGGTGGTGTTCCAGAGGAAGCATGGACAGGTAAAAAGGTAAACTACTCTTTTTTAAAGCCTTTTGGTTTTGAGGCCTTTGTCCATATTAATAAAGAAAATAGAACAAAGCTTGAGGCAAAATCAAAGAATTGTACCTTTATTGGATATAGTGTTAATGATTTTGGTTATCGTTTATATGATTATGAAAATCACAAAATCATTAGGAGAAGAGATGTAATATTCAATGAAAAGGTATTATATAAGAATCGGTTGCAGGAAAAGAAACAAGAAAAAGAAAACAAGTAATACATAGTTCTTGATGAGGTCTACCAGGATAAGTAGACCCCCTAAACGATGCTCTCCATCATATTATTTAGTGTTGACTGATTCTGGTGAACCCGAATGTTATGAAGAAGCAATGCAGGTTGAAAGCAGGAAGAAGTGGGAGCTAGCCATGGAAGAAGAGATGGAATCCTTAATGCATAACCAGACTTGGGACTTAGTCAGGTTGCCTGCAGGTAAAACTACATTGCAGAATAAATGGGTTTACAGGCTGAAGGAAGAAGATGGAGGAAAACAGAGGTACAAAGCTAGAATTTTGATGAAAGGGTTTACACAGAAGAAAGGTATTGATTTTGATGAAATATCTTCTCTTATTGTTAAAATGAATTCAATCAGAACTATTCTAAGTCTAGTAGCAGCTGAAGATTTGCATCTTGAGCAGTTAGATGTAAAGACAACCTTTCTCCATGGGGATTTGGAGGAAGAGATATATATGAAGTGGCCACAAGGATATGAGGTAAAATAGAAGGAGAAACTAGTGTTCAGGTTGAAGAAGAGCTTGTATGGCTTAAAACAGGCTCCAAGGCAGTGGTATCTAAAATTTGACAAGTTTATGTCTGAACAAAGTTATACTAGATGTCACTCTGATCATTGTGTTTATCTGAAAAAGCAAAATGATGACAACAATATTATATTGTTATTGTATGTAGATGGCATGCTTGTTGTAGAGTCTAACATGCAGGAAATAAATGTGCTCAAAAGAAAATTGGAAAATTCATTTGCAATGAAGGATTTGGGAGCTACAAAACAAATCCTTGGTATGAGAATAACTAGAGAGAGGAAAAATCACAAACTAACATTGTCTCAGAATGAGTACATACAAAAGGTGTTGAAGAGATTTAATATGCACAATGCAAAACTAGTTAGTACACCTTTTGCTAGCCATTTTAAACTTAGTAAGGAAATGTGCCCAAAGACCTAAGAAGACATGGATTATATGTCTAAAGTTGCATATGCATCAGCAGTTGGAAGCTTAATGTATGCAATGGTCTGCACAAGGCCTGATATTGCACATGCAGTGGGAATTGTAAGCAATTACATGAAAAGTCCAGGAAAGGAACATTGGATGGCAGTGAAATGGATTCTCAGATATTTGAAAGGTACCACAAATCAAGCATTATGCTTTGGTGGTTCAAACATTTCTCTACAGGGATATGCTGATGCAGATATGGCAGGTGACAGAGAGAATAGGAGGAGCACTACATGATATGTATTTACTGTAGGTGGAACAACTGTCATTTAGGTTTCAAAAATCCAAAGTGTTGTTGCACTTTCAACAACAGAAGTAGAGTATGTTGTTTCTATAGAGGCTAGTAAAGAAATGATTTTGTTACAAAGGTTTATGGGTGAATTAGGTAAGGAGCATGATATGGGCACGTTATACAGTGATAGCCAAAGTGCCATTCATCTTCCAAAGAACTCAGCATTTCATTCTAGGACTAAACACATATAGCTCAAGTACCATTTCATACGATCAGTGTTGGAAGATGGAGAGTTGAAGCCGGAAAAGATACACACTAGCCAAAATCCTGCAGATATGCTAACAAAAGTTGTAACCAGGGAGAAACTGAGAATATGCTCAGTTTCAATTGGTCTTCAAGTATGATGAAGAAGATGAGAAACAGCCAGGTCCAAAGAGGAGTCATTGACCAAAAAATGAAGCAACGGTGGAGTTGCTATAATCAATCTCCAAGTGGGAGATTGTTGGGCGTGGAGCCTAATTATCTCTGTATTCAAAGGTATCACCACATTGGACCCCAGTTCGGCGTTGCTGCCCGTAAAATATTCGCTGCAGGGGGGTCCAAGGGGGGGTGGCTACGACCTTTGGGGAGCCCCCCCTAACGGGGGGTTTCGGGGGCAGTGCCCTTGAAGCTAAGAATAGATGTAAAATTGCCTTATAAAAGTACAGTAATTTCTAGTCAATCTGGGCCGTTCATTAGGCGGAGATCTGACGGTAGAAGTTATGTTTATTTTATGGTTTTTTGCCCTAGAAGGCAACCCCTCACTATATATTAGGGAATTGTATTACGCCTATGTAGATCTGTATTCTGAGTGAGAAAGACAGAAGAGATTGAGAGCGAAGAGGGTGTTACAGCTATCTCTTCAGTTTACTAGATAATATAAAAGGAAGGACTGGTTGTTTCTCCGTGGACGTAGCCCAAACTGGGTGAACCACGTGTATCTGTGTCTCTCTTGTTTTATGTGTTTTCTGTGTTTATATTTCTGTAATATTTTATGTGTTCCATTGCTCCGTAATATATAATTTTCTAACAACTGGTATCAGAGCCGGAGGTCTATTTGGCTGATAAACTCACAGGAAAAAAGGGTTCCTCGTTCGAGTGGGAGTAATGGCAGAAGGTGGTAAATTGAGGGTCGAGAAATTTAACGGCCAAAACTTCTCACTGTAGAAGATGTAGATGGAAGATTATCTGTATCAGAAAGATCTGTACCTACCATTGGGCGGAAGAAAAAAGATGCCAACGGGTATGACAGATGAAGAATGGAACCTTCTCGATAGAAAGGCACTCGGAACAGTACGGTTGTGCCTCGCAACCTCAGTCACCTTCAACATTTCGAAGGAAACAACGACATAGGGTTTGATTAAGGCGTTGGCGAAACTATATGAAAAACCATCGGCCTCAAACAAGGTATTTCTTATGAAACGATTATTTAATATGAAGATGTCAGAAGGTGGATCTGTTGCAGACCATTTAAATGATTTTAATATTGTTACAAGTCAGTTAAGTTCTGTAGGGGTAAACTTTGATGATGAAATTAGAGATCTGTTATTCTTGTGCTCATTGCCAGAAAGTTAGAATGGTTTAGTAATGGCCATTAGTAACTTTGTTTCTGGATCTAGTACTTTAAAGTTTGATGATGTTGTCAGTGCTATCCTTAGCGAGGAAATGTGATGGAAAAGCTCTGGTGAGACATCAGGTAATGCTTTAAGTGCAGAGTCTAGGGGAAGAAAAATGGAAAGAGGAAAGAGCTCAGGATATCGCAGTAAATCAAGGAAAGGTAGGTCCAAGTCCAGATCGAGGATAGTGTGCTAGAAATGCGGAAATAAAAGACACCCAAAGAAAGACTGTAGATCTCGGAATGGAAAAGAAGGAGATGCACAGCAAGAAAACAATCATGAAGCAAATGTGATAGGTGAGGTGTTACAAGATGCTTTGATTCTTTCTTTCGAAAATATTACCGATTCCTGGGTGGTAGATTTAGGGGCCTCATTCCATGCCACACCTGATAAAAAATACTTTCATGACTATGTTCAAGGAGATTTTGAACAAGTCCGTTTGGGTGATGATAAACCCTGTAAAATTTTTGGAATGGGTAAGGTTCTTGTAAAGAAACAGAATGGAAACCAATGGCTACTAAAAGAGGTAAGGCATGTTCCATATCTGAAGAAAAATTTGATATCAACAGGGTACTTAGGCGGTGAAGGTTGTAGGAATTTACAGGGTAAGTTCCACAGAAAGAATACCAAAAGGACACCGCTCACAACCAGATCTCAAATCAATACACCAGTATTTTTGACGTGGTTAAAACCCTCAGAGTGCAAGGAGGGAAACAGTCCACGGCCTGTCCCAACGTGGGTACTACAGGAAATTTATTAATCAAAGAATGAAAATTTACATAAGCTTCTCTCATGCACGGATTACCCGAACAATGACCCTCCATGCACTTTAAATAGAACTCATGGACCAATCGGGTGTCAAGCCACGGATCAAGTGTCGGTAATACCGAGGTGAGAGTGAACCGTCGGATCACTACATATCGTGACCGTCGGATTGTAAGTTACAAAATGTACAACGGTAAAGAAACACACTTTACCTAACTCTAACCTAACTCTATACTAGACCAAGTTGAACTTAACTATATCCTATGTGTCGGAATATCCTAACATCCCCCCTTAAGAACAACTTGGGATAGGATTGAAGGATTTACAAATATGACACAATAGGAGAAGGAAGGAGGCACTAGAGCCTATCCCCCCTTAGTGACAACTTCCTGAACTCCAAGCATATATCGAAGTTTAGTGAACTTCGCCTCTGTGAGAGCCTTTGTGAAGATGTCTGCAACCTGATCATCTGTTGGACAATATTGCACTTCAAGAACATGGTCATGAATGAGCTTTCTGATGAAGTGCATGTGTAGTTCAATGTGTTTGTTGCGCTGATGCTGGACTGGATCTTTGCATAGCTGAATGGCACTTTGATTATCACACCAAAGTGTGGTTGGATGCTGCTGCTCAAAGCCAAACTCTGATAGGATCTGACGAAGCCACAAGGCTTCCTTACTAGCTTCCACGGCACCACGATACTCTGCTTCTGCTGACGAAAGAGAAATGGCAGCCTGTTTCTTACAAGCCCATGTAATAGGTCCTGAACCAAGAGTGAAGACATAACCGGCAGTAGACTTCCGATCATCAAGGTCACCAGCCCAATCAGAATCAGTGAAACCAACTAACAGAGGAGCTGCTTTGGCACTGTAATGAATCCCAAACTGTACTGTACCTCGAACATAACGAAGTATTCTTTTAGCTGCTTTCCAATGACTTTCACGGGTGTTTTGCATAAAACGAGCAACAAGGCCAACAGCAAAGGAAAGATCAGGACGAGTATGGGTTAAATACAAGAGTTTTCCGACAAGTTGACGGTATAAGGTAGCATCAACTTCAGGAGAAGTACAAGAGACTGAAAGTTTGACTCCAGACTGAAAGGGAGAAGGGGCTGGCTTACAGTCTTCCATGTGAAAATGACGAAGAATATCACAAGCATACTTGGACTGGGAAAGGAAAATACCCTCTTGGGATTGCAAGACTTGAAGACCGAGAAAATAGTGTAAGTGTCCTAAGTCTGTCATTTCAAATTTCTTTTTAAGGCTGGACTTCACATGGTTTATAAGGTTGGGATCACTACCAGTAAGAATAAGATCATCAACATAAAGAACAAGGATGATGAGAGAGTTGCCCACTTTCTTGGTGTAGACAGTATTGTCAGAATGACACCTAGAAAAGCCAGATTCTAAAAGAAAGCTATCCATTTTGGCATACCAAGCTCGAGGAGCTTGCTTGAGGCCATAAAGGGATTTCTTAAGTCGACAAACGAGGCTGGAGTCTGTTTGTATGAAGCCAATGGGTTGTTCCATATAGATTTCTTCCTGCAAGTCCCCATGCAAGAAGGCAGATTTAACATCCATTTGATGGACTTCCCATTTTAAAGAGGCAGCAAGGGAAAGAACAAGGCGGATAGAGTTCATTTTGGCAACTGGAGAGAAGGTTTCAGTGTAGTCAATGCCTTCAACCTGTGAAAAGCCCTTAGCAACTAGACGAGCTTTATGTTTATCAACTTTCCCATCTGGTCCATACTTGGTTCTGTAAACCCATTTGCATCTAACAAGTTTGCGTCCCTTTGGTAGAGGAACAAGATCCCATGTATCATTTGTCATCAATGAATGATATTCTTCATTCATAGCTGCTTCCCAATGTGGATGGCCTGAAGCTTCTGCAAAAGTGTCAGGATCATGATTTACTGGAGCTTGAGCCAGTAAAGAAGAGGCTCTTTCAAACTGAGAACGTGTACGTCGCTGATCTGTAGGATCACCGGCAAGATCACCTGCTGCATCCCGAGTAGCACGGACCCATCTTGGAAGTTGAGGATCCTGAGAAGGTGGGGGAGGATTATCATCCTCGCTTTCATCATCAGAAGAAGAAATGTTTTCAAAGATAGAAGAGATAGGAAGAGGTGGCACATCCGCCGGACTAGGCTCGCAGGCCGATTTATTTTCATCAAATTTTACATCTCTTCTAATGATAACATTTTTGGACTTAAATGGAATAAGTCTATAACCTTTTACATCTTCAAAATATCCAACAAAAGTACATTTCTCACTCTTAGGTTCTAAAGCTTTATGCTTTTCATCTGGAATATGGGCCCATGCTTCACTTCCAAACACACGAAAGTGACTTACATCTGGTTTAATGGAACTCCAAGCTTCTTCTGGAGTGATATTCTCTAGAACCTTAGTAGGAGTGCGATTGATTATATAATTTGCACAATTAATTGCTTCGGCCCAAAAACTAAGACTGAGTCCTTTAGATTGCAGCATACAATTAGCCATTTCCTTTAAGGTGCGATTTTTCCTTTCAGCTACACCATTTTGTTGTGGAGTGTATGGAACAGTATGTTGCATTTGAATTCCATTTTCGGTGCAAAAGTTGATGAATGCGTTTTTAACATATTCTCCACCATTATCAGTTCTTAGCTTAAGAATTTGATGTCCAGATTGTTTTTCAACAAATGCTTTGAAGGCCAAAAAAGTGCTAAATACTTCGCTCTTGAGTTTTAAGAAGTATACCCAAGTGCGTCTAGAGAAATCATCAATGAAAGTTAAGAAGTACTTGCAGCCAGAGAATGAAGCAACAGGAAGAGGACCACATAAATCACTGTGCACAAGCTGTAAAGGGGCTGAGGCGTGCCAAGAGGCACGTTTGTCAAAACTGTCCCGATGATGTTTTCCGAGTACACATCCGGAACAAACACCATCTTTGCAAGATACCATAGGAAGACCTGTCACCATATTTTCTTTACATAGATGCTGAAGGGAGCGATAGTTTAAGTGACCAAACCGCTCATGCCAAAGTTTGCTCACTTCATCATTATGAGCAACAAATACTGAGGGAAGATGGGATGACCCAAAGTTGTGAAACTTATACAACCTTTTGGAATCATCAGCAAGACCAGTAGCTAGAATCTGTTTAGGATCTTTTAGATCCTTGATTACAACATCATGAGGTGAAAATTCAACAATTTTACCTTCACCTGAATGAGTTATCTGATAGACAGATAGAAGGTTGCAGGATAAGTTTGGAACACATAATACATCATTGAACTGACCATTGTCTAGATGAACAGTTCCAGTCCCTACAACATTAAGAGATCTATCATCACCAACATATATATTTTTGGTGTTACAATCATTTAAAGAAGAAAACATGGCTTGGTTTTTGGCCATGTGACAAGAGGCTCCAGAATCAATGAGCCACTCATGAGAATGAGAAGAAGAAGAAGATACATTTAATGCATAACCAGACTGAGATGATTGACGATGACATGCAGAAAGTGCCATTCCGGAAGTTGAAGTTGAAGTAGGCTCCAGATGGATGTTATGTTTCTTCATTGCGGCTTCCAAGGCTTCCATCTTCTTAAAGCATTTAGATTCTAAGTGGCCATCTCGATTACAAAAGTTACAATGTCTATCAGTCTTCTTCCATTTGTTTTTATTGGGCTTATCATTTTGCTGAAATGATCTTTCATTTTGAGGCTGAGATGGTTTAGGACCATTCTTTTGAGGATATGACTTCTTAGGATTCTTTGAATTTGGTTGCTGCTGGGCGGCTAACGCTTTTGTGGAAGAGTTTCCAAGATTAAGAAGACCAAGGTGTAAGAGTTTTTCTTGTTCTCTTATTAAGGAATCACAAAAGGAGTCAAAGGAAGGGGCCTTGTAGTCTTGTCCTTGACAAATGAAAGCTTCCCTTGTAGAATGGAAAGTGGAAACAAATACAGAGTAGGCTGGTCCTAACTTAGTAAGGATGGAATAAATAAGGTTACCATCATCTTTCTTAACTTTAACACCTTCCAAGAGATATCTAAGGGTCTTGAATTTGACAAGAAATCTTCAATGCAAGAAAAATTATTAGGATCCAAAGTAAGCAGCTCATTTTCAAGTTGATGGGCTCTAATTTCATTTTTAATCCCAAAAACTTTAGCAAGTTTTTCTAATGCTTCATGAGGAGTCTCAAGTCCTGCAATGTGGAATCTAAGATCAGGAGAAATAGACATCCCTATCAAACCACGTGCTTGATCTTGTCTATTTTCCCATTTTGCTGCCTTGTCTTCATCTTTGGGTTTCTTCTCTTGGTTTGTGGCTATTCTGAAGAGACCTTTACTTCTAAGTAAATCTTCCATGTATTCTACCCATTGGAAGTAGTTAGTGCTGTCAAGAATGACTTGGCATGGACTTTCCATTTTTTTTTTAAAACTGAAGCTGAAGATGCTGAAAGTAAGTGTACCAACGGATAGATCTCGAAAAAATAGGCGGTTTTAAAAAAAACGGCTCTGAAAAAGGCTTCCGGATGAAGAAGTTATGGCTTTTTGAAAAAAACTTGTTGACGTTGCCGGCAAAGTGCGCGAATGTGCGGGAATGAAAAAATCCGCCCCCACAAAATGGAGACTTGAACCCAAGACCTCTACTCTCTAAAAATAGCTTTGAACCAATTGATCTATACAAAAAATTTGAGAGAGAGAGAGAGTTGTGAGAGAGAGAGAGAGAGAGAGAGAGAGAGAAACCAATTGATCTATACAAAAAATTTGAGAGAGAGAGAGAGAGAGAGGGGGGGGGGGGCCTCGATTTGCGTGCTTGCCTTGAGAAAGCTCTTTTTCCCTACAAAACACAAAACACAAAACCCAACACGAATATGCAAAGAAAAACGAACCTTGCGGCTCGAAGTTAGCTTTAGCCAAAAAACTAGAAATTTTAAAAAAAAATCTCAAGGTTAGCTTTAGCCGAAAAACTAAATATTTTTCTCAATGTTTCTGATTTTCCGAGATCACACTAAGGTGCAGGGAAAAGAGCATACGCATGAGAAAAATCCTTCCTTTCTGTTTCTGATTTGCCCAGATCGCACAGAGTCGCAGGGCAAAGAGCATACGCAGAAATGAAAGGTATAGATCCGGTTAAAAAAAAAGCTAAATAAACTGAGACCGAAATAAGCAGAGAGAAATTAACAGTAAACTGCAAAAAAACACTGTATACCTCCCGATCTAAAAAATGACGCAGCTAGGGCTACCGGAAACCTTTTCGCATGAAACGAAAGGGGTTCCTCACTGGAACAGATGCTCCGAACGCAACAGAGCAGTCCTCTTGGCCCGAAAGCAGTCAGAAACAACAGATCTAGGAAACGACAGCCGCATGCAGTTCTACCGGCTTCAGATTTGGATCACCAACAGACGCGGCCCTCAAATAGCTCTGATACCATGTAGGAATTTACAGGGTAAGTTCCACAGAAAGAATACCAAAAGGACACCGCTCACAACCAGATCTCAAATCAATACACCAGTATTTTTGACGTGGTTAAAACCCTCAGAGTGCAAGGAGGGAAACAGTCCACGACCTGTCCCAACGTGGGTACTACAGGCAATTTATTAATCAAAGAATGAAAATTTACATAAGCTTCTCTCATGCACGGATTACCCGAACAATGACCCTCCATGCGCTTTAAATAGAACTCATGGACCAATCGGGTGTCAAGCCACGGATCAAGTGTCGGTAATACCGAGGTGAGAGTGAACCGTCGGATCACTACATATCGTGACCGTCGGATTGTAAGTTACAAAATGTACAACGGTAAAGAAACACACTTTACCTAACTCTAACCTAACTCTGTACTAGACCAAGTTGAACTTAACTATATCCTATGTGTCGGAATATCCTAACAAAGGTTGTGTGACAACTTTCACAGATAAAGGTTGGAAGGTCACCAAAGGAGCCCTGGTAATAGCAAAAGGTGAAAAGGTTGGTACATTGTATTTATGTAATGGTATTTCTAACTCTGTTAATGCTTTAAATTCCAAAGAAGAAGATGCAGCATTATGGCATCATAGGCACAGACACATGAGTGAGAAGGGGATGAAGATCCTTCACTCAAGGAATTTGTTGCCGGGTTTTAAGATTGTTGATTTGGACTTCTGTGAGAATTGCATTTATGGAAAACAGAAGAGAGTAAGATTTCTTAGAGTTGGGAAAGAAAATAAGAGCGAAAAATTAGAGCTTGTGCATACAGATGTATTGGGACCTGCTCAGGTATCATCTCTCAGTGGCTCTTGTTATTATGTTACTTTTATTGATGATGCAACTAGAAAAACTTGGATTTATTGTATTAAGAATAAATCTGATGTATTTGATACTTTCAAGAAGTGGAAAGCTTTGGTTGAGATTGAGACAGGAAAGAAATTGAAGTGTCTTAGATCAGACAATGGAGGTGAATATTGCAACAACGAGTTTGATAGGTACTGTTCAGAGCATGGAATTCGCAGAGAGAAGACAGTTCCAAGAACACCACAAGAAAATGGTGTGTCGGAAAGGATGAATAAAACAATCATGGAGTGTGCAAGGTGCATGAGATTGCATGCAAGATTGCCTTTGCAATTTTGGGTAGATGATGTAGATACTGTTGTTTATCTAATAAATAGAGGGCCTTCAAGTTCCTTGGATGGTGGTGTTCGAGAGGAAACATGGACAGGTAAAAAGGTAAACCACTCTTTTTTAAAGCCTTTTGGTTGTGAGGCCTTTGTCCATATTAATAAAGAAAATAGAACAAAGCTTGAGGAAAAATCAAAGAAATGTACCCTTATTGGATGTGGTGTTAATGATTTTTGTTATCGCTTATATGATTACAAAAATCACAAAATCATTAGGAGCAAAGATGTAATATTCAATGAAAAGGTCTTGTATAAGAATCGGTTGCAGGAAAAGAAACAAGAAAAAGAAAACAAGGAATACACAGTTCTTGATGAGATCACTGAAAAAGTAAAGGTGCCTGAAAATAATAATAATCAACAACCACAATAACAACAACCACCACAACAGCAATAGGCACCCCAAACACCTTAAAGTTGTGTTAGAAGATCTACCAGGATAAGTAGACCCCATGAACAATATTGTTGACTGATTCTGGTGAACCCGAATGTTATGAAGAAGCAATGCAAGTTGAAAGTAGGAAGGAGTTGCTACAACAATCTCCAAGTAAGTTAAAGGTTCTTGTAGACTATATGTAAGGGCTTAGATGATGGAATAAATTATGCCACATCAGTGCACAAGTCCTCGGTCACTTGCCAAGTGTTTCTATTATTTAAGAGAGGAAATGTATGAAACTGTATGCGTGCACCTTCTCAGCTCAACTCATTTTTCTTTTCAGTAGCTGAAGAGAAAAATAAAAGAATAAATGGCCACATTCAATAGGAAAATGTACCACAAGATGAAAAAGATGGCTGAGACAAACATATTTAGCACGTGGGAAAAAGCCAATGAATGATCTCTACCCCATACCCATGGCCATCAACATGGTTCCATAGGCCCTCAAAAAGAACCCATGATTGTCCCAACCCTTAGAGGGAAATGAACCACCCTACCTAAAAGGGGGTATCCACTACTATATCTTACACATCATGCTCATATCCGTTGAGCCCCAAGCAATTAATCAGAGAAAAATCATAAAAGTATAAAGGAACACAAATAAGGGTGGAAAAATCAAGGTTGGGGCACCTCATGTACCATGATTTCTCCCTCCTATACATTATATACCTAGGTGTGGGCTTCCTTTCTTCTAGCTACCCTTGTACCCCGATATGCGGCCCAGGATTGCCCCTTTCATTCCCTATTCCATTCCCCTCTTTATCACATGCCACCACCATTTGAGGGATGTACCTTGGACATATTATCCTGTCTAAAGGTAGAAACCACCTAATAAGGTACTTGGTTAATCCCCTTTTGAGCTTGGAGACATTAGCACATGCCAAAGCCCACTATGGAAGGGCATGCCATTATGAAGTGTCCACTTTTTGTCCATGGTTTGTAAGCTCTTTTACCTCATTAATTTAATGAGTTTTTGTGCTAGAAGGCTAGAGTATGCATTGGATCTTATGCAGGATTGCATATGGTGACCATTCTGACTTTGGTCTCCCTATATGGGGTCATAACTCTCCAGAGGGCTACATTGGCATATGCAGGGTGTGTGTAGAGAGACATGGGCTTCCACAAGAGTAGACAACACTCGATGGATCCCAAGAGATGTTCAAAGATTGCTTGAGATCCACCTATTGGATAAGGAAGATGCACCTGGTACACCATGCCCAGCTGACCCCATATCCCGCGGAGTAGTCCATAGGGATGAGACAGTGGTGATAACCAACACAACACATTCCCAACAATGTAAGTACTAAAACAACCGAAGTAGTTCAACTATCTTAGTACAGGTGCAACAAACATGCATTACAAATGTCGAAAGAATAGTCTTACAAACATCTACAAAACATGCATGGAAGCTTGTTGGCCTTAACAGTCTTCTAAATTAAGCAAAAGTCCCAAGACACATATGTACACCATATATCACTAGTCACAGAAGTGGGACATTGGAGCCACTCATTTCTCCTCAAAGAACTGACTGTAAACTCTCAAGGATATGTGGGAGGAGCGAAGGTGACGACACTTCAACTTCAGTGACTACCCTCATGACCGTTCAACTTCCCATGAATTTTCAACTGACATGACTCTTCATCTTCATGTGTGTGACCATTGGACGTCCAATTTACATTACATTTGGTTACAACATATTTGGCCCATAGTAGTGATGTGGCCTTGATAACTCATGAAACAACTTGATATGACACTGTTGACATGTACTGGCTAGCTATGGTGTCCATGTCAAGCTTTTGTGTTGTTAAGTGATGGATGTACTCTCGTGTCTGCTTTGTCTTCTCCTTTGCATGGCTTGATTTTGCAGGGTCTTTAATGGTATTGGTATTGTAGGATGGTTCCATGCATGTGTTCCTTTCGCTTACTGTTTGATTTGCTATGTTTTTCCGTTTAGCTGCAAGTAAGTCTTCTAGCATGTGCACTCCTTATTAATCATGTTTGTTATCTCGCCATGATCTATCATTGTACCTGTGCCTACAATTCAATCATGAAAGAATGACATCAAATCCAAAAACCTCCTAGTCTAGCATGATGCATTGTTTTCCACGTCTTGGGCCCGAGACAGATGACATACTAGGAATAGGGCCCAGTAACTATGAATTGTGGAGTTCAAGGTGATAGGGAGGGAGGACTGGTCACTGAGATTGCATAGAGTGCAGATAAGGCTTGGACAAGGAACTATGGGCATTGTCTTCGCTGTCAGGGAAAAATACGCAGAGGCCATTCATAGGAAAACTTGTGCAGTAAAGGACACCAATGGAAACTACAAGGTGGGACCCTCAGGGACACCCATGCGCAATTTCTAGAGGGAAGACAAGCCCAGATAGCATATGGACCAGAGGATAGTTCTGCCCAATTTTTGTGAGCAGTGAGTCTCGGATGAGGGAAGTCACTAGGAGGACATATCTACACAATTTATGGGAGTAGTGCAAGCTCTGGTATCTATGCGATGTGAGGTTCTAGCAAGCAAGAATTAGGCTCGATGACATTTCTTGCGAAGTGCAAAGTTCAGACAGGTAGTGAGGCAGTTTCTATGTAGTTCTAGGAAGGAAGAAAACATGCTCACTTCAAGGATTGTGCAATGCAACTAACCCAAAGGACAACCTCAAGAATTGCACAGTTCCAAGTAGCAGAGCACCACCACTGAGCGTTGAGACTGTGCAGTGCAACTCATTCGAGGCTAGGTGAAGTGAAGTTTTTCCGTCGAGAGACTTTCAGGAAAATGACTAAGTGTGAGAGGCAAGTGAACTTGTGATGACTCAACATTGTGATCACACATTTAGCTTACTTCGACAACATGAAAAAACTGACCACCATGAAAAAATTGCAAAGCAAGACCCTCTGTGAGACTGTCTAGTGCGACAAGTGCGACACTTGGGATAGACCTTTGGACGTCTGTGATGACACTTGCGTGAAAGTGATTACAACATTCTGTATGAGTATGATAGGTGTTCACATCATTAAGACAAATTGTATACACCATGACCAACCTTCATGGTCACTAGAACGGTTCACAAACATGACATAACAACCACACATGTCAAAAGACGATGATTGATCCAACAAGCGAAAGGGGGCAAGACACATAGAGGAAACACACGGAATAAATTTCAGTGCTTGCAACCATGCATGCCATTGAAGATAGAATGATATGAAAATGATAAGAATCCCTTCAAGCTATACTAAGAGGGGTATTTCAAAAGATGTGCTTCATTTTCCATACCTTATCTCCAAAGCATTGTGCATTAGATGGAGTCTTCATGTGGTCCTGATCTTCTATCATACCTTAGGTTCCTTGGTCTGCTTATATTCTTCCTCAGCTCCTTGAGAGTCCTCTAGCATGTCACTCTTCTTGTGTTTATTGAGAGACATATTTGTGCAGTTTTAGTGGGCAATGACTGTTGCGGGTTGATTCCCTGGGAGGACACATCTGCACATTTTCAGGATGCAAGGCAGAATGAGAAACTTGGGTATAAACTGTGTAGTTTTAGGATGCAAGGCATTGTTGCGAGATGAGGTCTTGGGAAGACACCTTTGCACAGTTTCAGGATGCAAGGAAAATAAGACAAATGAGGGACAAAAATACGTAGGTTTGGAGATAGTGGGTTCCAACTGAGGGAAGGACGCTGGGGGAAACCCACTACGCAGTTTTAAATGCTAAGGGAGGTTGGGATTTATGCGCATTATGTAGTTAGTGTGTGAGATGAGTGTGAAACATGTCTATATGGTGAGAACAACCCATTCTCACAAAGCTTTTCCCCTTAAGAAAAAAAAACATTCCCTTTGTGTTTAGTCAATTTAGTATGTCCTAAATTGCTACATAAGCTATCAATCTGGGAGTCGTAAACTGATGAAGTGTAGTGCACTATATGTGCTAGACAGCCCTTTTCTTACCTCACTGTTTTCAGTTTTATCTTGTTTTGGGGTTTTGTTCTATTGGTCTCCTAAAGTGGTTTAATGCAATGGAAATCCTAACTTTCAGTTCCAACTATGTCATCACCTGACATAGTTGCAACTAAAAGGCAACTCAAAATTCCTCCTCTGCATCATCCACAAACAGATGACGTATTAGAAACTTGTAAGGAGGAGGAGCTTATGGACTTAGTCCTTAAGCTAAAAGATCAACTAAAAGAAACATAGAAAGAGTTGGATAACTTGATTCATTCTAGACAGAGTGAGTTGGCCATCACTCCACAGACTGTCATTCCTATAGTTTCTACAGCAGTGCCCTCCACATTGGCTGCTTCCTTAGCACCAATAGTTCCGCCAGCTATAGCTATGCTAGTCACAGGTACATCTACAAGCATAGCGACATCCACAGAAAAGACATCTGAATTGGTAAAAGCCATGGAGGAAATTACCATCCACGCTACTGAGCTCAAAAAGCTTAGAGAAAAAGTGTCAAGTTTGGAAACTGATTGCAAACTTGCACAAATACAACAGAATGAAGAAGCTCAGAAGAATCAAATAATGGGAGAAAGGATAGAAGTCCTTGAAAAGGACTTGACATTACAACACCCACTAGGAGATATAAAGGAAATGCCTATCTAGACTGAATCAAGTTATCCAACTCTTTCTATGTTTCTTTTAGTTGATCTTTCAGCTTAAGGACTAAGTCCATAAGCTCCTCTTCCTTCCGAGTTTCTAATACTTCATCTATTTTTGGATGATGCAGAGGAGGAATTTTGAGCTGCCTTTTAGTTGCAATTATGTCAGGTGATGACAGAGTTACAACTGAAAATCTACCATAGGTGATGACATAGTTGCATTGAAAAGGTAGCTCAAAATTCCTCCTCTGCATCATCCACAAACAGAAGGGAGAAGCTCAGGCCAACTCACTCTGTCTAGATTGAATCAAGTTATCCAACTCTTTCTATGTTTCTTTTAGTTGATCTTTCAGCTTAAGGACTAAGTCCATAAGCTTCTCTTCCTTCCGAGTTTCTAATACTTCATCTATTTGTGGATGATGCAGAGGAGGAATTTTGAGCTGCCTTTTCAATGCAACTATGTCATCACCTGCGGTAGTCTTTCAGTTGCAACTATGTCATCACCTGACATAGTTGCAACTAAAAGGTAGCTCAAAATTCCTCCTCTGCATCATCCACAAACAGATGAAGTATTAGAAACTCGGAAGGAAGAGGAGCTTATGGACTTAGTCCTTAAGCTGAAAGATCAACTAAAAGAAACATAGAAAGAGTTGGATAACTTGATTCAGTCTAGACAGAGTGAGTTGGCCATCACTCCACAGACTGTCATTCCTATAGTCTCTACAACAGTGCCCTCCACATTGGCTGCTTCCTTAGCACCAATAGTTCCACTAGCTATAGCTATGCTAGTCACAGGTACATCTACAAGCGCAGCGACATCCACAGAAAAGACATCTGAATTGGTAAAATCCATGGAGGAAATTACCATCCAGGCTACTGAGCTCAAAAATCTTAGAGAAAAAGTGTCAAGTTTGGAAACTGATTGCAAACTTGCACAAATACATCAGAATGAAGAAGCTCAGAAGAATCAAAGAATGGGAGAAAGGATAGAAGTCCTTGAAAAGGACTTGACATTACAACAGCCACTAGGAGATATAAAGGAAATGCTTTGGGCCAACATCATTGACTCTATCAATGATGTTTGGCCATCTATTCAAGTAATATTTTAGCAAATTGAACTGGTGAAAGTGGCCACCGAAGCAATTCACAAGACAATAGAAGAGTTGGGAGACAAGCCTGAAGAGGCCAATCAATTGATAGCACTCTTGAACAACAAGAACAGGTACCAACTAGATGAACTGGGCATAGAAGATAGGACAGGGGCCATCATAGAAATGAAGAAGATTCTTACTAAAAGGAACCTTATGCTCAATCTTGAGAAAAAATTCCAAAGCATCCAAGCTGATATTGATATATTTATGACAAAGTTTAGTATTTTAAGGGAAAAAGGACTCCCCATTCCTATGGTAATCCATGAAAATATTATGACCCAAGATGATTACATTGAAAGACCTGCACGCTTCATCCATGATGGTTGAGATGATGTCCGCCATTATTTGCCGATACGCATCCATGGTTGGAACATGGTTTCTGTCTTTCTTGTGGTTTTCCGCCTGCAATTGTTGGTCATTCTAGACCACCAGTGGTTTAGGGTTTCCTTGGTGGTCATTTAATTCATGCTATTTGTTTTTTGGGGAGGAGCTAGTAGCAGTTTCAGCCAGTTCGAGGTCAAAGGTTACATTTACAGGTAATTGCAGGTTTTTTTGTTTTTTGTTTGGTTTTTTTGGTTTTTTTGTTGTCCAATTTCTAATTTCAAACTTGGTGCAGGTGTGGCAAGCTCTGGAGAAGGTCTGGCGAGCTCTTTCCCATGTCAGAGTTTAACATTTTGGAGTTGGCTTTTTCCCACATGCTAAATATGTTTGTCTTGGCCATCTTTTTCATCTTGTGGTAAATTTTCCTGTTGAATGTGGCCATTTATGCTTTTATTTTTCTTTTCAGCTACTGAAAAGAAAAATGAGTTGAGTTGAGAAGGTGCACGCATACAGTTTCATCCATTTCCTCTCTTAAAGAACAGAAACACTTGGCAAGTGACCGAGGACTTGTGCACTAATGTGGCATCATTTATTCCATCATCTGAGCCCTTACATATAGTCTACAAGAATCTTCGACTTACTTGGAGATTGTTGTAGCAACTACAACCACCCTCCATATTTTTTCCTTCGTTTCATTTTGGAACCTCCCTACTAAAATCCCAGCATCTTATCTTACACTACCCAGGTACTTGTGCTTTCATTTGAGTTTTATATTTCGCTTTATGATGCAGGAGCATCCAGCTAGGGCACCATGACTGGGTGTTGGTCTCCGCCAAGGTGGAAAGTTTTATTAGCAAATTGGTTTCTTTATGTTCACTTTGTCAAAGTAGGATGTAGGACTTTGTTTTTCTTTTTAATCTCAGTATTAGTTAGGGACAGTTTGGTCGGTTAGGGTCTCTATTTTGTTTGTCTTTAATAAACAATAGGTTAATAACTGTTCTTTCATTTTAGAGGGAAAAGACAAATATGTCTAATGTAAAATCTTGCAGTATAGGCAGAACCGAATACATGAATAGTTATGTAACTAATAAGAATTGCAACTGAAAAAGTAACTACACAGTTCAGGTAACTGTGGACAGAAGACATAAATGTAAAATCGAAAATCATTCAAGGGGTTCAGCATTTTGCATACAATAATAAAAGACAGAGAACAAGTTTATTTTCCATCCATCTATAACAATTTTGTACTGTGTATCTATACTTCTTAACCATTAAATAATTTAGAATGACAAACATGGTGCATGCATACAGTTTCATACATTTCCTCTCTTAAAGAACAGAGTACTGACAGATTGATTGCATACAAGTTTTCCAAAGACGAGAATGGACAAACATTGAATAAGCCCGTGGCCAGAAGAATCCAAAGCAGCACAACCAATTGAACCCGAAAACAAGAACCTGAGCGCCAAGTGGACAAACCCCAAACAGAGGTAACTCATGACAGTCTTTCTCAACGCAATTTCTTTTCATTTCCAACGGAGCAAGAAAAAAAATATATGTTTGTTATTACATAATAGTTCAGTATTACATTGCCGGATAAAGTAGAAGAAATAATGTCCATGAAACTGAGTAAACCCTAGTCGAGGGTTTGATACAGTAAACCCTCGTATCCAACTATATGGTTACAACGAAAACGAATTGCAAACAAGAACTGTAACAGAGGTGAACCCAGGTCACCTAGCGACATCAGGAAAAAAGACAAATGAACGAATGTTGTGGCACGGCCAACAAAAATTACAGACCCTAGTTGCAACCATACGAAGAATATAGTGATAGAGCCTACCGGATAGGAACCGAAGAGTTCGAAACCATCCACGTCCAAGGTCGAACCCTGACCTGTGAGACCAAAGTAGGCAAAACCTGTTAGTCTAATCGTGCATAAAAGAAAATGAAGAGAAATACAGTTCGAGCAAAGGGAGAACAAAACCCTTACCTGGGGACGCATTTGCACAAAGAAAACGCAGGCTATTGAGCCATAGAACACGGAGACCACCTGAGACAAAGGGGCAAGACATTGTTAGCACTGGAACTAAACAAAAATAGAAGTGAAGCATGGAAGGCTAAATTACCTGAGGAATAAGAGTAGAGCGAGGTCACCGTGCTTGTAACCTAGAGCATGCGGAGACATTAACAAAAAAAATTTAGCAGCAGAACCGTAGCAAAGCAAATAAACAACAGGACAGTAATAATTGAGAACCAGACAAGACCAACCAGTGGTCGTTTCCATGCTCGAACAAATAAATTAACAAATTGTGCCCAGAAGCCGAATAAACCAACCTCCAGAACGCGTGACAGAGTCGTGCTAGCAAAGAGCATAGTCACCACCAGCACAGGCAGAGCCTGTGGCTCATTATTCATTCGCAGACAACACAAAAAGACCATTACTAGAACAAACCCTCATGGAGTTCACCATGCAGAACAGAAAGTCGAAATGACGAAATTCCAAAGAAATGCCAAGGGTTTTGCCAAATTGAACAAGTGGGAAACGAGGACCGAGGTAGGTACAGATTAGCTGTCACATTAATACTTGTCATAAATGATTTCAACCACCGTGGAAAATATCTTATGATTAAATGTGTGATTAGTGCCTAATTGCAACCCAAATACAAATTAACAATCAGCGCCGGACAGACTTTGGATTAAGTCGTATATTGGAGTGTGGGCTGGTCCCATCGTAGTGGTATCAGAGTAGATTTGGAATTGGCTTCAGAAATGGAGGTAGGAAGGTGAGGTCATGGAAGAGGTGTTCGAAGGATAGCAGAGGAAGGACTGAGAGAGGAGATTAGGATTCTTACTACCCGTTTGGAGGTAGTTGAAGCAGGGAGAAGAAGGGATCTAGAGATAAGTGATGATAGCGAAGAGGAAGTTGTAGCAACAACAGATGGATTAGATGGAGAGGGCCCGGAAATGAGACTGTTGAGGTCGGTCTTAATGGCAAGCAGTAAACCCAAACCAGAACTCCCAAATTATGATGGCAGCTTGTCCACAGAGGTTCTGTTGGACTGGATCAGTGAGCTGGATAAGTATTTCGAGTGTGAGGAGGTCAGTGAAGACCACAGAGTTAAGTTTGCTGCGACAAAGTTGAAGGGACACACAGCCCTGTGGTGGGACAGTGTCCAAACAGAGAGAAGGAGATTGAACAAGTTGCCGATCAAAAACTAGTCAAGGATGGTGGCCAAGTTGAAAGGAATATTTCTGCCTAAATATTACCAGATTTTATTACACAGGCAAGTGCAGAATCTGAAACAGAAAGGAATGACAATAAGGGAGTACACTGAAGAGTTTTATCGAGTGAAATTAAGGGCTGGTTATACAGAGGATACCTCGGAGAAGACAGCCAGGTATGTAAATGGTTTAAGGTTAGATATCTTAGATGAAATTAGTATTCTTTCTCCGAAAAACATTGAAGAAGCATATCAGAGTGCTATGAAAGCTGAAGAGAAAATTACTAGAAAGCAAAATTCCAGGAGAGGACGAGGACCCGGCCGAGGAAGAGGCCAGTCCTATGGCAGAGGACGAACTGATAGCAGTAATGAGGAAGGCAGTAGTTCTAAAGCTTCCGGAACAGCAGAAAGAGGGGACAGCACAAGAGGAGGTAGGCCATATCAGCGAGGCAGAGGAAATGGCCAAGGTAGAGGAGTTGGTTATCAATGTTACTGGTGTCATAAGTGGGGACACAGATCATTTGAGTGTCCTGAGGTAGACCAAGCCGGACAAAGGGGTGCGTATGTCGCACAACCAGAAGAAGCAAAGGCACCTCCCCAAGAAGCAGAAAATGCTCCAAAAACAGGGGAAGCCCTAGTTTTGAACAAGGTGCTATTGAAACTAGCCAAAGAAACAGCTGAACAAACTCAACGGAAAGATTTGTTTCGAAGGGATTGTAAGTCACACGGTAAGTGTTGTAAGCTGATTATTGATAGTGGAAGTACAGATAATTTGGTGGCCACAGAGATGGTGGAAAAGTTGGGGTTGAAGCGATTGAAACATCCCACCCCTTACAAAGTTTCATGGCTGCAAAAAGGCCATCAATTGCTGGTAGATGAGCAATGTGAAGTGGAATTTCATATCGGAAGATATAAGGATAAGGTCATTTGTGAAATAATGCTGATGGATGTATGTCACATACTGCTAGGTAGGCCATGGCAGTATGACAAGAAAGTGGTACATGACGGGAAGACAAACTGTTATGATGAGCTGGTATGCCAGACTAGTTACATGGTTTTGCTTCTCTAGCCAGTTAGTTTAGTGTTTTCTATTTTCCATGCTGAGACTGAGGAGGAGTTCACCAAAATTCAGCCTGCCAAGTGAGTGAAAGAGATAAGAATGAAACTGTTGTCTGAGGCATGTATACCCATGGGCAAATATAGTAAAGAATGTCCACATGTCAATCCTAGCATAGGAAGTATATTTACCCCTTCTAGTGGCTTACGAAGCTTTCACAAACTGACCTAGCTTATTGCCAATGGTAGTAAGTGACCCATGTTTCCAATAATCTAGAGGTAGGGAATAGAGCCTTACCCATACAGGTACCGAGGTGAATTCTGGAACAAAGTTCATTTTCCACGGACTCATATAGAGGCCTGTTGCTGTAAAAAAGTAGGGTCCTCCTTCGAATATTCTGTCTTTATCATCAATGTTAGTAAATACCACCGTAAAAAAACCCTTTGACCCCAGATGGAGTTCAATACTACCTTTGGGTTTCCAGTGGTATTTGATCCATGTCTGTAATGCCTTTTCAGAGGGCCAAATTCCCATGAATTTGCAAATTATGGCGTACGTCCCCATATGGTCCCTGTGCTCCTGCAGAGCAGGATCATTCAACACAACTCTCGAAGTAATCTCTATTTTGGGTCTGCACTGTCCCTTTTGATTTTTGTCCCTTGTTCCCTGGATTTTGTCTTCTTCCTCTTTTTCCTTTGTGCTACTGTTTACCTTGAACTTGGCCCCATCTGACCCCTTTTCATTATTTTTTTCCCCTTCTTCCCCAGAACCTCTGACTTTACCCAATGGTGCCTTGCCTCTACCGATAGTTGCTTCCTTGTAGGAGGGAGTGGAGCTCCCTCCTCTGTTGCGCTCCATAGGGAGAAACCTTCGAGCTCCTCTGTAACCCTATCTTTGTGCCCTCGAGTTTGCAGTTCCCTCATTCTCCCCACAATGCTTATCAGGAAAACCTCTCGCAACGATATGTAGTTTTACTATCCTTTGGTAATACTACTTAATCATCACTAGAATTCTTTAATTTTTGAAAATTATATAGAGAATGAAGGTTTATCCAACAATTTAATCTGGATAAATCATTAGTTAGGTAGAAAATGGCATTGACCCAACTGTTTAATCTTGGTCAATAGGAGAAATAAGGGATAGGTTAGATAGTTTTTCTTTCTGCATAAAAGAAAAAAAAATTGGGTTTGCTAGTCTAAGTGCACTGTAGAGATTAAAATAAAAAATGCTAGTCTAGCTAAGGGTAGGTAGATTAGGTGGGCTACTTAAATGTCAACATGCATATATTTTATTCTAAGTTTGAGGATAGGGAAAGAGAATAAAGTGAATGCTATGCATTATCTATTTCAAAAAGTTTATTTTTAATCCCTTATCCTAAGTCTAGAGGATAAATATGTGCAGGGATAAAGTATTTCATTTCCCTATTTTTTCCCCTATCCTAAGTTTGAAAAAAAAATTATGTGAGCGCAAGCGGACAAAGAATTTTGTCATTTTTGGTTAAATTTGTGTCACCTTCGACACTACGGTATCAGGTCCCTCGCTTCATCCACGACCAACATTCATTTTCGGCCCCCCCTTTGCATTCTCCCTTTACCGCCGGGCGGGGGGGTTCGGAAGACAGTTTCTTCCGTCGGGCCCTACTCCCTACGTGGCATGGCCCAAAGATTTCGTACCCCCCTTGTTGATACCACTTAACACCCTTCACCCCTCCGAAAACTTCTTGTCTTGGATCCTCTCCTGCCTCACCCACACCAGTCCTTCTCTGCCCACCACCTGTCCTGACCATTGCTCCAATTAAATGCTTTCCCGCATGATACCCATTCCACACTTAATTTTCCCAGTAACTGTTCAGTAATGACCCTGTGCCATTTCCTACAGAAATGTGCCTCTGTGTTTAAAATATCCAAAGCCCGTCATTTCCATCTTTCGCTTCTCATTCTCTTTCTTCCATTCATGATTGCTTGTTGCAGTCTCTATCAGAGCATCCTCGCCACCAGCATCTCGACATTCCCCAATATCCTTGTTCTCTTCGCCTGACAGACTATTGTTTCAGAGCCCAGTAAGCCTCCTTTGTCTATCCATTTTGCTCAAAAACTGCTCCAGCCATGCCTCCTAAAGCCAAGACCCAGGACCAAGCGATTAACCCATTGATTCTGCCTTCTATAGACCTAGATCACACACCATCATTAGACATAGATTACCGGATCACTGAAACACTTTGTGACTATGATTTCCTCGAGTTATAATGTTGGTCAGAGGAGAAACACACTAATAAAACATATGAGATAGGACTCTCGGAGTCAAACCTTCCCCACTATATCTTTCCTGTGACCTTTCAAGCCCAAGAATTTAGGAGGATATGCCAAGCTTGCTATGTCCCTGCTCAAAGAGCTATAATTTCACCTACAGGTGACATCCTTTTCACCATCATAGCCAAATAAATTGACCAAATGATGTTGGCCCCTTCTGTGGAAAACTCTGCCCCTTTCTCCCTAGAATCCCTCACCCAGCTTTATCAAAAGCTGGATTTTGCCACCAGAGCTAGGATTTTTGAATTTTTCCTTCCAGAGAATTCCCAATTGCCCAAGAAGAATCCACCTTATCCTTCTTCCATTTTTCTTGATCAGGCCAAGAAAATTATTTCCATCCTCTCTCAAATTCTAGGCCACCATTCTGATCAGTGGGTGGATGAGCCTATCTTAGGATTCCTTTCCACATTTTCCACAGACAGCAATCCCATTACTATTTTCAATTTCAGTCAATTCTTGGGTGACAATATCCATGAGAAATTCATCAAGTTTCCCACAAAGAAGGTGTTCAGCTACACTTCAATTTTGATTTACATGTTCATTTTTTATCAAGTAGACAAGTTTACTGTTGCATTGTAGAACTAGATGATGTAGATGACCAACAACCAGTGATATTTTGGACCTCACTGGTCATGAAGGAACAACAAGAATTCACCTACAAGCAATTTATAGAAGACTTTGTTCATTCATATATGAACATTCTCTACAGTACAATGTAGCCCAGGATCAGTGAGGATATCAGATGAATACTACATCTATTAGGCCAAGCCAAGATCGGAGATTGGTACCTGTACCAAAATTATATAGAGATCAGAGTCTATGGATGTGAATTGCCCCCCTAAAAGCTTCCCAAGTACCTCGCAATGAGGATCTTTGATTTAGAATACATCAGGAAAATGTTAAACTCAAATGAAATCAATTTTGTAGTAGCAAAGAAGAAGGCACAATTTAGGATTAAAACATAGGTAGGCCCATTTGTCTACAATACAAGAACTGTAGGGGAGGAGGCAAATAAGATATTGAAGGAGATGAAGTTCAATTTGAGATTCACATGTTCTTATGACACCTGTGTCATTATTTCAAAACTCAGGGTGGACAATAAGAATACTTCCTATATTCATACTTCTAGGCCGGAGATAGAACAATATGGAAATTAGTTGGAGTGAGCAAAAAATACCCTGTAAGAAGCTGAAGAGTAGCTGGTTTCCACTTCCACTTTACAGACTCCTGTTCCTTAGGAAAAATACAAAAAAAAAGATAAAGAGAGGAAGGGTCTTCATCTACAACAGGGGGTGAAGCCAGAGAATTTAGAATCGGTTACAGAAAGAGGGCCAAGGTGACTCACAAACCAGAAATAGATAAATAAATGGAAGACTAGGTAGCCATCATTATCACGGATTCTCCACCAGCAACCATGAAGTTTACTACTTCTCCTTCTGAACCTTCATCTTCACAAGGTCATAAGGAGACCGAGCTGGAAACACATATTGTCCAGACAGAAAAGGAGAAAACAATGTTCGATAAGTAGAAGGAAATAAAGCTCGGGAATGAGATATTGAAGAACAACACCTACAACCAATCTGGAAGCAAAATTCTAGTTCACAAAGTAGACTTCTGTCAGTATTTGATACTGAACATGGCAAAATGCAGATGGACTTTCTTAAGGCCAAGGCTTCACAACCTAAATCAACAACTGACTATAAGAGAATCACCTTTGAGTTCAACACAAAAGACATACATCCCATTGATCAAATGGAGATGCACAAACAAACTGGTGAGATGATATCCTCCACTTTCACTAACACTGCCATGTCTTTATCCAAATTTCAGGTTTCTTTTGCTAATGTACAATCAGAGTTGAATATGGAGAAGGTCTCATCGTTGGCCAAAGACAGCGGGATCAAGTCTTTAGAAGACTTGGTCATCAAGATAGGGTATGACCCTAAGGATGTTATTGCTGTTGAAGAAATTATTAAGAAGAAAAACTTGGACATTGCAGCATTGAGGAAACAGCTCAAGCTGCCAGCTATAGAGGATCCAATGACCAAGGACATTGCAAAAGGTGAAGCTCAGAAAGCTGACATGATGAAACTACTTATTGACCAAAACATACAAATCAGGAAGATGGAAACAGAGTTAGAAAAGTCGATAAAGGAGAAGGAACAGTTACTGCACCTTATAATTCTACTCAGACTCCTAGTGTTGAACAAGTAGCATAGACACTACAAAACATGTCCTTGCAATCAAAGTAGATTGAGACCTTACAAAGCCAACTTAAATCTATGGAAGTCCAGAAGGCCAAAGTCGAAACCCCTTGGGCTATCGAATTGTACAAAAATCAAATACTTCTGGAAAAGCTGCACCAAGTAGAGAGAGATACATCTATTGGCCAGACCTTGGACCACACCAAGGAGACAATTTGGATGAACATACTTGACTCAATGAATAAAATTTGGCATTCCATTTATATTATATGAACAAAAAGAGTTAATAGAGAATGCCACTGAGACCATTGTATAAGGAAGGAAAAAGCTGGGAGAAATGCCAACTGAAGCTGAAAATATTATCAGGTTCTTAAATTTGAAGTCCAAATATGAGCTGGAGGAAGTGGGAGTCAGTGACAAAAATACCACCATTCTAGAGGTCAAGAAGGTCTTGACTAAGAGAAATCTTATTGACCAGTTGGAGGAAAGGTGTGATACCTTGGAGCTGTAGGTAAACAGATATACAAATAGGATTGAAGCCTTGATGCAGAAAGGGCTGTCCAGTATTCATGTCATCAATGACAAGCTGATCACTCAGTATTATTACATCCAGAAGATGAAAGAGGTAGCCAAGAGGAGCGTCAAGTTCAGTGGAATCAAATGGAGTATGACAACAAAAGATTTTCTGGAGACCATGTCAAATGACTTCCATGTATAGAATGAGGTAAAACACATCTTTAACTTGAAGCCAACTTTTGCTAAGTATACAGAGGTAGATGAAATCTACCACAGGGTGACAAAGTTAACAATTCCAGATGAAAAGAGATGGGAAGAGTTACTTGATTTACTAGACTAAGTAGTAACTGAGGATCAGTAAGAGATTTTGCCAATACAGTAGCTAGTGCAAGATTCAGTTCAGCATTACATTCTGTTTTGAATGACTCAACAACAGAAACCACCCAAACGGGGCCACTGCTTTCCTCAAAAACCTACATGGCCTATTCCTTTACCAAGATTAGATGATATTAGTTTGTAATTAGGCTAATAATACACTGTCAATTTGACAACTGCTTTTGTAAAGGATTATTGTAATTTTTATTATAAATACTTCATTGTTTGAAGTATTAGTTGTTGATTTTTTGAATGTAATTTCTGCTACATATTGTAATTTTTAAGTGTCGAAGCATCAATAATACAAGGACCTTTTATAGGATTCATGTTGTGTCTTGAATGGTGATGTGTTTCTTGTCTTTATATGTTTAAACGTTGTTATTTCATTCCTATGTTTTTCTAAATTTGAGTTAATCAACAGAAACTGTGATAAATAGGATTTGTTGTGAAGAGCACCCTATTTTGGTTGTTGTTAATTTTAATGTTTTCTACTGAAGTCGGGACAAATAATTATTAATTGCTCTTTGTCCTCTACTGAACCTTACACTTTTGCTTTTCCACCATCCATTTAAATTATGAAAAGATCCCTTTACTACAACCTAGCTTGCCTTGTGAGAAATACTTTAAAAATTGATGAACAAACTCTAGTTTTAATTTATAGACTCCATAGCCCAATGGAATTATAAAACTCAAATAAACCAAATAAATCAATCAAAACAACAAGTACAATCATAGCTAGCCTAAAATTTATCCATAAAACAAAGCTAAATTAAATAGATAGATCCTTCTCTGATGCTCGCAAGGCTAGATCCCAGCTTCCAAAGTGGTTTTGATGTTGTCCTATGTGTTTACTCCCTCAACCTAAAAAATACAGAACGACAACACTCTCTAGCAGTAGGATTCTCTGAGGCGGTTATGGACAACACCTGCTCTTTGGCCTCCTGCAATGTGTTCTCTACCCAATCCTCTTGATTCATGTATTTCTCAATCTTTGGTCTTTGGGTATGTACATAGGGGGTTGTCTTTTGTTCTACCCTCAGCTTAGAAATTACCCCAAAGGAGTCATAGGACCATGTGAAGCTAAGCAGAGAATTCATTTATTTTAGTAGGAGTTCTGCATCCTCTCCTGTTTCTCTATTGTTGCAGATAAATGGCCCTATATGTGTTTTTATTCTGAACTTGGACTTCTTCTTGGCTGCCACAAAATGAATGTTATCTCATTGGATTATTTTCCTGATGTATTCTAAGGAAAATATCCTCATTGGAAGATACTTTGGTAGTTTATATGGTAGCGACTTGGAGCCATAAACCCTAATTTATGTAAATGACTGGTACAAATACCAATCTCCTGTCTTCACCTGCTCACTGAGATGCAACACCTTTTGAATGTCCTCACTAATCATGGGAATCTGCTAATTACTCAGTAAACAAGTTGTTGGATATACAAACTGATCTATAAAATATTTGAACTTGTACTCTTATGATTGTTTTCTAATAATTGAAGTCCAAAATATTATGGACTAAGGATCTTCTTGTTGATTGAGTTTCTAGACTGAAAAAGGAAACATGTATGTTTGGAAGAAAATAAACATATGCATAAGAATGGAAGAATATCTAAACATTCCTTCAGTTAGAAACTGAAGGAATTGTTCATGTATTACATCTACAAGAAAGTGACCATAGTCAAAGATGACTGATAATCCTTCATCTATGGAAAGGGTGGATAGAAAGCCTAAAATAGGCTCATCTACCCATTCATCTGAGAAGTGCCCAATTAGGAAAGACAAGACATAGATGATCTGGCTGGTTCTTTGGGAGAAAATAGAAGAGGGATAAGGGGGGTTCTTCTTGGGCAATTAAGAATATTTTGATAGGAAAACTTAAAAAATCCTTGCTCTCTGGGGAAAGATAAGCTTTTGTTAATTTTCTTTAAGAGCTTCAATGGAAATGGGAGTCAAGGATTCACTGTGTGGGACCTGCAACATCAAGTTATATTCTCAGGGGTAGAGGTGAAAATGATTTCACCAATAGGGGAAATGATGGCTCTTTTGCTCGAGAGATAAGAGGCATGGAACTTCAATAAGAATTCATGGAAATAATAGGATTGCGGAGAAACAAACAGGGGTAGTCTAGATTGCCATAGCCTAATTTCATCTGACTAGTCAAGATAGGCGTCACGAAACCAACAGTGTAATTCGAAGAGGTCGAATTCACATTGTATTTCAACAATTTTATAGTCTCTGTCGGCTAAGGGAATGTGGTCTAAATCCACAGAGGGAGAAATCATTGGGTTTATCACAGTGGTATCAATTTTGGCTTTGGGGGCCATTGTGATAACAAGGCAAAATTGTAGAGTATGGCTATTAATTTCGTGAGAAAAAGAGCTTGCAATGAATTATTCTATCAGCAACAGTTGATAGGCAAGCAGAAATAGAGGATTGATAGCATAGTGAGAGTAGGAGAGTGAGGAAAGAGTGTAATTGAGGGTGGGAGCGAGGATTTATAGGTTCCCACAGGAGCAGAAACGTTTGGCTGAACGGTTGTTTGGGAGAAGCATTTACTCTGCAATGGAAAATCGCAATTGGAGGAAGTGGCAAATGGGAGGGCGCAATGGTTTATTGACATGGCGACCAATGGTAGATGGAAGGAGGCGCGGGACCATTGGTAGGAAGGAGATACGTGTCAGTAGGGGAGTGGAGGTGGAGCAGAAGTGGAGGGTGACGTAACCGAGAGTGTGGATTATGGCGGGAGTGGTGAAAACCCGATTTCAAAGGGGGGTGGGAGTGGTATATGGTATTAAGAGGGGGGGTACAAAATGCCGTGGTGGTGACACGTAGGGGTGGGATCGGTAGGGAGGAGACCACTTTTCGGACCCCCCCCCCCTCGCCGCTAAAGGGAAACATGGTTGGGGGGGGGGGGGGGGGGATGCTTGGGAGCCATCAGATGGAGAGTGGTCATGATCAGGAGTGGGGAAAAGCGCGAGATTTAGCGCCAATGACAAAAAATGTCATGTCGTGCATATATTTTAATACAATAAGGTCAGAACTTTGGACAAATCACACTATTACATATAGCCTTCCTTAAGATAATTTCCATTTTCCCCTAAGCTAATCTAACTATTACATTAATCTAGATTACATAGTTGGATTAATTTATTCACCTAATCTACCAAATCTACTCTTAGCCAAGATTACACTGTTTGGCTAAGTTATTTATTCTAATCTAATTAACATAAATTGAAATTTGCTTGAACATGATTAAACAGTATGTTTCAAGCAAGAGGAAGTATTGTGGCATTTTGAACACGTTGCACACAATTTCATGAATTTATTCTCCAAAAATTATTGTACTATCAACGACACTTCAATTGGCATCACTTTCACATTTTTTCTTTTTTGTGGGGCTCTTTTATCATTTTTTCTTTTTCATTTTCTTAGTTTTAATATATATGCCCTCTTTTCATTTTTTATTTTTATTTGTATATTTTTTTTTTGGAAATCACTTGGAATATACATAATATTTACAATTTGAAATAATGAAAGAAAATATCCAATCATCATTTGATCCTATGAATCATAGGACCCTAAAAAATATGAGGTTAATTCTCCTTGTATTTCTATGAGTATTATACTGGACTATATGTGGTTTATATGGATATGATTTCATTGGTATTTCTGTTGCTATTATGCTGGTTATGTATGTGTTTCATGATGGTATCTTAGATCTCGTCATGTTTTTACTTGTAAATGATTGGACAATGTATCTATGATCTAATGCATGAAAGGACAGTTAATGTGTTGAGGCATCAATGCTACTTAGCGATTCTCAACTAAGTATGAGACCCCTATGCTTAGATCTATTATTTACACTTGTAGATTACATATTCATGATATGTTTGAGGAAATACCTGTCATGGCTAGTATGGGTCCAGTTAAGGTCTCATTCAAGTGATTTCATTTATACTTTGATTTCCTTGTTATTTTACGATTCTGAAGATGTGATTCAATTTTGGGTAGTGACCTAGGCTCTGGGCCTAAAAAAGTGGCTCAAATCACCAGGATGTTGGCATATCACTGTGCAAAAGAGTCCCTAGACATTGGCTTGTAGGCCTGTGAGAGTGTCCATAGGTCCTTGGATGCTTGCATGCCCATAAAATGAGAACGTTCAGAGATCAAGTGGTCCAAAAGCTTAGCAGGACCTAGGGGTTGTTTGGAAGAAAGGTTGGATTGGTTCCTGAGGGTCTTAATGCTGATGTTGAATGTCTACATGGTGTGTTTCCATTGGTTCCACTTCCTTAACATGATTCAGGAGGCCAGATTATATCATAATGGCATCTCGTCACATGTTTACCCCAGTTGGCCAATTGCTTGGGTAGATGCAGGAGGAAGGGGTTATAGAGACTATTTATAGAATTATGACATCCAAAACCCTAACTACTAGTGGTCCCTTGCATAATACAGTTTAACCACTTTATTTATTAATGATGGATCATTTATAACTAATTGTGGTCTCTTTTTTATAATGCAAGTCAACCACTTATAATTATTATTAATGCAGATAATTGCTTATGGGATTTATTGACTCAACTAACTAACTATGACTTTGACGAGGTCCCTTGGGCCTATTACATAAATAAAGGGGTTAGGGTTGGACCCTAACATTCAAGCACGACCGAGGTTGAGTTCAATGTTGCTATCATGGCTAGCTATGAGGTAGGTTGAAAAAAATATTTGGAGACTTATTTGGAACAAGTTAATGATGTGAAATTGATACATTGCGATGATGAAGAGTGGGATCCAATTGATAGAGAATCCCATATATGTTTGGGACTGAGATATCTTCATATATTGAGATAATGTTGTGGTATGTGACAAGCTTAGGCTTGTGGCTATTGCCTCTGTGAGAGGGAGGATGAATAAGGTATCCTTTTATGGTGTATATATTTATTCTAATATAATATTTAATTTGATGTCTTGCATGAACAAGAGACTGTTGCTATCGAGACATTATTCTTGAACTCTTCAGTGAGTTGTTTAAGTTGATACTAGATATGAGCACAATGATATTTTTTTGATCTATAGAAATAAAGACTAATCGAGGATATTGGGCCAGCTCTTCCCCTTGTTTGAGCTCCCAGGGTAAGGAATTGAGATGGAGGGCTCTGGAGTCGAGGGATATATGGAAAATAGGTAATCACCCCTATATGTTACTGATGGGGTCAAAGATGTTTCTCCTCTATATAGGTCTATGCAGAGTATACCCCATTTTTCATCATACCCACAAGCTGGGCTTGCTAGGATTACCGCTCCATGTCTCGCCAATGAGTTGAGAGAGTGCTTGGAAGTGTGTTACCGAAGATGGTTATGATGAAAGTGTTGTACCACATGACTACTAACTGTCATTGTTGGGAATATCAACAGGAAATATGACGATTTTGATCCTTACTTCATATAGCAAGTGGTATCTCGCCCATTGATTACATCATGGAATGGTTTTGATCCTTGCTTGGTAATTTATATCTCACATATTGCTCGACAAGATGACATGGGGAGAGAGTGTCTAATAGGACTTTCCCCACTCTCATGGACATGAGGTGAGACTGTCCAATAGGACGTTCCTCATTGTCATTGGATTTCGGGTTGAGATGTGCTCCCTAATGTGGTTCCAAGTTGAGTAAGGCTCCTTGATGATATGTTCTTTGTTGTTTCCTTGCTGGTAGCATTGGGTTACCCACTGGCAGTGATTTTGAGTGGTGGCAGTGGCACCCTGATGGATAGAGGGTGGTAGCTTGGGTTCCCCTCCAAAGTCAAATTATTTTTCTTTTAGATTCAAGGGTGTTCAACATACGAGCAAAGAGAATGAAGAGATAAGAAGGAATAAGCAGAGATGAACTGAGATGAATAATGACAATATTTGATGACGAGATACTTGAGATAGGACATGATATGATGACAGGATTCGAATTTCTCCCTAGCTGAGAGGGAGTGTTAATTTGGCACCTCAGTGACAAATTCTAATAATGGGACTAAATTCCTCTTTTCGAGAGGCCCAATTTTGACTATTGGACTACTTAATTTGGACAAGGGAAAGTGTATTTTTGAATTGAAGGCCACATGTGAACAAAAGGACAAGTCGACGCAAAAGAGAACATGGATGGATATAAATACAAGGCAAGTGACCCTCATTTGGACATCATCATTATGATCATTCTTATTTCTTTGGGTTTGGCTCACACAGGTCTCAGGCTGGGTCACGGAGGTTGTTTCATACATGTTTGAGATTGCAAGGCCCAAAGCTTGCACATGCATTTAGGGTTTTGATTTCTAAACGTAGACATGCTTCAGGTAAATTTCGGTCGCAAACGTAGGCACACAAGCTCATTTGTGTGGTTGAAGGGTTTCAGCTGCATGCACATCACTCTCTGCATGTGGTTGGGAGCTAGGGTTTGAATTTTACAGTAGATCGAATATTTCGTCAGTTAATCGCAAAGTTCAACATATGAGCAGAGAGAATGAAGAGATAAGAAGGAATAAGCAGAGATGAACTGTGAACAATGATGATATTTGATGAAGAGATACTTGAGAGAATACATGATATGATGACATGATTTGAATTTCTCCCCCGCTGAGAGGGAGTGTTAATTTGGAACCTCGGTGAAAAATTATAATCATGGGAGTAGATTCCTCTTTTCGAGAGGGCCAATTTTGACTATTGAACTGCTCAGTTTGGACAAGGGAAAGTGCATTTTTGAATTGAAGCCCACATGTGAACAAAAGGATAGGTCGACCCAAAAGAGAAATTGGACACCCATGGATGGCTATAAATACAAGCCAAGTGACCCTCATTTAGACATCATCATTATGATGATTCTTCTTTCTTTGGGTTTGGCTCACACGGGTCTGAGGCTTGGTCACGGAGGTTGGTTCGTACATGTCTGAGATTGCAGGGTCTAAAGCTTGGATGTGTGTTTAGGGTTTTGGTTTCTAGACGCAGACATGCTTCAGGAAAATTTCGGTCGCAACCGAAAGAAGGAAAGCTCATGCGTGTGGTTGAAGGGTTTCAACTGCATGCACATCCCTCTATGCATGTCGTTGGAGCTAGGGTTTGAATTTTATAGTAGATCGAATATTTTTTCAGTTAATCGCAGAGTTTGGTAGTTGATCGTAGACATTAACAGTTGACTGTAGGATTATGAATCAAGGTTTTGATTATTAACATTGTTGGGTTCATCTCATGGATGTTTTTTAGTTGATTTTGGTGGATAGGATTATGGATGAAGATATGGATCATTGTACTCTCTTTTGTTGAATCATTTAATGACAATCTAATAAGAAGAAGAATTTGAAGGGGTTTTCCTTGTAGTGGGTTTTGCCCTAGTCTCCAACAAATCCTAGTGTCTCTATATGTGAATGTTTTTCTCCTATTGATCCTTTACGTTTTGCTGCATTGATGATGATAATGTTCTTTCTATATAATTGCATATGTTGTTGAATAATGATGTAAATTTGAATAATGAAATGATGTTGTGGGCTGAATTTAATATGCAAATGAAGTAATGCAATTATCTAAAGCAAAGAATAATCTTTCCCTTAGAAAATTTAACACCTTTAAAGGTTGGTATATGAAATTTTACAAAACTAGGGTAGTCATATAAATTCAATCGTTGATAAATGTAGATAAGCATCAATCTGTATTCCATAATGAACATCAAAACACTTACTTTATTATACATCTCACCTTGTTAAAAATTAAAAATACCATAAAAACTAATTAAACTATAACTTTTATTATTATTATTATTATTAAAAAATTAATATATAAGTTCCCCTAGGGGTGAAACTTGTTGGCCATCGAGCGTACTATTAAGGCGTTCATGCCTTTGTGCAGGTCACAAGTTCAAACGTCGTCTTTCTGGTGCGATGTGCTTGGGGACGGTGAAGTTGCACCTGGAGGTTATAACAGCAGTCGTTGAGGATTGAGCCTGTATCACGTGAGTATGAGTGTCAGCACGTTACCAATTCCACCGATCACAAAAAAAAAAAAAAATATATATATATATATATATATATAGATATATATATATATATATATATATATAAATATATATATATATAGATATAGATATAGATATAGATATAGATATAGATATAGATATATATATATATATATATATATATATATATATATATATAAGTTATACATTTATACATTTAAAAAAACATGGAACAAGGTTCTTATCCAAAATATTTGCCTTCATTTTACTATGGAGATTCTTAATATGTAAATGTGGGCTTTGTCACAATATCATAGCTTATCAATACCACATACTCCAAAAAAGCTATAACTCATTTCACATGAAACTTATTTTAATGCCATTTTTTTAATTAATCAATTTAATTAAAAGGGAGAAAAAAAACATAACTACTTTAAAAAGAAATATCAACATTAGATTGTATCCACTGTTAAAAATATTCTAATAAAATTAAACCTCTACCATCCTAATTAAATAAAATTATTAAAACCCAAAATATACCAAAAACATAATATACATATAAACATTACTAAAATAATATATATAAACATTACTGAAATACCCTAAGGACATGATTTTGAAATTTTTAATTTAATTTATGAAATGTTCGAATTTTTAAAATTATTTTATTTTAAATGCCGTATTTTATATTTAACGTCCTTGACTGACTTTAAAGAAGAGTTTCTGGTTTTTAGTGACGGGCAATGAGAGTGTTTTAACTAATTTTATGGACTTTTCGATTTATTTATCAATTTGTTTAAATTTATTTGAGCCAAAGTGTGATATTTAACGTTTAAGTGCGAGGAAATTGTTAGATAACTTAATAGTCTTCTTTTATTGAATAGGTGGACAAAGAAACTTCATTTTATGGCGTATCTTGAGCCAACACAGATATGCATATTTTGTGACCTTTTGTCGTGTGTATTACCACAATAGGGAAAGACTCCATTTTCTCATCTAAGCGACGCAGATTTTCTGTTTTTCTCTGTGTATTACGACAAGATGGTGGCTGCTGGTCTTCCACGAGATGGAAAAACTTTGGAGTTTGGGCCGCCCAGATGAGAAGAAGGCGCATTGGAAGAATGTTTACGGGTCCTCTTCAATCTCATTTAAAATTAAAATAAAAATTGGACGGTTGAGCGCGTTGGGCAAACAGTCTTCAATGGCATCTAAAATTGGACGGTTTGAGCCAGGGTGGGCCAAGAATCTTCAGGGGTCGTCTTCAATGACATCTAAAATTGGACGTTTGAGCGAGTTGGGCTAAGCATCTTTAGGGGTCGTCTTCAATCACAACATCTAAAATTGGACGAATTGGACGGTTGAGGGGGTTGGGCGAAGAATCTTAATGCACCTTAACTTTAACTTGAATTTAACTATCAATAAATTAAAAGACATGTACTCGCTAGTATGTAACACTTTCCATTAAAGTTATCCTTATTAATCCAAAATTGTATTTGTGATTTGTCTTATTTTAATAAAATGAGAAATAAATAAAAATACAATTTTATCTTTATCTTTATCATAAATATATACCTGTACTAGATTATTTTAATAAAATAAAAAATAAATAAAAATACAAATTTATCTTTATTTTTATCATAAACATATACATTTAATAGATTATTCTCTATATAATAGATTTTTCTTGTACACAACTTTTATTAAATATTTTCAGGCTTATTTGAATATAATAAGCAAGTATATATGATTTACATATAACTTTGAAGGAATCTTTAGGGGCCGTCTGCAATCACAATTAAAATTGGACGAATTGGATGATCGAGTGGGTAGGAAATTGTTAAATAACTTAATCGCACCATTGTTTAAAACTCTTCTTTTATTGAATAGGTGGAGAAAGAGACGGATTTTCTGTTTTTTCCTGTGTATCACGACAATATGGTGGCTGCTGGTCTTCCACGAGCGGGTTGGGCGAATAGTCTTCAATGGCATCTAAAATTGGACGAATTGGACGGTTTGAGCGAAGAATCTTTAGGGGTCGTCTTCAATGACCTCTAAAATTGGACGTTTGAGGGAGTTGGGCGAAGAATCTTTAGGGGTCGTCTTCGATCACAACATCTAAAATTGAACGGTTGAGCGGGTTGGGCGCCAAGATGACAAGAAGGCGCGTGGAAATTGTTAAATAACTTTATTGAAACTTAATGGCATCCTCTCGGGTCGAGAGGAGTTTGTCAACACGGACAACGATCCTTGGGTGTTGAGAGTATGTTAGCCTCTGAAACAAACAACATCCCTCTGGCCCAGGATGTTAGCCTCTCTCAAAGTCTTTGTTTGACAAAGAACAACGGACAGCGCATAGGGTTGACACCAGTGGGCAGGATTATTTGTTTGCCAAAGAACAACGGACAGCGCAGTGGGTTGACACCAGTGGTTGCTGGTCTTCCACGAGATCTAGAAACTTTGGAAGTTTGGGCCGCCCAGATGAGAAGAATGCGCAGGGAAAAAGTTTGGAAGAATGTTTACGGGTCCTCTTCAATCTCATTTAAAATTAAAATTAAAATTGGACGGTTGAGCGGGTTGGGCGAACAGTCTTCAATGGCATCTAAAATTGGACGGTTTGAGCAAGGTTGGGCCAAGAATCTTTACGGGTCGTCTTCAATGACATCTAAAATTGGACGAATTGGACGGTTTGAGCGAGTTGGGCGAAGAATCTTTAGGGGTCGTCTTCAATCACAACATCTAAAATTGGACAGTTCAGCGGGTTTGGGGAAATTGTTAAAAAACTTTATTGAAACTTAATGGCATCCTCTGGGGTCGAGAGGAGTTTTTCAACACGGACAACGATCCTCGGGCGCTGAGAGGATGTTAGCCTTTTAATTAAATTTAAATGAAATTTATAATTAAATTTAAATGAAATTTATAAGTAAATTTCTATAAAACTATGTGTTGTTTTCAAGCTGTGGTTTTGTTTTCTCTTTCTATGAATTCACAAAACCATGTGTAGTTTTGTCCCTAGTGCTCATTTTTCTATAAATTCATTTTATCTGTATGTAAATTCCTTTTACCCTTGTAGAGTATGTGGATGGTTTTGCAAAACCATGTGTTGATTTGTATGATTGGAAGAGTATTTTCACTTTACTCTTTTACTTTCACTTGCAACATGATTTTGCACCTGTAAATTGATTTCACCTTAATCTTCTATCTTGAAATGCATTTACATGAATGCTATCTTTGTTCCCCTCTACATTAATTTCATGTGAAATTTTCCCTTTTATTTTCTTTGATAAATTCATGGCATCTGTGAATTTTATTTCACGTGTCACTGTAAAACCATTTTACCTTTGAATCTCATTCTACAACCTTAGTCTCATATTCCCATAACATTTATAAGATTCAAAACCAAAACAGTGAATGGTTTATCGCACTACTTTAAAGTGGTAGGTGGTATTTTTTAGAGGACGCGATACGTAGCAAAAAGGTGGGCTGGGAAAACGGCTAATCTCGCGTGCTTTTTGAGTGTTAAGTGTTGGATAAGCTGAGCACGATACGGAATTTTAACCGCTCATTTATTTTTACGAATCTTGAGGCAAATAAAAATGAAGGGGGTTTAATCCTTAATACGAGGTGGACCATTGGTTGACTTTGCAGGGAGGAGAGGTAGTATAGGCTTGCGTGAAGAAATTAATATAAAGTCCAAAACTTTAAGGGGTAAAAAGGGAGATTCTATATATATATATATATATATATATATATTTTACTTTATGGGATTTATCCTACTTTCACAAGGGAACATTCTTCATGATGGTTTATATAAGCCCATAGTTACATTGTGTTTCTACAAAATAAGCCCAAGGCTACCCACTTGTGCTTGGTGTTAGGTGTGCTAGGCTTAAGCATTGTGAATGTAGGTCGTATGGAAATGAAGCGGGAGTTAAGATTTCGGGCTTAATTTTTATGAAAATTTCAATAAAATCCAAAAACCAAAAGCTCTGCAATATATAACCTTTTTGTCACACAAACTTATTATTAATGATTACCTTTTTGTCACACAAACTTATTATTAATGATTTGAAGCAGGTATTCGGCTTGTGCTGGGGTAATATTCATATGAATTAATGAGGAAAGTGAGTGATAAAAAATGAAGCTGAGTAAAAGATGATGAAAAATGGAGAGGAAGCGGGGCGAATCAACAAGCCAAAAGCTTCATCATGCGAGTCACAAATGATATCTGAATCATCAGATTTCCTATAATTATAGGAGCCTAATAGGGACAATCAACCATTAAATGGTTAACAATTTCTTCCTCAAATCCACATAGAACACATTTATTTGGACCAACAACATCTCGCTTTGATACATTGTCATAGTTCAACACTCTATCTTGTATCACCTAAAGAGATTTAGATTTTTTGTTTTGTCATTTGTATTACAAGAATAGGGTGGGTGGTGGTCTTTCATGAGATGGAAAAACATTGGAAGAATCTTTATGGGTGGTGTTCAATCACATATAAAGTAGAATGCATCTATAGAATTGGAATTTTGAGTGGGTGGGGACACGAAGATGACAAGAAGGCACTGGGTTATTGTTAAATAATTTTAATGAAACTTTAATCACATCATTGTTTAAATTCTTATTTTATTCAAATTGTTAAATAATTTTATTGAAACTAAAAACCTAAGTATCAATTTTCTCGTACATAGTTATCTAATGGAAATAGGTTATCAATATTTTTTTTTTAGAAGAAAAAAATGAAACTGCCATTCATTAATGAGATTGTTCATACATAGTTATCTAGTGGAAATAAGCTATTTATTAATGAGAAATTTTTACATAGACATGATTCTTAATCACCATAGACTTGATACTTAGTACACAGTAGAATGGATTCTATAACAAATACCAGTAGGAAAAACCTGTTAAGAATCAATATAATAGACAATGCACCTCAGCCTCACTTCAACACTCATAGGAACAATATAATGTCCTGTGTAGTTTAGCAAAAATGGCCGGCAAAAAAACAAATATGGTCCAAATAAAACACAGGACTAGACAAAAAAGTAATCCCAACATAGGGAACAATCAACGAAATACAGTGTACCCCTCAACTCTCAAAGTCTTTGTTTACCAATTTAATCTCTCTCTCTCTCTCTCTCTCTCTCTCTCTCATTTTCACCGGATACATCATCAGGAATCAATTCTCTTTTTCCAACTCACAACATTACGTGAACAAAGGATTTGAAGAAAAGAAAAATTTTCGTGGATAGAAAAAGAATATAGATCGGTGATTGTTAGGAAAATTTTGAATAATCTGTGGGTTGAGTAACATCTATCTAGGAGCGTTTGAGCCAATGCCAGTTAAAATCACTTAGGGATCACACTCATCCTAGGCCACACCAACACTTAGTGTGGCCAAGATGGTTAGACTTTTGCCCACGGGTTTAGAAAGAGTGGTCTTTTTACCACAAAGCATCTTAATAGAGCATCCAGTGACTTCCTATTCTATGCCCAATTTTCAATATTTTATAAGATGACATATCTGTATATTTCTCAATTATTTAGACAACATTTGACATTTTGATATCATCCTTACTTGAACCACTAATGGTTATGGTTGGAGTTGGAAACAATTTTGAAGAGTATATTGTCATCCATATCATTTATCTAGTTTAAAACAAACAAACAGACAAACAAAGCACGCTTATAAATTTTCGTACAATTATTTTGTGTACTAATTATAATTAAAATGCACACACACACACGCACACACACACATATTCCATAACTATTTGAAGGCACGCTCATTTATTTGGAGTTCAATGGGACAACCAATATTTTTTGATTTAATTTATCTTGGTATGGTCTTAATTTTGGAAAATCAGTCCACATACAAATGATTTCTCCTTTTCCTTATTTTCATTCTCTTTTGGTCAATGGTATTAATAGATTAAAAAATTTTATTTTGTTTTCAAATTAATGAATAAAAATAGCTTTTTGAATTTTTTTAAAGCTAAAATTAAATAAATATATATGTATGTAAAGTAAGAAATGTCAATTTGGTTTAGTTTGGGGTTTGGAAGGACTTATTGTAATCCCCCCCACTCAAGTTCAATTCCCACCACTGACATGTTGATCTCATAATGAGTATATTATCATAACGGCTTTGAGTATTATTGTTAGATGACCTTGTATTATAAATAAGGTTCACATTTTAAAACAATCCTTGAAACAGAGGAAAATGCTCAAGATTTTCCCATACTTGTAACCTAGAAATATAAAAAATATATCTAGATAAAAAATCTATTATATTTATGGGGTGGTAGGAGGAGAAAAAATTCTAATATATTCCACAGGGCTTGGAAAAAAGATGAATAATTTTTCTGAAATGTACGAGTTCTTTCTTGGTCTTCAATTGCCCAAGGATGTGGAATTTTTCAGCATACCAATCCTAGTATATTCCCTTATTACCATTCAATATTTACAAAATGGCTGTCTCCCTAAGAACAACCATCTAAGTCTTCTATTACACATAATTCTCTGTATATTGGATTCCTTCCCTAACAAGGCCTTCTGTCACATTTTAGGAACTCAAAACAAGGAAGCTGATGAGCTGGAAAATAAGCCTTATCTCTTAGAAGCTAAAAATATAGTCATCAAGAATAGGTCTTGATGGAAAACTATTCCGTGAAGAGCCCTATCCAGATCTGTTTCCTTTGCTTCAACAAAAGAGTACATGGGTATGTCACTGAGAAATCCATTTTTTGGTGGACTTTATGAATTTTTTTTATAAGTCCTTCCCTTCCCTCAACATTGTGAATTATAAATCAGTGGTTATTTGGTGTGGGTCTATTGCCATGGATGAGTTAGATGGCGGTAGGCATGCAGGCCACACGTCCCTTTAATCCTTGCATGTATCAATCTCAACTGCAAGACGAAAACCCATTTATTTTTCGTCCATCGTACCAGGATCTATGAAAGCTCTAGGGGGTGCAAGTTCATTGTATTCAAGGTTGATATGATTTCTGTGAGTGTGAATTTTCTAGCCTTGAGATTACACCCATGGAGCAAGGGAGGGTGATCAATATGAAGGATTTCGACCTCTGGTGTTTGTATGAGAGTCTGGTGTGCCTTGTTGGATGCCAAAGATTCTCTAAAGGTGAAGAGAAATTTGACATTAATAAGGGATTCTTGTTCTATGTTATGCAACAAGTGTGGTCTAGTAATTTAAGATTTGGATCTCTGGAGCTTCTCCCACATGGTTTCGACAACAAAATTTTATATTTCTCAAAGGGGATTTGAGATCTATTCTTCATAAGCTTGCAAGTGGTGTCTCAAGTGGATCTTGTGTACAATATTGGGGACCTTCACAATAAATTTATCATTCTCTCTATTGAAATGGGTGCCCCTCTTCCACTCCATGTGTTCCCATCCCTCCTTTCTTTAGATATATGAGTTAATCTCATATGAAAGTTGTTGTGTGATAGATTCCATGCCAATTTGGGCTCTCTGATTTTACAAAGGTACGCAACTCTCAATTTCGAATTTCATTTCAATTATGCTCTTTTTCATGTCCTACTCTTGCAAGCTTTTTAGGGACTTTGCACCTATGTTTCCTCCTATCTGAAGAATTTATTGCACTTAAACCATCTTCATTATTCCCGAACTTCGATTATCCCTTCCTGACACCCCCTCACCTCTCATATTGTTCCTTCAACTACTTAGGGAGCCCCCTCTTTTCTTCAGGTCCTTTTGGACAAACACTTTGGAGCCCTTGGTGGGTTGAGTTACTAGTCCTGAATCTTGGTTGGACAAACACTTTGGATCCCGGTAAAAGTTAAGGGTTGAGTTACTAGTCCTGGAGCCTTGGATGGTGGAAGGCTTGGATAGAGACCGATTTGATGATGGTTCTGTGATGCCCAACCATGAGGTGGAATCACTATTTGATGGGCTAAGGTGGATGGTCTTTGGAAACTCTAGATGGTTTTTTTATTGATGTGTTCTATGAGATCCCATGTTCATGATTTGAATATGGCATGAGGGTGAATGGCTGAAGAGAGATTTGGCTCTACCATTCTACAGTCAGGCGAAGCATGGAAGTCCCATCTCGGGTTTGGATTTTTCTTCATCAATATGAGGTTATTTCTCCTTGTATTTCTATGAGTATTATACTAGAATATATGTGGTTTATATGGTTGTAATTTCATTGGTATTTCTGTTGCTATTATGCTGGTTATGTATGTGTTTTATGATAGTAACATAGATCTCGTCATGTTTTTACTTGTAAATGAATGGAAAATGTAACTATGACATAATGGATGAAATGGTAGTTGATGTGTTGAGGCATCAATGCTACTTAGCGATTCTCAACTAAGTATGAGATGAGACGCTTATGCTCAAATTTGTTATTTACACTTGTAGATTACTATTTGTGATATGTTTGATGAAATACCTATCATGGCTAGTAGGGGTCCATTCAAGGTGTCATTCAAGTGATTGCATTTATACTGCCATTTCCTTGTTATTTTACTGTTCTAAAGATGTGATTCAATTTTGGGCAGTGACCTGGGCTCTGGGCCTAAAAAGGTGGCTCAAATCTTGGGGACGTTGCCACATCACTGTGCAAAAGAGTCCTTGGATGTTGGCTTGCAGGCCTGTGAGAGTGTCTAAAGGTCCCTGGACGCTGGCGTGCCCATAGCATGAGAACGTCCAAAGATCAAGTGGTCCAAAAGTTTAGTGGGACCCAAGGGCTGTTTGCTAGAAAGGTTGGATTAGTTCTTGAGGGTCCTAATGCTAATGTTGAATGTCTGTATGGTGTGTTTCCATCGTTTCCACTTCCTTAATGTGACTTAGGAGGTTGAATTATATCATAGTGGCTTCTCGTCACATGTTTACCGTAGTTGGTTGGTTGCTTGGGTAGATGTGGGAGGAGGGGGTTACAAAGACTATTTATAGATTTATGACATCAAAAACCCTAACTACTAGTGGTCCCTTGAATAATATTTTTTAACCACTTTATTTATTAATTATGGCTCATTTATAACTAATTGTGGTCCCTTATCTATAATGCAAGTAAACCACTTACAATTATTGTTAATGCGGGTAAACACTTACGATATTTATTGACTCAACTAACTAACTATGACTCTGACCAGGCCCCGTGGGCTTATTACATAAATAAAGGGGTTAGGGTTGGACCCTAACATTAAAGAATGACCGAGGTCGAGTTTAGTGTTGCTAGCATGGCTAGCTATGAGGTAGGTTGAAGAAACTCTTTGGAGACTTATTTTGAACAAGTTATTGATGTGAAAGTGATACATTGTGATGATAAAGAGTGGGATCCAATTGGTAGAGAATCACATATATGTTTGGGACTGAGATATCTTCATATATTGAGATAATGTTACAGTAAGAGACAAGCTTAGGCTTGTGATTGTTGCCTCTATGAGAGGGAGGATGAATAAGGTATCATTTTTTGATGTATATATTTGTTCTAATATAATATTTGATTTGATGTCCTGCATGAACAGGAGACTGTTGTTATTGAGACATTATGATTGAACTCTTCAGTGAGTTGTTTAAGTCGATACTAGATATGAGAACAATGATATTTTTGTGATCTATAGAAAGAAAGACTGATCGAGGATACTGGACCAACTCTTCCCCCCTGTCTGAGCTCCCAAGGTAAGGAATTGAGATGGAGGGCTATGGAGTCGAGGGATGTATGGAAAATAGGTAATCACCACTATATGTTATTGATGGGGTCGAAGATGTTGCTCCTGTATATTGGTCTATGCAGAGTATACCTGATTTGGCATCATACCCACAAGCTGGGCTTGTTATCGCTCCATGTCTCGCCAACGAGCTGAGAGAGTGCTTAGAGGTGTGTTACCTAAGCTGGTTATGATGCAAATGTTCTACCACATGACTATTAACTGTCATTGTTGGGAAGATCAATAGGAAATATGATGGTTGTGATCCTTAATTCGTATAGCAAGTGGTATCTCGCCCATTGATTACATCATGGGATGTTTTTGATACTTGCTTGGTAATTTGTATCTCGCCTATTGCTCAATGAGATGACATGGGGAGAGAGTGTCAAATAGGAATTTCCCCACTCTCATGGAAATGAGGTGAGAGTGTTCAATAGGATGTTCCTCATTGTCATTGGATTTCAGGTTGAGATGTGCTTCCCTGATGTGGTTCCAAGTTGAGTAAGGCTCCCTAATGATATGTTCTTTAATGTTTCCTCGGTGGTAGCATTGGGTTCCCCACTGGCAGTGATTTTGGGTGGTAGCAGTGGCACCCGGATGGATAGAGGGCAGTATCTTGGGCTCCCCTCCAAAGTCAAATTATTTTTCTTTTAGATTTGAGAGTGTTCAACATACGAGCATAGAGAATGAAGAGATAAGCAGGAATAAGCAGACATGAACTGAGATGAACAATGACAATATTTGATGACGAGATACTTGAGATAGGACATGATATGATGATAGGATTCAAATTTCTCCCTAGCTAAGAGGTAGTGTTAATTTGGTACCTCAGTGACAAATTCTAATAATGGGACTAAATTCCACTTTTCAAGAGGTCCAATTTTTACTATTGGACTGCTCAATTTGGACAAGGGAAAATGTATTTTTGAATTGAAGGCCACATGTGAACAAAAGGACAGGTTGACCCAAAAGAGAAATTAGACACCCATGTATGGATATAAATACAAGTCAAGTGACCCTCATTTGGACATCATCATTATGATCATTCTTCTTTCTTTGGGTCTGACTCACACAAGTCTTAGGCTGGGTCGCGGAGGTTGTTTCATACATGTCTGAGATTGCAAGGTCTGAAGCTTGCACATGTGTTTAGGGTTTTGATTTCCAGATGTAGACATGCTTAAGGTAAATTTCGATCGCAAACGTAGGCACAAAAGCTCATTTGTGCGGTTGAAGGGTTTCAGCTGCATGCACATCACTCTTTGTGTGTGGTTGGGAGCTAGGGTTTAAATTTTATAGTAGATCGAATATTTCGTCAGTTGATCGCAGAGTTTGGTAGTTGACCGTAGACATTAACAGTTGATTGTAGGCTTATGAATCAGAGTTTTGATTATTAACATTATTGGGTTCATCTCATGGATGTTGTTTAGTTGATTTTGGTGGATAGGATTATGGATGAAGATATGGATCATTGTACTTTCTTTTGTTGAATCATTTAACGACAATCTAATAGAAAGAAGAATTTGAAAGGGTTTTCCTTGTAGTGGGTTTTTCCCTAGTCTTTAACAAATCCTGGTGTCTTTATGTGTGAATGCTTTTCTCCTATTGTTCCTTTATGTTTTGCTACATTGATGATGATATTGTTCTTTCTATATAATTGCATATGTTGTTGAATAATGATGAAAATTTGAATAATGATATGATTTTGTGGGGTGAATTTAATATGAAAATGAAGTAATGCAATTATCTAAAGCAAAGAACAATATAGCCCTAATAAAATTTAACACCCTTAAAGGTTGGTAAATGAAATTTTAGAAAACTAGTGTATTCATATAAATTAAGTCGTTGATAAATGATAAATGAAGATAGGTATCAATCCATATTCCGTAATGAGCATCAAAACACTTATTTCATTATACATCTCACCTTGTTAAAAATTAAAAATACCATAAAAACTAACTAAACTATAACTTTTATTATTATATTATTATTATTAAAAAAAATATATAAGTTCTCGAGGGGTGCAGCTTGTTGGCCATCGAGTCTATTGTTAAGGTATTTGTGTCATTGTGCAGGTCACGAGTTCAAACCTCATCTTACTCGTGTGTTGTGCTTGGGGGTGGTGTAGTTGTACCTAGAGGTTATAGTGGTAGTTGTCAAGGATTGAGCCTCTATCATGTGAGTACTGAGTGTTAGCACATTACGAATTCCATTAGTCACAAACCAATAATATATAAGTTAAACATTTATACATTTAATAAAATATGGAACAAGGTTCTTATCCAAAATATTTTCCCTTATTTTACTATGGAGATTCTTAATATGTAAATGTAGGCTTTGTCACAATATCATGGAATATCAATATCACACACCCAAAAAAAACTATAACTCATTTCACATGAAACTTGTTTTAATGTCATTTTTTAATTAGTCAATTTAATTAAAAAGAAGGAAAAGAACATAACTACTTTAAAAAGAAATATCAACATTTAAATTGTGTCAACTATTAAAAATATTATATTAAAGTTAAACCCCTACCGTCCTAATTAAATAAAATTATTAAAGCCAAAATATACCCCAAAAAAATAATATATATAAACATTACTAAAATACCCCAAGGAGATGATTTTGAAATTTTTAATTTAATAAATGAAATGTTCGGATTTTTTAAATTATTTTATTTTAAATGCCATATTTTATATTTAAACTTCCTTGACTGACTTTAAAGAAGAGTTTTCTGGTTTTTAGTCACGGTCAATGAGAGTGTTTTAACTCATTTTATGGACTTTTCGATTTATTTATAAATTTGTTTAAATTTATTTGAGCCAAAATGTGATATTTAACGTTAGAGGCGGAGAGATTGCCTTGTCCAACCAATACTTTTATCGAAATTCGTATTAAAAGATCATCATTAATTAATGGACCATTAAGGCACCAGATCTCGAAAGAATGTGATGGTCTTCCACCAGATGGAAAAACTTTGTAGGAATCTTCAATGACAACATCTAAAATTGGACGGTTGAGCGGGTTGGGAGAAGAATCTTTAGGGGTCGTCTTCAATCACATCCAAAATTGGAGGATTGAGTGGGTAGGGCGCCGAGATGCGAAGAAGGCGCGAGGAAATTGTTAGATAACTTAATAGTCTTCTTTTATGGAATAGGTGGACAAAGAAACTTCATTTTCTGACGTATCTTGAATCAACTCAGATATGCATATTTTGTGACCTTTTGTCGTGTGTATTACCACAATAGGGAAAGACTCCATTTTCTCATCTAAGCGACGCAGATTTTCTGTTTTTCTCTGTGTATTACGACAATATGGTGGCTGTTGGTCTTCCACGAGATGGAAAAACTTTGGAAGCTTGGGCCGCCCAGATGAGAAGAAGGCGCAGGGAAAAACTTTGGAAGAATGTTTACGGGTCCTCTTCAATCTCATTTAAAATTAAAATTAAAATTGGACGGTTGAGCGGGTTGGGCGAAAAATAAATAAAAATACAAATTTATCTCTATCTTTATTATAAATATATACATTTAAAAAAAAATATTATTCTTTATATAATAGATTTATTTGTACACAATTTTTATTAAATATTTTCAGGGTTATTTGAATATAACATTCAAGTATATAGGGTAGTTGCATAAAAAAATATTTGATGAAAGAATGGGATAGAAGAGATATTGTATCGGTTAAATGTTTTTTTTTAAATATTGTTACATTCCACACCATTTATTAAAATATATGGCATGTTTTTATATAGAGGCTTAATTGTAAAGGGTTATAAGTATTTCACACCATTTGAAACCACTAGAGTTAGAGTTGTAGTTTGATAGAAAATTATTTTATACGTACATCCTCTTAAAGGTCAGTTAATGAAATTTTACAAACTAGCATATCTATATAATTTAAATAGTTCATAAACATAAATATTCATCCATCAATAATAAACACCCAAACACTTATTTCATTATGCATCTCACCGAGGTAAAAAATAAAAATATCATAAAAAGTAACTAAATTATAACTTGTATTATTATTATTATTATTAATTATAAATATATATATATATATATATATATATATATATATATATATATATATATATATATATATATATATATATATATATATATAAGTTAAACATTTATACATTTAAATAAACATGGAACTTGAAACTTGATTTCTATATAGAATACTTATCCTCGCTTTACTATGAAGATTCTAAATATGTAAATAGGCTTCGTTACAATACCATGGGTCAATACCATAGCCTTTCAATACCATACTAAAAAAACCTTACTTATTTAAATTAAATAGTTGATAAACATAGATAGTCATCCATCCATAATAAGCATCCAAACACTTACTTCATTATGCATCTCACCCACGTAAAAATTAAAAATATCATAAAAGAATTAAATTTATAACCTTTCCACCTCATAATTAAATAAAATTGTGAAACGGAAAATAAAAACAAAAATTTATAAAAAAATGTGTCGAACACCTAATCTTTCGCATTAGGAATCCTTTGTAAATATTGTAAATAGCAAAGTAAGAGAAGTTGGAAGATGAAGATACATTGGGATTATTGTAAATAGCAAAGTAAGAGAATTTGGAAGATGAAGAGACATTGGGATATGAAAACCAATAGTCCCCCTCTCCTTGTATATAGTCATATGCTATCTGTTATCACTTAGGCTGTCCTTAAGCTCCGGAAAAGGATACGGCCGAGGTAACCACAGACCAACTTTGGATTGCAGGTTCTAGCCCACCTGCAATCAGAGAGGGCTCTCTCTTTCAGATTTAGCTTTGTTGAAAAGGATCTTAGGCTAGTTATTGAGTTCAGGGGTTTTTGTTTTGTTTTGGTGGGAAAATTGATGTTCTCAGGTAGAGAGGCTGAGCATAGTCTAAAAATTTCAAACCATTGGGCGTGGAGTCGAAAGGAGCACTGCTGGTGTGTTTTCTTGGTCACAAGAGAGAAAATGGAGCAAGCTAGCTGCAAATGAAACAATGTTTCAGGTCTAAAGGATGGGGTGAAAGCTAAGTAATGAGGGGCAGTTAAGAATCCCTCAATAAGCTTAACAAGGGAAGATAACAGAGCTCTACCTAGGGGCAGTAAAGAATCCCTAGATAATCAGCCCGCACAGGTGAATCGGGGTAAACATGAGCCAGAAGGAATTCATATTCATTACCAATTCATTCAGAGGAAAACATAAAGAAACAACAGAAATTGAGCATAGAGTGTATTTAAACAAATTCTAAGCTAATCTTTCTTTCTGCTACTTAGATAATGGTAAACAGTAAACAGAGGTAAGGAGCACTTATTGTATCAGGTTGCAGCACAAGAATTCCATCTTCAGTCTCCAGAAAAACATTAAAAACACATCAAACAGTATCTTCTCAGAACTTTCGGCAATCTTTGATTACAAAAACAACTTTAGGTATACAGTGCGAGTCTCTAGTGAAAAATACCACCAACCCTTGAAACAATGCTGAGGGCAGTATATATAGGGAAAACTCTCTACAACTTGTTTATTACATCTTGACCTAAACAGGTCCTAAAGGATAATTAATCTGACCTAATCCTATCTGAAATAAATGCATGAAAATATCTTTGGCTGCGCTGAGGGCTGCCGTATCAAAATGAAGTGAATGTGCTTGTCCTCGGTGGCTTGGTGCAGTTGCCTCTGCAATAACTGTGCATGGGTTTCTGTTCCATTGCTGTCCGGCTGCCTTAAATGTTTTAGCTGTGATTTGAAGGCAGGGATGGGCTCACACTTATCGATTTGACTTTGCTGAGGGGCTCATCAATGTTTAGCTGCTTCGAGCCCCTAAAAAATCTTGGCTGATACTCTTTGGCTCTTCTTCTTCCTCTGATACTCTTTGACAATAAACTGGGTTGCTGCTCTGATGTGCTGTGCATTAAATCAACATTTAATGGCCGTTGTTCGGCCCTCGGTTTCCTTCAAAACTGTCTTTTGCTCCTTTCTGCATGCTTCGCGAAGAAAAACGGGTCATTCGGCGCCTTTCGGGCTTGCTGGGGGCTGTGCAATGAAAATCGTGCATCAAAAACTGCCTCAGAAACTGATTCCGAGGCTCCAGAGTGCGATTTTCGCCCTTCGCGCCAAAATTGCTGATGACGTCAGCATGACATTAGCATGATGTTAGCATGGTGGGACCTTCTACGGTGGATGACGTGGCAGGATGACGTCAGCATGATGACATCATCACATACGAAGGTGACGTGGCAGTACAGCAGGGGACATGGTGGCAGGACACGTGGCAGGGTGACTCAACGGTACAGTGGCAGGAGGCCATGCAGGCGGATGATGTGTCATGGTGACTGGGCAGGGGGGTGACGCAAGCGGGTGACGTCACTGGGCAGGAGGCGGTTTCCGGTTTTGGGGCGCACCGCCTTTGGACAGAGGTGGTTTTGGGGGAGGGGGCTCCGCCACAGCCCAGAAGGCGACGCGTGGCGGGAGTACAGCGGCAATACCGCCCATCTCCCGGACGCTAACCTTCGGGCACGTTGGAGATGGGAAGGCCCGCCCACCGTAGATCTTGGGCGGGCCAGATCTAACGGTTGGCGGGGAATGTGAAGCGGCGGAGGTATAAGGGCGGGGATCCGGGGAATATTCCCATTTTAATGTTGCGCGGCGGGGGTTTAAACTTAGGGAAAGGCGGAGTTTGAGGGTTATATGGGTTTAAGCAGCGTGGGTTGATGTTTTTATGCACAAAACTTAGGGTAAGGGAGCCAAAAGTGGGTTTTCAAGGGTTTTAGGGCTAGGGGAGAGGTTGTTAGCATGACCAGGTGTCATCTAACTCCTGCTATGACACGGATGGGCTAAAAACAACCCCTGATGGACCATTTTTTCCCTGACTTAGAAGAAATATGGCTATAGTGCCAGGGAGGGGATATTTAATATTTTTGGGATTTATATACATAGTTTTAGCAGGGGAATGGGATACAGATTAGGGATTTAGATAATACAGTCAACAATTAATATGGAGATGACCAGAAAGCGCTAAGTTAAGGGTCCTTAGGCTAATTTTGGGGAAAAGAACTTGTAAAGAAATGAAATCCTTGAGTGAAGCAGACCTTCACCAAGGCAGCTGATATGGAGAATGATGGAACTAAGAGGAATCAAGCAGATCTTGACCTCTTTGGGGAAGTTAGTAAGTGACTTGGGAAATGAGAAGAAGGGGAAGTTAGTTATGTCTAGCTCGAGCTCCTCCAGATAAAAACCTGCCTGATAACTGTGATCTGAAAAGATATACATTTAGAAACACAAAAATTGATCATGAATCATCATTCTGCAACCACACAGCTACTTACCCAGCCTACTCACCTAACATTTTTCTTCTTTTGATTTGGGTGCACTTAGACTTGCAGACCCAGCTTTACAATTTTTCTTTTGAATGTTTTCTATCTAAATCTACACTTATTTTTGCCAGGGCCCAGATTAAGCAGTTGGGTCCCTTTGATTCTCTACCTATCTACAAATCTGCCAAGATTAAACTGTTTGGACAGATACATTCTCTATATTCTAAAACAGGAAATTGAAACCTAGGGAGACCAAGATTAAACTGTTTGGACCTCCCTTAAATGAAAACTCTTCAAAACTGGAACAACTCATCAAAATTGGAATACAGCAATGCATTTGGACTAGCACCCTTCATGGCATCTTGTGGAAATATGGAACACTGCAACCTGCAAAGTATGACATATTTGGCATGTAAAAATGTCGATCATGAAAAATGAAACCCTGTTGCAACAGGAGGCTAACACTATCTTAATGAAAATGGAACAAGTTGTTCGTGGAGTTATTCCTGGCTTGACATGGTATCAAAGAAAGCCCCCAAAATTAGTTTTCCTCATCATAACTCCTTTTAGTTTCCTACCCCATGCTCTCTGTCAAATATTTGCATTTGGACAAACCATTCTTTGCATTCAATGCGTTGTTGAATTGTTGCTGCAATGACTGCATGGATTTGTGAGTTAATCTCTGACTAAATACATTGGTCCAGGAAAATAAAACACACCCTCATTTTTAAAGAACTTAGGAAAGGAATGTGTGAAGGAGAAAGAGACAATGCGTTTGAAAAAGCTACCTCAAATAATGAGCTTGCCATTTGGGAAAACAAGAACAACACCACTTATGCCTTGATTGCAGCGTCTGTAAATGAAGAGGTGAGTCGCCATATTTTTCCATTTTCAAATTCCTTTGAAGACTTAAAGAAGTTGAATGAATCGTATGACTTACACTCTGAACTTGAAGTTGTTCAATCTTGAATTGAAAAATTATGACCCTTTTTCCTGAGCATCAGAAGTGAGATCCATTACTCATGACATAAAAGCCACTTGTGTTGAAATAGATACTCCTATCATAGCTTATGTCAAGGCATTATATCCTACCTACTCACATTATCTTGAGTCATTGCAAGAAAGTGTAAATCTTAAGGACATTACCTTTGTCTCCCTTAAGAAGAAGTTTGCTTCCTACTCACGTTATCTTGAGTCATTGCAAGAAAGTGTAAATCTTAAGGAGATTACCTTTGTCTCCCTTAAGAAGAAATTTGTTGAGAGATAGAGAAGGCTTTTAGGAAGAAGATAATTCCTCGGGCTACTGAAGAAGTTGTGTTCCTTGAATAAAAAGAGAAGAATCATGCACATGATTCTTCTAGAGGAAGAGGTGGCTGAAGAGCAAGAGGAAGGAATACTTTTAGAGGTAAGGGGGAAGACATTTCCAAGGAGAAAGGTCTGATAATCATTCCATACAATGCAATAGAGATCGATATGATGCTTCCACATGTAAGCTACCTTGGGACATAATTGAGTACAAAGGAAATGAAGGAAAAGGTAAAACACCTGACAAAGGAAAAGGAAAAGCACGTGAGTCCCCTCATTATGTTTTGGCACATTGCAACATTGGAGTAACTGAAGACTTATTCAATGTTTTACTTTCTTTATGGAAAGATGCTTGGTTACTTGATTCAGGAGCAACTTGCCACATGAATTTCAGAAGAGATTTCTTTGAATAATTCACTAATAATGTTGATTAAGCAGTATACTTTGCAGACAAGTCAAAACTCAAGCCATCAAGGCTTGCCACCATCATACTCAAACTACCTAGTCTTCCAGACTTTCTTCTACATGATGTTCTATACCTCCCGGAGATGAGGAGAAACTTGTTGTGTTTGGTTCACATCCACCAGCAAGGACACTCCATTCACATATTCGAATGCAAATTTGAGGTCAGAAAAGCATTAGATCACTCACTTGTCATGATTGGGATAGAAAAAGAAATACTGTTGAAGTTGTTGTTAGGGTCCTATAATTTATAGGATCTCAAGGTAATTGAGTATTGTATCTTAGGAATCTTATTTTGTAAATACTTGTCAATCTGCCAATGATTTCCAAATAAAAGGAAAAAAGAATTAAAAAATTAAAAGAGGGTATAAAAAAGAGAAATAAAGAGAAAAAAGAAGAATATTGAAAAAGAAGAAAAGATTGAACCCCACCAAAAGAAATAAAAACAAAAAATAAATAACATTGAAAGTGTTGCAAGTCTAAATGCCACTACTCATAGATAGTTTTGCTTCATTACTGAAAATAAAACGTTGTGTGCAACTTGTTCAAAATGCCACAATTACTAGTTTTTAGTTTAATGATACAGTGTAATCATGATTAAACTCCTTTAAATTTCTATAAATTAAGATAGCGAATAAAGATTTACCCAACAATTTAATCTGGGTAAATCATTAGTTAGGTAGAAAATGACATTGATCCAACTGTTTAATCTGGATCAATAGGAGAAATAAGGGATAGGTTAGGTAGTTTTTTCATTCTGTATAAAAGAAAATAAAAATGGGTTTGCTAGTCTAAATGCACCCTAGAGACAAAAATAAAAATGCTAGTTTAGCTAAGAGTAGGTAGATTAGGTGATTTGGTAAATATTTGCTTATGTAAATTTTATCCTAAGTTTTGAGGATATCATGAAAATGCCATAATATGTATGATGGGATAAAGTCTTTTATATGTTTCATTATTTATCCCTTATCCTAAGTCCAAAAGGGAAAATATATGCATTATGGTTGACATTTTTCATTTGTTTCATTTTCCCTTATCCTAAGTCGGGAAAGCAAATATCAAAACCGCAAGCAGACAAAGATTTTGTCTTTCGTATTGAGGTTAAAGTACACCCCACTCAGGACCCTCGAGATCTGCTTCCACACTTCATTCACGACCTTTATCCGTTTTCGCCCCCCCCCCCCTCTCCATTTTGTATTTACCGCCGCAGGGTGGGGGGGGATCCGGAAATTAGTTTTCCCTACCGGGACCCATCCCTTACATGTTGCCCTCTGGTGATTTCGCATCCCCCCACCCCCTCCGGAAACCGCTTTCCCTCATCCATCCTGTCGTGCCCCACAACTTGTCTTCCACCACTCTCGCCCGCTGATGAGCCCCAAATTTGGTAACATTTTGGGCTCATTTGGCCTAACTACCCTTGCTCAACCCTTCATTTTTCATAACTTATGCATCATTTTCTTAGTATATTTATGTCATTTGTACGAATGAGGGCAGTCACTATTCCTAGGTGGCTAACACATGTTTATTTCAAGTTTTTTGACATTTAATGGAGCAAAACCACGCAGATGAGGGCTAGGAGACAGCCAAGATGGGATTGAGATTTTGTAGGAAGGTTGTCCACAGCATTGAATGACCTTCCTCGTGATCTTCACCCCCAACTCCGAGCTCCAACAGCCACCACCACCGAGTTAGAAGGCAGCCAAACGGATTTTGAGGAAGCAGCAGATCACTCTTAGTTTGGTCAGCCAAGCCCCACTAATTTAGGAGGCCAGCTTGGGGCCTCAAGATGTATAAATGATAGGGATGTAGCCTTCGAAGAGGACTTTTGGAAACCTTGTTGCACATTCTGAACTACAAGCTGATAACTCTGTTTTGCTCTTTTGTAAGCCATTAGTGGCATGTTATTTGACTTATGATTGTTATCTTTTAATGAAAAGCAGGCAGATTTGAGTTCAGTTCTGAGTTCTTAAAGGAGCCATAGCTCTCGGGGTTGGGCCCAACCTGAGAGCCTAAGGCCTCCTTCCTTTGTATTGTTATCTTTCCTTCAGCATTGTATTTCTTTTCCTTTACATGCATTTGGAAACGCAGTTTGCTGAGTTGAATTTCTTGGTGTGGTTAAGTAGGTTAGTTTTATGAACAGAGTTGCTTCAGTAGTTTAGAATAGAGTAAGGAGATTGGAGTTAATAAGAGTTCCAAAAAGGGTTGACTGCACACTCACTTTCACCTCTGTTTAGGGACTGGAATTGCAGACAGTGCCACCCACCAAAAACATTGTTTTACATGTTCATGCAATCTTTGATGCAATATTTTCGTTTGTAGAAGTGTCCATGCGTTCAGATCTTGTGGAATGATTCTTTGCTTCAGTACCATGCATGATTTTCCTCAGAAATAACGTTGTTGTTCTTTGGTTTTATTAAAACAGTTAGAATAGGTTGATGAAATTTCGGTTATGTGCAGGACGTGGATGATTTGTTTCGTTTACACTGTGCAGTACTACTCCCTCACTCCCTTATCCTTCTAAGCCGTGCCTAGGCCAGCTACTCATCTCCTAGTTAGACCACTTGCCTCCCAACTCTTCTATTACCCTCGTTATTCTACCTTTTCAGCCTTCCATTCCCTCTACCCTCCTTTAGACCAACCAGCTTTGCACACCCCCTCTTCCTCTCATCTCTCTGTCCCTAAGTCATTACAAACCCCCCTCCTACCTCCCTATCCATCCATGCAGCCTCTTCCACTCATCCATCACCCAAAAATCCGATTGTAGAACATCCTGTAGGAATTACTGAACTTCCTGTAGAAATCCTGAACATCCTGTAGAACCCCCTGCAGACTTCCTGTAGAAGCTCATAAACACAGTTGCTAGGCATCTAAACTTTGTGAACTTCTCTGAAAGGATGTTAGGGACTCCTTAGACCCTCTCTGAGCCTTCTTGACCTCTTCCAAGCATTCCTCCCCTTGATCTAGCCCTGCACAGTAAAGACCCAGTTAGAAGCACATGCATAATAATTCCAACAACTTGAACAAAAATACAAAAATATGTTTTATTCAGATCAAAGTAGTCTAGACACATGCATCTCACCTTCCTAGAAGTAATGGCATCTCTTTCGGTAGTTTGCATCCCCACCTTGGCATCAGTAAGACTAGCTGGTAGAATTAGGGTTTGCTAGGGTTTGTGTTTCTTGTTGGCTTTCAGTTCCTTCTGCAAGTAGGTTAATTTCCTTTGAGTTAGCTTTCATTCATCAGTTAAAAAGCTTCTTCTAAGAGCTCATAGAAGTTGGCTTGAGCCCCTAGCAGACTTGTGCCAGCTGACCAAGTGATAGCTGCGACAAGAGCTAGTACTTGTGCATACAGCACCGTCGCTTCCAAGTTTGTTACGAACTACCGGGTTGATAAAATTAGAGAAGGAAGCTCCAGGAGTTGTAGCATTATTGCTACAATACTGGAGCCCACCATTCTTTTTGGCGCCGTTGCCGGGGGAGCGTCAGAGTATTAGTGATTGTTGCTTTTATTCTACTTTTCCTACTCTCGCCTTCTGCTAAGTAGTTTATTTCATTTCCATTCTGCAAAAGTAGCATAGACATTTCTTGCTTTCATAGATTAACATTTCAATTCCGAAATTTCATTTTTGCAAGCGTAGATTAGCATTTCAATTCCTGCAATTTCATTTGAGCAAAGTAGATTAGTTCTTTCCTGCTTCCATTTCAATTCTGCATTTTCATTTCAGCAAGATAGTTAGTTGTAGATCAATCTGTTTCAGTTTTTGCAGGTACCAGAGAAAAAAACAAAAGCAATCAAAAGTCTTTCCATTTCATGCCTCGTAGGAATCGAGATAAAACAGGCAAATTCTTACCCAACACCCCCACTACATCACTGAGTCACCCTTCTCTCTTCTTTGGTGACAGTGATCCAGAAGACCCTATAGGCGAACCTCCTGAGATATACGAAGATCCTATATCAGAAGAAGAGTTAGAGACCATTCCATCTGAAGCTATGGCTGACCATAGGGGAGAAGATGAGAGAATAGAAGGTGCCTTCCCCATCCGAGAGACCAATGGAGACATGAAAATGAAGAACATAAGCCCTTCTACTTTACCTCACTTCCCCATCCGAGAGACCAATGGAGACATGAAAATAAAGAACATAAGCCCTTCTCCAAACATGAGTTTGCAGATCAATTAGAGGATCTCAAGAGTGAGGTGAGACAGACCATTGCCATGCAACTTGATACATTCTGAATCCAGCAGAAGAAAGAAGAAGCTGAGAGGGCCTTGGCTATCTTCTACCCTAGGTGTACAAGGAAACACCCTAAGAACGAATGCCCATTACATTCGGTTGAAGTATGTTTTGTTTGTGAGGAGGACCACCCCACAAACCAATGTCCAACCTTACCTCGGCTTAAAGCCATGTATCAAGGGACGGAAGCCCCCACTGAACCTCTCTATTTCCTCAACCAAAGGAGGCCACAAGGACCTAGACCTTACCAGCAGGGGATGCAAGGGACACCCCAAGCTTATTACAGCCCCAACCAATCTACTCCTATGCCTTCCTGGGGTCCCCCTGCTCATCCTTCCTGGTCTATGCCTCCTCCATGGTCTTACCCACCTCAGTACCATACTCAACCCACTACTCATTCGTATCACTCATATGCCCAGCCACAGCCTCAGTGGAATGCACCTCAATCGGGGTGGAAGCCCCAGTACAATACTCCTCCCGCCATTTTGCCTCCACCACCAGTTCAACCACAACCATTACCTCCTGCTCCTCCAAGGCAACCTCAAATGCCTGCTCAACCGAACCCGAACCCCAACAACAGACAGGCCCAGCAGGTATATACTGGGGAAACATCATGCCCTACCTATGCTGTGGAGATCCAGGAGATCAATCTGCGATCTGGAAAGACTCTTCCGGATCGCCAACCTCCTCCCCCAGAGGACAAGGAAGATAAACAGGAAAGTGAACCAAAGGCCATTCCACCCTTTCCTGAGAGACTAACAGCCACCACACAACCCAACCCAGAGGAGGATGAGCTTCTGGGAGAGCTCAAACAGTTGTGTGTGAAAATACCACTTCTCCAAGCCATCAAAGATGTACCGATATACAACAAACTGGTTAAGGAAAAGTGTTTCAGACACCCAGGCAGGCAAAAGAGAGATGCCTCAACTATCAATGTCATAGGACAACTGTCTGATCTTATGTTGGGACAAGTCATCTACCCAAAGTATTTCGATCCTGGGAGTCCTGTAGTTGATGTCCACATCAATGGCACCATCATACCTCACACATTGATTGATCTGGGGGCTGTCATTAACGTGATGACCAGAGATACCATGCTCAAACTCAACCTTCAGGGTTCCTTGAGAAAGACCTCGACAGTCCTACAACTAGCAGATCACTCCACCCTGACTCCCGAAGGGATTGTAGAGGATGTCTTGGTCTCTGTTGACTCTTGGGAATACCCTACAGATTTCTTGGTTCTGCAACCAAAGGAAAAGCTTACTGGATACCCTCTTATTTTGGGAAGGCCTTGGTTAGCCACTGCAAATGCTTACATAAGCTGTCGTGCAGGAAACATGACCATCAAAAATGGTCCTATGTCCAAGCAGCTAGTCCTATACCCTCCTGCCCAACCCTCATTAGAGCATGACTTACCACTTTGGTTGGAGGAAGGAGAAGAGGATGAGGTGTACTCAGCACCTTTGTGCACCCTAGACACCACTAGGGGAGATCCCCCAACCGATGATGATTTGATTGAGACCTTGATCCAGAATCCACCTCCCAGTGCACTGGCCTTAGAGGAATTGGTGGAGGATGCCCAAGCCAGCACCTTAGTGGACCTTTGTGTAACCAACCCTGTCACTCCCAGAGTAAAAAATGTGGAGTTCGGCCCTGAGAGAACGTTAAAGATCAGCTCCTCCCTATCTCCTTCTCAGGAAAAGGAGCTGTGTAGTCTGTTGGCCAGTCATCTAGATGCTTTTGCTTGGAGCTATAAGGAGATGAAAGGAGTCCATCCTTCGGTCTGTACCCATCACATCTACATCAAAGAAGACTGTAAACCGGTTAGGCAACCCCAGAGGAGAATGAATCTAGCCCTTAAGGACATCGTCAAGGAAGAATTGAAAAAACTGTTGGATGCCGGATTCATTTACCCCATCTCGGATAGCGAGTGGGTGTCCCCTCTGGTGTTGGTTCCCAAGAAAAATGGGAAGTGGAGAATCTGTGTGGACTACCGAGAACTGAACAAAGCTACCAAGAAAGACCATTTTCCTCTACCTTTCATAGATCAAGTGTTGGATGGGCTGGTAGGAAAGAAGTTTTTCTCTTTCCTGGATGGGTTTAGCGGGTACAACCAGATCCAAATCAGCCCGGAAGACCAAGATAAGACCACCTTCACTTGTCCTTGGGGTACCTTTGCCTACCGAGTTCTTCCCTTTGGACTATGCAATGCTCCTGCCACCTTCCAGAGAGCCGTCTTGAGCATCTTTTCTGAGTTGGTCCATGATGCGGTGGAAATCTATATGGATGACTTCACTCCTTATGGGTCCAACTTCCAAGAAGCATTGTTCAATCTGGGAAAAGTCCTAACCAAGTGCATTGAGATGAACCTGTCCCTTAGTCCTGAAAAATGTGAATTCTTGATGACTGAAGGGACTGTGCTAGGCCATACCATTTCTTGCCAAGGGTTACAGGTGGATCCCAACAAAATTGCTCTCATCAAGAAGGTTCCACCTCCTCAGAAGGTAAGAGATGTCCGAAGTTTCTTAGGATTAGCAGGGTATTATAGGAGATTCATTAAAGACTTCAGCAAGCTAGCCTCGCCATTGTTTAGCCTCTTGGCAAAAGATGTTGAGTTTAAATGGACTGACGATTGTTAGAGGGCACTGGATGAATTAAAGGACAAGTTGGTGTCTGCCCCAATCTTGAGAGGTCCAAACTGGGCCCTACCTTTCCACATCCACACTGATGCCTCGAAAAAAGCCATAGGGGCAGCATTAGGACAAGTTGAACAAAAACTTCCATATGCCATTTACTTTTTTAGCAAAAACTTATCCAAGGCAGAACTGAACTACACTGTAACTGAGAAAGAATTCTTGGCCGTGGTCCATGCACTGAACAAGTTCTGACATTATATCACTGGCTATCAAAAATTTGTACATACTGATCATGCTGCAATTAGATATTTAATGAATAAACCAGATGTGAATACTCGTATTATTAGATGGTTACTTTTGTTGCAGCAGTTTGATTTGACTATCGTTGACAAACCAGGTAAAGAAAATGTTGTTGCTGACTTTTTGTCTAGATTGGATTTATCTACAGACGAGGATGGAACAGTGGATGACCAGATGCCCGATGAACATCTGTTTGCTATTTCAGTACTCTCTCCATGGTTTGCTGATATAGCAAACTACCTTGTTTCAGCACAGTTCCCTCCGCACCTATCCTCAAGAGAGAAGAGTAGAATCATCAGAAAAAGTGCCTCATTCACTTGGATCGGGGGCAACCTGTTCAAGCTTGGCCCTGATCAGATCTTAAGGCGTTGTGTAAGGGAGGAGGAAGTCTTTGATATCCTCCTAACCTGTCATGACGGGCCTTGTGGAGGACATTTTGCAGCAAAGAGGATTGCCTTCAAAATCCTACAGGCAGGCTACTATTGGCCCACTCTTCATCAAGATGTCAGAAAGTATATCAGCCAATGTGACCGATGCCAAAGGATGGGGAAACCGACTCCAAGGGATGAAATGCCTCTCCAACCTCAAGTGACTCTTGAGCCATTTGAGAAGTGGGGTATGGATTTTGTGGGTCCGATCAATCCTCCTTCAAGGCAAAGGTCTTACATCATTGTGTGCACAGACTACCTGAAAAAGTGGGCAGAAACCAAGGCAATCAAAGCAGCGACAGAAGAAAAGGTGGCTGAGTTCTTAAGAGAAAACATCTTCTACAAATTCGGCTACCCAAGAGAGATAGTCATTGATCAAGGAAGCCAGTTCACCTCCAACTTAATTGACGACCTACTAGCTCATCACAAAATCAAGCATAGGACTTCCACCCCCTATCATCCTCAAGCAAATGGGCAGGTGGAAGTCACCAATAGAGCATTGGAAGGGATCTTGACTAAGGTGGTGAGCAGCATCAGGAAAGATTGGGCAGATCGCCTGGTTGAGGCCACATGGGCTTACAACACCACTTGGAAGACCACAACCGGCTTCACACCTTATGAGCTGGTATATGGGAAGAGAGCTTTGCTATCAATTGAATTCGAATACAACACTTTGAGGATGGCAGCTCAGCTGGACCTAGATCTCAGCCATGCCCAACAAAAAAGGTTATTGCAGCTGAATGGATTGGACGAGCACCGAATGTAGGCCCTTCTTCACTCAGAAGTGGTTCAACTTCAGAGGAAGGTGTGGCATGACCAACACCTCAATGACAAGCAATTTCAGCCTGGAGATTGGGCGCTGTTGTATGATTTCAGGCATAAAGATTTCAAGGGAAAGCTGAGAACCAGATGGCTAGGACCATATACAGTGTAAAAATGTCATGACAATGGATCTGTTCTCATTCGGACCATTGATGAGGAGGCCATCCCTATGCTTGTCAATGGGCATCGACTGAAGATCTACAGGAAACCTCTCTCAAGACAAGAATTCATCAAAACTGTGGAAAAATCAGTGCTGGTCATAGAGAAGGGTTCTGCCTCTGTTTTGGGCACACCCTGAAGATCTTAAAAAAAAAAAAAAGATCCTTGGGTGAAAACCTTTCTGAGGCTCCCAAGGCAGATGGTAGGGATGAAAACCTCATTGAGGCGCCCTGCTGTCTTTCAAAAAAAGAGAAAAAAAGGTTTGAAAAAGACCCTTGAGTGAAAACCTCTCTGAGGCGCTCAAGGCAGATAGTAAGGGTGAAAACCTCATTGAGGCGCCCCTGCTGTCTTTCAAAAAAAACAAAAAAAAAAAAAAAAAAAAAAAAACAGGGACAGCAAGTTCACAATGTGGCAATGCATGCAGGTTGCAGGTATTCTATGAAGGAAAAGAGGTCCCTCAACTCAAAGACAAGGGTCCTTATTATGCTACCAGGTGACCTCACCAGCACCCCCTCCAGAAACACTCATCTTCTCCAAGGTATGGGCACTATTTGATCACAGATTAGTCTTCTACAGGAAGCTACAGACTTTCTACAGGAAGTTCTGTATTTCTACAGGAAACTTCCTGTAGAAGTTTTGGACGACCCAAAACTAATTGCGTGGGGAGATCTAACGACCAAGGTTCGGCATGGAGGCATGCAAGCTACTATTTTCTCCATCACACACTGCTGTCACCTCTTTCTACCACCCCAGTTGCCATGCAATGAAGAAACCTGCACAGTCAAAACAGAACACTGAATTATCAGAGGAAGCGCTTCTCAAATAAATGGAAAAGATGCAGAGATGCCATGCCATACTTATCACAGCTATCCAAGGGCCCTGCGAGCGTGATCGTGATGCCACTGTCTTCACCATTCAGCATGCACCCGAGGAGGAAAAACTGCTACAGGACATCCTACAGGAATCCCGTAGCAGTTCAGCCAGCTAGAGTGTACACCATTAAATCGCCTGCAACATGCAATAATCGAGCAGGCACATGCACCACCCGCAGCCAGGTAATAAGCATCGTAACCATCAGCAGCCTGCGGAAAGGAAGGACCTCCGGGCCTGTGCAAATAGCAGCAGCAAGCAAATCTCATCATCATCGTCCTGAAACCTGGAAAATCATGTCGCGGCCGCACAGGTAAGTGCCTCACCCTTTCTTTCGTCGAATTACATGAATAATACTTTGAAATGTTTGTAAGTATGAAATGAACGGGTTGAGTAGTCGTATGGCCATTCAACTGGCCACGACAACCAGTCAGATGGTCTAGTCGGATATGTAAAGAGGTGGTCTTGGCAAGAAGAACGGGTAGTGGACACGTGAGAACCGTCCAGTCGTGGAGAAGCGTGTTTTAACAGAAATGACGACGGCGGATCTGTGGGGAATGATGCAACAGTCAGGGAACTTGCAGTGGAATGAGTAGGTGACGTCGTCCAACGGTCCGGCAGGGATAGCTCACCCCCGCGCCACGAATTCCGCCGGATTCAAATCTATCGGCTAGATCGCCACCCCACGCATTTATCATCAGCCGTTTAGAAGTCGAGTGAGCGTCCGAATTCCTCTGAAGCTCGCTACTCCAAGTCTTCGGCCTGTTCGAACGTCTGATAGCGGCACAGAAGGCGCAGAACCACTGCAGTGCTCTCCAGAACCCGTGCGCTGCTTCTACAGGAAAGCTACGCTACAGGAAGCTCACTGCCACGAGGAAAATTGGTCTCTTCACGTCAAAGGTGGCGAACTAAAAAGGTAAGCCTGAACCTATGCCTCCCATGCAATTGGTTTCGAGGGTGGCGGAGTCGATGTTCTACAGTCTGATCATAAAAATTGCAAGTGTTGTCTTCCGTTTGCATGAATTGTCGTCGAAGTGTATGTAAGGTTTTCTACAGGATATGATTTGTAATTAAGCCTTGTTAAGGCTCATTTGGAGATAGTCTTCGCGAATTGTGTGCGTGGCAGAGGCGTAGTTCTATGCTCTGTCCCAAAAGGCTAGTTTTTGATACTCACCCGCCACCTCCAGCTACATAGCAGGTTTTCACCATGCCGGGTGGATTCATCAGAAAGGAACCAACCGACTCAAAGAAACTAAGGGAGAACCCTGAGGTGGTAGAGTTGTTCACTCGTGCGCAATGGATGTCGTTCTGCGACAAATTGCAAGGATATGATGATGAGGTGGCAGAGGAGTTCTTGCAAGCTCTGAAGCCAAAATCAAAAACGCTGGCCACCATCAATTTCAGGGGTTTGAGTCTCAGACTCACCCCACAGTTCATCAGCCGAGTCACTGAGCTCCCAATGGGGGTACCGTGGGACAAGGAGGAGAGGAAATTAGGCCAAAAGGCTAAAAAGGAGTTCTTCCAACTAGAGGAGCAATTCTCAGAGGATAAGAACGGGGTTCACAGAACTAGCTTACTGCCACTTTGGAGCGAGGTCAGCCTCCAAATTATGAAATACATCACCTGCGAAGGACGGTTTAGCATTGTGTATGGGTACCATTTCCGGCTACTCATTGAATTAAGGCATCAGATGGACCTACCTGCAGAAAACAAACTAAGTATTCCCTACTTTCTACTGCAGTCTATGACAGAATGTGCCACCAAGTTAAAAAAAGGCACGCTAGACTAGGTAGCCCACCATGGGCTCATTAAGCTCCTTGTGGAGGATGCACTTCACACATACAAAGTCCCTCTCTCGTGGGAAGCCTTACGAAATCTGACTAAGGATGGCGATATAAAAATGTTGACCGAAGAGATTGGTTCCTCTAGCAGCGAGGAGAAGGAGTCAGTACCCACAGAGAAGAAAGAAAAAGGCTAAAGACCCACGGCCAAAGCACCAAAGAAAGAGAAAAAGGAGAAACAAGAGAAAAAGGTTGCCAAAGAGAAGGATGACACACCCATGTTGACGCCCAGAGAGAAAAGGTTACAAAGTAGGGTGGACAAGACTGAGCAGGTCCACGTCAGTAAAGGCACCTCGACAGCAGCCTCGACCAAGTCAAAAAGCAAAACACACTCAGCAAAACAAACTAAAACGGTGCCACCTGTTTCTACAGGAAAACCAAAACCGGCTTCTACAGGAAGCCAGAAATCAGCTGATAAAGGGCCTTCTACAGGAAGCCCTGAGAAAGGAAAACCCAAGGAAAAGAGAGCCGACATTCTTGCAAGGGAGGCAGCAGCCGTGCTGGCCGCCCTCAGTACACCTCCTAAGCCAAAGGAAAAGAGAAAGAGGGAGGCCCCTCTATATTTTAAAGCTAGGAGAAGTGTGAGAATCAAAACGGGCAAGCCACAGCCTCCATCCAGCAGCCCAATTACTATAGAGGATGCCCCTACTTCGCCCAGGGAGAGGTCCCCCTCAAAGATATCAGTCAGCTATGAGAGGGGGAGCCCGAAGACAACCACGTGGAAAGAAAGAATGGACAGGTTGGCTTCAGAAGCCCGGCTACAGGATGCTGAGGCCGCTCTACAGGAAACCTTAGCCCGGCTCAAGGAGACAGAGAGGATGGAGGGAGAAGCACCCTCATCACCACCGAGGGAAGACGAAGTAGAGCCACCAAGAGAAGAAGAGAAAGAGCATATTCCGGAGCCTAGTCCTCAGCCAAGTCTGAGCTCATATTATAACTTCTTAGAAGCTGGAAAAATTATACCACAGAAATTCACTGTGCCACTTTTCTTTGCATTGGAGGAAGAGAGAGTACGAACCCACACGTGGATGAAAATAGCCAAATCAAAAGGTGTGGCAGACATAGGCCCCTTGGAGGAGCAACTCAAGGAGGCAAGGAAGGAATTAGCTATGGCTAAACACGTGGCAAACTGCCAGCGGGTGTTCCTACAGGAAGAGAATGAAAAACTTAGACTGCAGCTACAGGAGCTGAGGAGAGGAACGGGCACATCCTCAGGGGACATCACAGCAGAACAACAAGGCAGAGAAGGACTGCAAGTCGGTCTTGGGGAGCCAACCATGCATCTACAGGAAGGGGAGCTGCAAGCACAAATCGAGGTACAAGCTCTCAAACAGCAGTTGCAGCAAAAAGAGGCACAATTGGCCTGCATGGCCAGTTGGGCCATGGATGCTATACAATGCAGACAGCCTGCCAAATCCTATGGCCTATACCTGAGAGACCAATGGCTACAATTTCAGATTAATGCATTAGCACAAAGGGGTATCTCTCAGCTCCAAGACCCGTAGCAGTTCACTGAATTATGCAATACTAGTTCATCAGAGGATAAGGCCAAACTATCGGAGTTTTACCTCCATAATTTGGCCCTTCCTAACGTGACTTCATGGGATCCAAACACAGTCTTAGGGGATATGCAGTTGATGGCATTTGCCTCATGGTTGAACCATGAAGACAAGAGAGTATCAGAAGTTAAGGAGGTCATGAACCGAGAGCTGCATGAGCCACTACTAATTAGAGCAGAACCAGGGGATCCAACTACATTAATATCGGCACACCAACACTTATCCACCAACCCTCAAGCTTTATTGAAATATATGGATCAACAGGCCCAGGCCATAGCGCATTTCGAGGATATAGAGAGACTGTTAGGGGACAACTGTACTCAAGCTTGCACCCGCCGATGGAACACATTGGCCCATAGTCTAAAAATCAGGGAATATCACACTCCAACTCGAATGAGGGAAGCTCTAGTACGGGTGACCCTCTATAAGAAATCCATGCAGAACCTCCAGGCCAGCTGGATTGGCCTCAAGCTAAGCCCACCTTTGCTGTTAGGATTGATGGAAGGCAGCACAGAGAAAGATGAGCATGAACAATGGGAAGAGGTGGAAAGAAAGGCTGGGATCCATGTCAGTAAGGAGGACACTACTGCAGAAGCCTGGGATGTGAGGGTGGCAGTGAAGGCAATGAAGGACGAGGAGCTGGATTAGTTGCTCAAGGATGAGCAATCATTTTAGCTGGGGGGTGATGATGAGCCCCAAATTTGGTAACATTTTGGGCTCATTTGGCCTAACTAACCTTGCTCAACCCTTCATTTTTCATAGCTTATGCATCATTTTCTTAGTATATTTATGTCATTTGTACGAATGAGGGCAGTCACTATTCCTAGGTGGCTAACACGTGTTTATTTCAGGTTTTTTGACATTTAATGGAGCAAAACCACGCAGATGAGGGTTAGGAGACAACCAAGATGGGAATGAGATTTTGTAGGAAGGTTGTCCACAGCATTGAATGACCTTCCTCGTGATCTTCACCCCCAACTCCAAGCTCCAACAACCACCACCACCGAGTTAGAAGGTAGCCAAACGGATTTTGAGGAAGCAACAGATCACTCTTAGTTTGGTCAGCCAAGCCCCACTGATTTAGGAGGCCAGCTTGGGGCCTCAAGATGTATAAATGATAGGGTTGTAGCCTTCGAAGAGGACTTTTGGAAACCTTGTTGCACATTCTGAACTACGAGCTGATAGCTCTGTTTTGCTCTTTTGTAAGCCATTAGTGGCATGTTATTTGACTTATGATTGTTATCTTTTAATGAAAAGCAGGCAGATTTGAGTTCAGTTCTGAGTTCTTAAAGGAGCCATAGCTCTCGGGGTTGGGCCCAACCTGAGAGCCTAAGGCCTCCTTCCTTTGTATTGTTATCTTTCTTTCAGCATTGTATTTCTTTTCCTTTACATGCATTTGGAAACGCAGTTTGCTGAGTTGAATTTCTTGGTGTGGTTAAGTAGGTTAGGTTTATGAGCAGAGTTGCTTCAATACTTTAGAATAGAGTAAGGAGATTGAAGTTAATAAGAGTTCCAAAAAGGGTTGACTGCACACTCACTTTCACCTCTGTTTAGGGACTAGAATTGCAGACAGTGCCACCCATCAAAAACATTGTTTTACATGTTCATGCAATCTTTGATGCAATATTTTCGTTTGTAGAAGTGTCCATGCGTTCATATCTTGTGGAATGATTCTTTGCTTCAGTACCATGCATGATTTTCCTCAGAAATAACGTTGTTGTTCTTTGGTTTTATTAAAACAGTTAGAATAGGTTGATGAAATTTCGGTTATGTGCAGGACGTGGATGATTTGTTTCGTTTACATTGTGAAGTACTACTCCCTCACTCCCTTATCCTTCTAAGCCGTGCCTAGGCCAGCTACTCATCTCCCAGTTAGACCACTTGCCTCCCAACTCTTCTATTACCCACGTTATTCTACCTTTTCGGCCTTCCATTCCCTCTACCCTCCTTTAGACCAACCAGCTTTGCACACCCCCTCTTCCTCTCATCTCTCTATCCCTAAGTCATTACAAACCCCCCTCCTACCTCCCTATCCATCCATGCAGCCTCTTCCACTCATCCATCACCCAAAAATCCGATTGTAGAACATCCTGTAGGAATTACTGAACTTCCTGTAGAAATCCTGAACATCCTGTAGAACCCCTGCAGACTTCCTGTAGAAGCTCATAAACACGGTTGCTAGGCATCTAAACTTTGTGAACTTCTCTGAAAGGATGTTAGGGACTCCTTAGACCCTCTCTGAGCCTTCTTGACCTCTTCCAAGCATTCCTCCCCTTGATCTATCCCTGCACAGTAAAGACCCAGTTAGAAGCACATGCATAATAATTCCAACAACTTGAACAAAAATACAAAAATATGTTTTCTTCAGATCAAAGTAGTCTAGACACATGCATCTCACCTTCCTAGAAGTAATGGCATCTCTTTCGGTAGTTTGCATCCCCACCTTTGCATCAGTAAGACTAGCTGGTAGAATTAGGGTTTGCTAGGGTTTGTGTTTCTTGTTGGCTTTCAGTTCCTTTCTACAAGTAGGTTAATTTCCTTTGAGTTAGCTTTCATTCATCAGTTAAAAAGCTTCTTCTAAGAGCTCATAGAAGTTGGCTTGAGCCCCTAGCGGACTTGTGCCAGCTGACCAAGTGACAGCTGCGACAAGAGCTAGTACTTGTGCATACCGCACCGTCGCTTCCAATTTTGTTACGAACTACCGGGTTGATAAAATTAGAGAAGGAAGCTCCAGGAGTTGTAGCATTATTGCTACAATACTGGAGCCCACCACCCACCACATGCATGACCGTTGAAACAATTAAATGCGTTCCCGACGAAAATGATTGTTCTCCATTTAATTTGATTTTCTCCCGGGTAACCGTTCAGACTAATGGTCCCACGCCATTCTTAACGTGACTATTCTCAGATTTTAAAAGCTTCTGAGCCTGTCATTATCACCCCTTTTCACTCCTGTTGTTTTTTCTATTATTCACAGTTTCACACAGCAATCTCTATCAGAGAAATTTTGTGGCCAGATTACGACAGAAACTGACATTTCCTTCCATTTTCACCTGACAGTCTGTTATTATGTTGTCCTCGGTAAGCCTCCTTTGCAAATTCACCTTGTTCACAGATTTTTACAGTCATGCCTCCTAATAATAAGACTCATGATAAGTCCATTAATCTTTTAATCCACCCTTCTATAGATTTAGATTATATAACTTTAGCTGATAAGGATTACAGGATAAATGAAACTCATTGTGACTGCGATTTCCTATAATTGTATTGCTGGTTAGAGGATAAGAACATAGACAAAACTGATGAAATTGGGCTCTCGGAGTCCATCCTCCCCCATTATATTTTTCCCTTGACATTCCAAGAACCAGAATTTACCAGAAGATGTCAAGCATGCTATGTCCCTACCCAAAGAGCCATCATTGCCCCTACTGGTGACATTCCTTTCACTATTACAACCCAATCCTTTGACCAAATGATGCTAGCCCCCACTGTGGAAAATGTTGCCCGTTTCTCCCTAGAAGCCCTCACCCAACTTTATCAAAAACTGGAATTTGCCACTAGAGCTAGAATTTTTGAGATTTTCTTGCCAGAGAATGCCCAATTACCCAAAAAGAATCCTCCATATCCTTCTTCCATTTTCCCTGATTAGGCCAAGCAGATGATTTCCATGATTTCTTACATTTTAGGCTATCATTATGATCAGTGGGTAGGTGAGACCATTTTAGAATTACTCTCCATATTTTCCATGGACAACAAGCCCTCCTTGGTGCTCAAATTCAGTCAATTTTTGGCTAATAATATCCATGAACAATTCATAAAGTTTCCTACAGAACAGGTGTTCAATTACACCTCTATTTTGATTTACATGTTCCTCTATTATCAGGCAAATAAATTCATTTTTGCATTGCAGAAGCTGGATGATGTAGGTTACTAGCAGCCAGTAATCTTTTGTACCTCATTGGTTATGAGAGAACAACAGGAATTCAGTTATAATCAGTTTATCGAAGACTTTGTTCATACAACGATGAACATTCTAAACAGTGTAGTACAACCCAGAATCAGTGAGGAAATCAAGAGAATTTTGCATTTGTCTGACCAAGCAAAGACAGGGGATTGGTATTTGTACCAAAATTACATAGAAATCAGGGTATATGGTTGTGAATTGGCCCCCTATAAACTTCTCAAATACCTCCTAATAATGATTTTTTCCCTGGAGTATATTAGGCAGATGCTGAATTCAGATGACATCCACTTTGTAATGGCCACGAAGAAGGCACAATTCAGAATAAAGACACAGGTCGGCCCATTTGTGTGCAACACAAGGACAACAGGTGAAGAGAAATGAAGTTTAGTTTGAGTTTTACATGGTGTTATGACCCCTATGGCATCATCTCAAAGCTCAAAGTGGAGAATAAAAACACTCCTTACATTCGTACTTCAAGACCGGACATAGAACAATATGCCAATTAGCTAGAGTGGGCAGAAAATACCTTGCAGAAAGCTGAAGAACAACTTGTTTCTACTTCTATTTTGCAGACTCCTATTCCTCAGGAAAAATCAAGCAAAAGACAAAGGGAGGAAGGATCATCATCTACAACTGGGAGTGAAGCTAAAGAATTCAGAATCAACTATAGGAAGAGAGCAAAGGTAACTCCCAAAGTAGAATTGGACAAAGAAACTGAAGAGCATGCAGCCATCATCATCACATATTCACCACTTGCAACTACCAAATTCACAACATCTCCTTCTGAACCTTCATCTTCACAAGGTCACAAGGAAACTGAGCTAGAATCAGAGAATGTCCAAACAAAAAAATAGAAGACAATTTTTGATAGGTACAGGGAGATAAATCTCAGAAATGAAATTCTAACGAATAACACTTATAACCAATTTTGGAATCAAACTTCAAACTCACAAAGTAGGTTGTTGTTAATCTTTGATACAAAGCATGGAAAAATGCAGATGGATTTTCTTGAGGCCCAGATTCCACAACCAAAATCAGCAGTAGACTACAAGAGGACAACTTTTGAATTCAGCACAAAGGACATACATCCCATTGATCAAATGGAGATTCACAAGCAAACTGGTGAAATGATATTCTCTACTTTAACTAACACTGCTATGTCACTCTAAATTGCAGGTTTCTTTTGCAAATGTCCAGTCACAGTTGAAGATGGAAAAAGTCTCCTCTTTGGCAAAGGATAACATGATCAAGTCTTTGGCAGACTTGGTGATTAAGATAGGGTATGACCCTAAAGATGTCAATGCTGCTAAGGATATTTTTAAAAAGGAGAACCTAGACATTGCAGCCTTAAGAAAGTAGCTCAAGCTGCCAACCACAGAGGATCCAATGACCAAGGATATTGAAGAAACTGAAGCACAGAAATAAGATATGATGAAATTGATCATACAACAGAATATAAAGATTAAGCAGATGGAGGCAGAATTTGAGAAAATGATAAAGGAGAAGGAAGATAGTCTGAAGATGGCCATTGTCCCCTTGGATTTTGTACATATTTTCTAGCTTCCATCAACAGGGGCAAGCACTGCAGCTACCTCCTCCACTCAGACTACCAGTGCTGAACAGGTAACACAGACCTTATAGAACATGTCACTGCAGTCAAAGAAGATTGAGACTTTGCACAACAAAATCAAATATTTGGAAGCGCAAAAGGCCAAAGATGAAGCTGCTCGAATTACTGAAATGGAGAAATCCCAGAGACTAATTGAAAAGTTTCACAAGATAGAGAGGGACACTTCAATTGATCAGACCTTGGCCCAAGCCAGGGAAACTATTTGGATGAATATATTAGACTCTATGAATGAGAATTTTCCCTCTATCCAAATCATATTTTAGCATAAAGAGTTGATAGAGAAGGCTAAATAAACTATTATGCAAGGAAGAGAAAATCTGGGAGAGATGCCCACAGAAGCCTCTAATATAATCAAGTTCTTAAACTCAAAGTCCAAGTATGAGCTGGAGGAGGTAGGAATCAGTGATAGAACTTCCACCATTTTGGAAGTCAAGAAAGTCTTGACAAAGAGAAATCTCATTGATCAGTTGGAAGAAAGGTGTGAAACCTTAGAGCTACATGTAAACAAGTTCACAAATAGAATTGAGGCCTTAATGCAAAAGGGACTGCTCAGTATCTATGTTATAAACGACAAATTGATTACTCTGGAAGACTATATCATCAAGATGAAAGAAGTGGCTAAAAGAAACATTAATTTCAGTGGAATTACGGGCAGTATGAAAGTGAAGGCGTTTTTGGAAACTATGTCAAACGATTTCCATGTAGAGAATGTGGTAAAACACATTTTTACCGTAAAACCAACTTTTGCCAAATACATAGAGGTGGATGAAATTTATTGCAGGGTAATAAAATTGACAGTTCCAAATGAAAATAGATGGGAGGAATTGGTTGATTTATTGGATTGAAGGATAATTCAAGAGTAGTAAAATAAATTTCCAGTGCAGCAGCCAACATGACGGTCAGTTCAGCATCACAGCACTGTTTCAGGTTGACTCAGCAACCGAAACCATCAAAACAGGGCCACCTTTCCATTCAACATCCTACATGGCCTATTATTTTTCCAGGATTAGATGATATAGTTTGTAATTAGGTTAATAATACACTATCAGTTTAACAACGATTTTGTAAAGAATTTTTGTAATTTTCATTATAAATACTTCGTTGTTTGAAGTATGAGGGGTTGATTTCTGAATCTAATTTCCTTTTGCATATTGTAATTTTCAAAGTACTGGAGCATCAATAATACAGGGACCTTTCACAGGATTCATGTGGTGTACTAAATGGTGATGTGTCTCTTCTATCTATTTGTTTAAACATTGTTTTTCCTTTCTTTGTTATTCTAAATTTCTGAATTAATCAACAGAAACTGTGATAAATAGGATTCGTTATTCAGAGCGCCCTATTTTGGTTGTTGTTAATTTTAATGTTTTCCACTGAAGTCAGATCAAGGAATTCTTAATTTCTCCTTGGTTTCTACTGAACCTTACACTTCTATTGTTCCACTATTCATTTATTTTTTGAAAAGATCCAGTTAATGCAACCTAGCTTTCCCTGTGAGAAATCCTCTAAAAATTGATGCAAAAATCCAGTTTAGTTTATAGACTCCATGGCCCAATGGAATTATATCACTCAAATCCACCAAACCTTTCAAACAAAACAAACAAGTACATTCACAACTAGCCTAAAATTCACATAAAAACAAAGCTAAATTAAACAGAGAGATCCCTTTTTGAAGATGTCAAGGCTAGATCCCATCTTCCAAAGTGGTTTTGATGTTCTCCAATGTGTTTACTCCCTCAACCTCAAAAATACAGAATGACAACATAGTGGCGACCATACTGGGGAAGAATACTTTTTAATCTAAAACAATATTAATCCCTGGTATCTAATCAGTATTTCTATAAATCAAGACTTATATATCATTATGAAATACATGATCTGAGGTTGTTATTTTGTAAATATTCTAGTGTGTCATTGATTTGATTTTTATTTGTGTGATGATTTTTAATAGACCTGGCTCCCAAAAGAATTTTCACTAGATCTCACCCTGACCCCAACCCTACTGAATTTGTAGATAACCCTGAGAAATTGGTGAGAAAGAAAAGTTTTATAGAGAGTCAAGATAGTAATAGTCTAGTGTCTAGATTCAATTCTCTTCCTGAGAATATTAATTTGTCAATGTCTAATTCTCTTCGAGAGAAATTTGAAACTATACAATATATAGAGTTTGATTTGCCTTTCTAGCACAGTTTTTTATATCAAAGTTTGAGGCTTTTGTAGATCAAACTATCATTGATAAAGCCCTACTACAACCATACATACCCTAGACCCAGTATTTTGAAACAGATCCTAATCTTGAATCCTTACAACAATTTGACAAATTACAAGGTCTAGTTTTAGTGTTGGACCAAGCTATTAAAGAAGCTTTTATTCAACAATCTGTTGAATTTTCTGCTTCAATAGTTGTAGCTGCCTCTTTGTCTAGTCAATTTTCCTAGTCAGTTCATCTATAGCCTCCCAGTACTACTCATTCCATAGTTTCAACTTCCTCACCTATGATCTTTTAAACTATTATTCCTATTATCCCTGTAGTTATCAAAACTACACCTACATTAGGTCCATTTTCAAGTCAATCTCCTAGAATAGTTATGGCCGGTAGGTATGCACCTTTGGTGTTACTAGGACAACTAAAAGTTATGCCTAGAGATCACCAATATAAAATTGTGACCTTTGATAAAACTTGTGCTTATACTACTCATCAACATGTGGATAGGACGAATGATGTGTTTGACCTTCAAGAAGTAGATGAAGCCGATGTTAAAATGAGATTGTTTGCTCAAAGTTTAGGAGGTGATGTCAAAAAATGGTTTAGGGGTTTACCTGCAGGAAGTATAGCCAACCTTGATGCTTTCCATCAAACTTACTTAGCTAGATGGGAGATCAAGAAAATTCACTTCAACTCCTAAATGAATATAAAAGACTGAAAAGAAAACCAAATGAGAGTGTGGAAGAATATTGTGAACGGTTTAATACTATTTACAATGCCATTCCACAAGACATCAAGCCCTCCCCTAGCTTGACTCTAATTGATTTTCCAGATGGTTTCGATGTAGACATGGAATATCAACTTAGAGAGAGAGACCTGAAAACTTTGGAAGAAATGCAAGGAAATGCTATTAAAGTTGAAGCTAACATCCTAGCCAAGAAGGCCAAACTAAAATCTAAACGCAGAGTTACTATAACGGAAGAACCTTCTACTTCTATCGTTGATCATAAAATTGATAACCTAGTGAGAGTAGTGAATCAGATGATGCAAAGAGTGAACATAAACGAAAAAACTCAAGTAAGAGAGAACCAAAATGCCCCTCAAACTAGAAAATAAAACTTTAGAAGGAATGTTCCCCAAATTAAACAAAGAGAACAAAAGTGTCCATACCAGCAAGTTCGACCTCCTTTTCAGGAAAATTACACAGATGATGAGGGGAATATTGTTGAATACTTGGATGATAATCAAATTAATTTGATGGGGATAAACGATGATGAAATAGTTTTCCTCACTCAAGAAGAGCAGGAACTTTTTCTCCTAGCCCAAAATGAACTAGATTCTGAAGAGTCAGATGAATATAAACAAGGGTTTGAAAATGCCATAATGGAATTCCATAGGCAGTATAACCTTAGGAGCAAAAAGAATCCAGACACTCTCAATATCAAAAACTCAGATAACCTGCTAAAAAGTCATCTGAAATTGAACCTAGGAAAACCACAAATAGTCTTCCTAAGAAAACTATGGATAATTTTGGCAAGAAAAAGGTAGAAATCCCTGTCAAAAAGGTTTTTGACAGTGTTTCCAAAACTACTCAAACAGATATCCCAACCACCAGTCAACAAAAATATCCTATGACAAAACAAATCACAGATCAATCTTAACTTCCCAACTTGATTAAGATTCAAATGTCGTTCAACATTAAGAATGAACTAGTGAAATTAAAAATCCCTATTCCTCTCACAGAATTAATAAGTAAAAAAATGTACATACCCCAAGTAATGAAAGATTTAAACATAGGGGAAAATACTGACTCTGTAAATCTGAATGATGACCAGCCTGAACTCTTATTTGGACTGGAAGTTGAAGGCAAACCACAGGAAGGGGGTGTTCCTCCATTCTATGTTAGCCGGAATATTCATGACAAAATTCTCCATAATGTTATGCTAGATTCAGGTGCCTCCCAGAATTTAATGCCTAAAGATGTTATGGAGAAATTAGGACTTGACATTACTAGGCCTTATAAAGACTTGTATTTCTTTGATTCCAGCAAATTTAGATGCCTAGGTCTTATCAAAGACCTGTGTGTTACTTTAGCTCAAATCCCTACTAAAAGTCAAGTAATGGACATGGTGGTTGTAGATATTCCCCCTAAGTAGGCATGTTGTTGTCACGCTCATGGAGAGCAAAATTACAAGGTACCCTAGAGATGGATATGACCTTTGCTGCCATACCAGTCTTTGGGCAGCAAAGAATACTATATAGGGAAACATTGATGAAATTCGTGGTGAGTTGTCAAGACAAGCCTCACAACTATCCACTTTATTGTGTTCATTCAGATTTGGATTCGTTTATTCTTTATAATGGTGGGGATATCAACACTCAAGTGATCAATGCTGAAACTGAAATTTTTAAAACAGACCCAACCCAATCACTTATAACAGAACTAAATACTCCTCCTGAACCTCTTTGGAACATGAGTTTTGATGGCTCTTGCAGCAAAGGTGGTGCTAGAGAAGGAATTTGGGTGGTTAATACAGGAAATAATCATGTTGAGGGTCACTCAAATAGGCTTAATTTTCAATGTACTAATAACATAGTAGAGTATGAAGCCCTTATTTTAATATTGCAGTTGTTAAAAAAATTAGGTGCTAAAAGAATCTCCATTCAGGGGGATGTTGAATTAATTATCAAAAAAATTAAAGGAGAATATTCAGCCAAATATCCTAGGATGAGAGCATACAGAAATGCTGTGATTGAATTCCTAGAGATTTTTCTTGAATATGACCTTTCTGCAATTCCTAGAAAAAAAACATCATTCCAGACAATCTAGCTTTTTTAGCTAGTGCATCTCTTTGGAGGAGCAGGCGGATGTGGTTGTAACGCTTCATTGTTGGGGCTAGTAGGTTTACATGGATGTATTGTATGATTGGGACTTACACTTCTTTATATAATAATAGCCAACACATTTTCATGCATATGTTGTTATTGTAGTTGGACTGCTCCGTTTTCTTAGCAATATATGTTGTTTAATGTTGACACCTAATCATAGGGATTGGGTGAACAACTGTAATTAATGTAAATAAATAATAGAAAAGATGAAGAGTCACCGGGAGATGAAATGAAAAGTCTCTCCCTCCTATATATAATAATGAACAACCTGACATTTTTTTGCCAGCAGAAGTATTTTTACAGCACTCAGATTTTACAATGCATTCAATCATATCTATTGTGGGAGTAGTTCTCACTGGCAAGGAGAACTATCCTGAGTGGTCCCAGAAGATAAAAAACACCCTCATTTTCAATGAGTTGTGGAAATGAGTGTGTGTTAGAGATGGAGACAAAGACCAGAACAACCTACCTCAGACAAGGAGTTCGCCATTTGGGAAAATAAGAATAGCAAGGCCTATGCATTGATTGCAGCATCAGTAAGTGAAGAGGTGAGTTGTATTTGTGTATGAACTACTTCGTATGCAAGTATATGAATCTTGTTGCAGATGTGTTGTTGGTTTAACCATCACTTTGGATTGTCGACTAATCTGCTTTCCATCTTGTGATGCATCTTCTCTCGTGTGTTCCCTTCTTATCTGAGTACTACTACAGGTTGCTAAGGGGCGTACTCATCTCACCCCCCATGTGTTAGAACCTCTCATTCACCTTCCTTGACTCACTGCAGTGGTCACACCCTTTCTACTGACAAAGTTATCTTACTTTGTGTGACATCGCGGTCAAGGAATTACCTTACGACCCACTGTTGGGACTCCTACACCAAACGGTCTGATTTCTAATTGGGGCTTCTTACCGAGGAGATCCCCTTGATATGTTGGCAGGTCGATCACCATCAACATTTTGGTGCTAGAAGGAGGGCCAGATGACAAGCTGAGTTCTCACATCTATTTTAAATCTCTACATATCTATCATGACTAACTACCGAGTTGCTCTTCCAGAATGTATGTCTTATGGAAACAATTTCATCATCTCGAAAAAGCTCTTGGATAACTTGTCTCATAAAACATTTGATGGTCGAGGCTACATAGCCTTGGTAAGGCACATGATTGGCGTTGTAGGATCATGCGAAAGACATGGATTCTTTGAAGAATACATGAGTTGCGCGTTGTTCATCTACACGCTTCGAGGGCACCCAATGCACTAGTGTGCCACGCTGCCCAAAAAATCCATTCATTAGCTTGCTCATTTGGTCGTAGAGATAGACTGTGCTTTCAATCACTTTGACTATCAAGCACTCAAGAAAGAAATTCTGAAATTACGAAAAGCACCCAATGAATCCGTTGAACAATTTTACACGCGCTTTTGTAATCTTGCATATCGATTCCCGAAAGATGATATTGATTGGGAATTTCTTGATGGAAGATTTGAGTATCTTCTTCACATATGTGAACCCTGCTCAACACACTTCAGTGATGGAGCTGCACAATCACAGGCAAGCACAGTTGTTGTCACAAGTGACTGTCCACCTTCACCTCATCAAACATCTCCACCACCGCGAAGTGATGTGGGAGATCATGCACACACCTCTGTTGAATTGTCACATCCTCCCACCCCACCTGCTCTTGAGATTTTCATAGATTTGGCTTGCAAGCTTGTTGGTTTTCACTTGGACTCTTTCCCTCGACCTTCGTCCTCACGTTTTGTTGATCCTCCAGATTGTATTATCTTGTGTTCTTCCATTCCAGACTCCTCACCTACTGTGAATGAGGATCAAGTTGTCGACGAAGTTGGTGTTATGCAACCAACCCGTGCCATCATTCATGATGAGTGTGTGCAGGAATCTAATGGAATCTAAAGAATATCCCACAGTGAAGATCACTGCCTGTAAAAATCAAATCATCTACATATAAGACGATAATGAGAATCTTACCTTCGCTCTCTTTGATGTAGAGAGTAGGCTCACCGTCACATTTGTCGAAACCATTGTCCAACAAGTAGGCATCTATCCTGTTGTACCATGCACACGGTGCTTGCTTCAATCCATAAAGAGCTTTCCTCAACCGATACACTTTTTCTTCTTGGCCTTCAACCTCATAACCAGGCGGTTGCGCAACATACACTTCCTCTTTCAGCACTCCATTCAAGAACGCTGATTTTACGTCCATCTGATACACTGTCCATTTATGCTGCATGACAATCGCCACAACTGTGCGCACTGTCTCCATACCCGCGACTGGCGCAAACGTCTCCGCGTAATCTCTTCCATGCTGCTACTTGTATCCTTTGACAACTAGTCTTTCATTGTGCCTTTCAATCTTTCCCTCAATGTTGCTTTTGGTCTTATAGACCCACTTCATTCCAATGACATGTGTTACACAGTAATTTTTCACCAATTGTCACCGTCCTTGTTACCCCTCTCCCGCACTTTGGAGGACTCATTCCGGGACCTGTGAGAAGTGACATAACTTGAAATCACTTGCATTATGTTCCCCTAAGTATGGACTTCATATGCCCTGAAGACATCTCCTGCAGAATATCCTTAAAAAGTTCCCTTTTTCCATTAGCGTGGATCCACAGTGTATTACTCGCGCCAATGGGGGAAATCCTCCAAAGAGGGCGCGCCAGTTGGCGCTCTGTCTCAGAGCTATACTCGCGCCAACCGAGTTTGGGAAAGCTTTTTAACAAACGCACGCGCGAAGGTTCTTTCCTTTCGACTCATGAAGCTTTTTAAGGATAATACCAATCCCATGGATGTCGTGATTAATCTTATCTCCCTTTCCTTTATCCATAATAGCTTTCTGAGGATAAGCCCAATCCCATAGATGGTGTGATTGATCTTATCTCCTTCTCGTCCATCTATAAAAGCTTGTTCCTTTGCCTTTGACAAGCTAGTTGGAGTGATAGTGATAGTGATAGTTCGAGCATAGGGAGAATTATACTTTCAGAAGTCTAAGAGATTGCTGTAAGAGTCTTCTTTGCATTCATAATCAAAGAGAGAGAGGCTTGTTCCCAATCCCGACAAGCTTTGCAAGGCATATGTAGCTGATCACCCAGCCAAAAGAGGATTTGACGTCAGAACTATGGTTGTATTCTTCTTTGTTGTTTATCAATAATAGATGACTATCATTATGGTTCCACTCTTGTTGTTCGTTGTAATGATGTTTGAGTTATATCTTTTCTGACCGATATATAATTGCATCTATTGGATTTTATGCTTGTATTTGTGTCGTTCTTTGCATGTGCAGGTGTCCATTCACGGAGATCGTGAGGATCATGACCGACCGAAGCAAAGGAACGGGAGTGTCAACTCTTCTACAACACTAGCGTTGGAATCCAAGTAGGCTCTCATCATTTACCTTTGATTTGTAATTAGGAACCTGCGTGTTAGCATTGTTTGATTGTTGCTAGACCCATTCTGGGCTAGTGGGGATCGCCTCTGTCTGCAGAGGGGATTTACCTCGCCAACAATTTGGCGACTCCGCTGGGGAGTTAGCTTGTTGTTTGATTTGTAAACTTTAGACGGAGCCTGAAGTACAGCCAGATAGCCTTCGAAACGCTATTGCTTTGCATTAGCGAAGTAGATCAACGCCACTTCAGTCAATCTCCGGTTTGGTTTACGAACTAAACAACTTGGAGTTTGTCTTGTCTCTTTGGTTTCTCTTGTTTTGATTTCTTAGATAGCTTTCTGGGTTGGATCCTCTATTGTCTCTTGCTTCTTGGTATGTCTGGGTACTGCTGGCCTAGTCTTGGATTGCTTGTTTTTTATTTTAGCATAGAAAACTTGATTGGCGCTCTTTTTTGCATGACAGTCGTGCCAATTGGCGCCACTTGCCAATGTAGAGCCCGCGCCAATCCTCAATTGGCGCTACTTTTAGCTTGAAAGTCGCACCAGCCCAGGGAACCTTTTAGAGTTTGCTTGTTTTGAGCCTTCCAAGCTTGGTTTTTGTGTCTGGATACTATCTTTCAATCACTTGAATGTGTTAGAGTCTTGTTTGATTGGTTTTTGGCCTTTACCCTTTGGATGTTTGATTTTTTCCACCGATTTCACATTTTAGCCCTAGGGCTTCTAGTGGCTTTGTGCATCGAGCCTTCCATGGGAGTTTTTGGTTCTTTGATTGTCCAGTCGACTTTTTGGTTACTCTCCTACACTTGTTCAGTGATTGTTAAGCTTTTTATCGCGTTATTCGAGTGATTCTCTTCTTTTCACTTGGATTCCGCTTGGCTTCATTTTGGGCTTAGATTACATGGCCCATTGAGGTCTTTGAGACCTTCGCTTGGTTTTGAAGGACTGCCTTGGTATTGAGAGACTTGATTTTGTTTTCATTGAGTGAAATTTGTCTTTTTTACTCTTTGTTATTATCTCTCAAAATTTGTTTAGTGCATTTTGCCATCGAAAATAAAATGAACAATCTCTTTTGCGTTGCAGTAGTTAATGGAAATTAGAGCTTTTCATTGTTATTAGCGATTAATGACTTTAAAGAAAAGTTTCGTTTATTGCCATTAGCTGCATTAGAGTCATTGTTGATTGTTTTATGATCATTTTGTTTTATTGAAAGATCTCAACTCTCTCGTAGCTAGCGTTCATCGAATGAAATGATATATTTTGGCATATAGCTTGCATTTAGGAAATTGTGAGAGATTGTTGGGTCCCTATAATACTAGTGATTACCCCATTACTATTGTAGTTATACCCCTTATTTATATTGATGTACCCATGTAGTGCCCATATTGTTACTATTGTGCCACATAGAAGCCCACTATTGTTATTGTTGTGCCCTACAATATTATTGTTATGTAGGCTTTGATTGTATTGTGACCACTTAGACTCCTATATATAGAAAGGAGGTATTTTCATTTGTATCATCCAAGAATTGTTCATTTATGTAATGTAAAGGAGGTTCCCCCCTCGAAGAGGCTGAATTCTAAGGCGTGGATCTCTCTTTTCTATCTTTTTGTGAGCTGGTTTCATAACATTTGGTATCAGAGCTTTGGATTCTAGGGTTTCGCTGCTCCAAACAGGTCATCGTGGCATTTTCGCTATAACTTTTTTTCTGTGACGTTTCAGAAGTCGCAAAAAAAACCCATTTGAGAAGAATTGGCGCTGAACCTTGGGTCCGAATTTCAGAGCTTTTCTCGTGATATTTTCGGAGATATGATCTGAGGAAGTTGGTCTTTTTGCAGACTCCTGAATTACATTCAAAACAGGTGACCTGGGGAAAATCGTCATAACTCTCTCTCTGAGGATCGGATTGAAATTTCGTAAAAAGGTACAGAAAGAGGACGGACTGTAGTTTCTTGTGGGTGAGTTTCAGATTCAAAGGTTGAAACAGTGACTCGTGGCACGTCGTACAAGTTCGCTCTACTGAACCAGTCTAAAAGCAAGTCACTGTGGGAGATTTCACATAACTCTTCCTTGGAGAATCCAATTTGGCTCAGACTTGTGGCATTGGAAAGAGGACGCAGAAGGCTACTACAGGTAGCAATTTCAGAACTGGATGATCCGAAATTACAGAGATACATCAGATTCAATATCAGGCTTCTATAAAGTGAAAAAAGGTGTGTAGTTTTTTTTTAAATTTTTGTGTAAGCTTGGTTTAACGGAATTCAAAGGGCATAGTAAAGCATTATTATCGGTAACTGATGCCCCGAGGAAAGAAAATGCAAACACCTAGTAAGGAACCTGAAAGCTCTAGCATGACTCATGAAGAAGAGGAAGAAATGCTACATGATATATCAAAATTACAAGAACAAGTGCAACAAATGTCACGCTCACAAAAGCTAACAGAAGCTAAGATAAGTGGCGTGGAATCTAAGGTAAATGGCGTGGAATCTAAGATGGATGGCATGGAAGCTAAGATGGATGGCATGGAAGCTAAGATTGACGCTAAATTTGATGGCATGGATGATAAGATGGATGAATTGAAGAAGTTGCTACAAGAAAGGGTCACTAATGGTGAAAAGGTAGTAAAGGAAACTCATGATGAGAACAAAAGAAATGTTAATCATGATTCCATAGACTCTAATGTTGGATCGAAGACTCACCATGTTCCAAAAATCGATATGAGGAAGTTTGATGGCAAGGATCCCGCCACATGGATATTACAGATGGAGCAATTCTTCGATCTCAATAATGTGCAAAACACACAAAAGGTACGTATGGCAACTTTATATTTGGAACCAAATCAGTTTGTATGGTATCAATGGCTTTGTTCTCGTAAACAATTTATCACTTGGGCAATTTTTACGGAAGAATTGATAGCACATTATGAGGATACAAAAAGCAACACTTTTTTTAGCCAATTGATAAGTCTCAAACAAAAGGGTTCAATAATGGAGCACATTGAGGAGTTCCAAAAATTGAACATAAGGGTAAAAGATATTCCAGAGGAGCATAGGATTGATGTGTTCATAGGGTCTTTAAAGGATAATATCCAACATGATGTGCGCCTTTGGGAACCTGATTCATTAGAGAAGGCATTCAGGTTAGCAAGAAAAATGGAAAGCAAAATTATGGCAACTAGGAAGCATACCATTCACAACTATAAAGACGGAAGTGTTGTTGCCCATAGTCTTCCACAACCTACAAGGTTGACACCACAACAATTGGAAGAAAAAAGAGCAAAAGGGCTTTGTTACAATTGTGATAGCAAATACACAAAAGGTCATAAGTGTGCTGAGAAGAAATTATTCTACATAGATTGTGAAGAGGAAGAAGAAAAGGAGCAAGAAAGGTCAAAAGAAGAGGATATATTCCAGGAACAAAGCCTAGATGAAGAACAAATAAATCCGACCATATCTTGTAATGCATTGGCGGGAATTACCACTCCTCAAACCATCAAGATAGAAGGACAAATCAAGAAGAAAAAGGTGATAGTGTTGATTGATTCAGGAAGCACCCACAATTTTATTCATTGTAGGGTAGCAAAAGAATTGAAAATGATGATTGCAAATGGAGGAACAATAAATTGCTCTGGAAAGTGCCATAATATCAAGCTATCCATGGGAGAATATGTATTGGCTAGCCCAATGCTTTCCATTCCAATGGGAGGTGCTAATGTTGTACTAGGAGTCCAATGGCTACAATCCTTGGGTACAATAGCTTTTAATTTTCAAGAACTTTTCATGAAATTTTCTGTGGAAGGAAAGGAAGTTGAATTAAGGGGTATTGCAGGGAAACCAGGAAAGATAATCAGCTCTAATGGTATGACAAAGCTTCTAAAAAAGGAGCAAAGAGGTGTAATTGCACAATTATGTTCGCTAGATGTTTCCACATTGGAATCATCTATTTCTCCAGATCTCCAAAAAGTCCTGGACAATCATTCCAAGGTATTTGAGACTCCCAAAGGTCTCCCACCTATGCGTGATCATGATCATGCTATTCATCTGATTCCAGGAAGTGTTCCTCCAAACATCAGGCCGTACAGATATCCCTATGTCCAAAAAAGTGAAATTGAACGTATGGTTGCAGAAATGCTAGAGGCTGGTATAATTCAACCGAGTCAAAGTTCTTTCTCTGCTCCAGTAGTATTGGTGCACAAGAAGGATGGATCATGGCGCATGTGTCCGGATTATAGGGAGCTCAACAAGCTCACTATTAAAGATAAGTTCCCCATTCCTGTCATTGATGAATTACTGGATGAATTGCATGGATCAATTTACTTCACCAAGTTGGATCTTCGTTCAGGATATCATCAAATCAGAATGAAGATTGAAGACATTCCGAAAACGGCATTTAGAACTCATGAGGGTCATTATGAATTTTTGGTCATGCCTTTTGGCCTTACCAATGCACCTTCAACATTTCAAGGTTTGATGAATTCAATTTTCAAACCATTCCTTAGAAAATTTGTGTTAGTATTTTTTGATGATATACTAATCTACAGCAAGTCTTGGAAGGATCATGTTGAACATGTTGACAGGGTGCTACAACTATTGGAGGAGAAACAATTATATGCAAAAAGATCCAAATGTTTCTTTGGAGTCCAGGAGGTGGAATATTTGGGTCATATTGTATCTCATGAAGGAGTTAAGGTAGACCCTAGCAAAATTAAAGCCATTAAGGAATGGAAAATCCCCACATCCATAAAGCATCTGCGAGGATTTCTTGGGTTGACAGGGTATTATCGCAAGTTTGTTAAGAATTATGGGAGAATAGCAGCACCTCTAACAACATTATTGAAGAAAGATGCATTTTCATGGACTCCGGAAGCAACAAAGGCCTTTGAACATCTTAAAGAGGCAATGTGCCAAGCACCGGTCTTAGCTACACCGGACTTCACAAAAACCTTTATTGTGGAATGTGATGCTTCAGGAAATGGAATTGGTGCTGTTCTAATGCAAGATGAAAGACCCATTGCTTTTGAAAGTCGTCCAATCAAGGGAAAGTTTTTAAGCAAAGCTATTTATGAGAAGGAAATGTTGGCAATACTCCATGCACTTAAGAAATGGCGACCCTACCTAATGGGAAGACACTTCAAGGTAAAAACGGATCATGATAGCCTTAAATACTTTTTAGAACAAAGATTATCCTCTGAAGAGCAACAAAAGTGGGTCACAAAGATGTTGGGTTATGACTTTGAAATCATCTACAAAAAAGGGAAGCAAAATGTGGTGGCAGATGCACTCTCAAGAAAGGATGAGGATGTGGAAGCATTGTTGTGCGCCATTTCTATTATCCAACCAGATTGGATAAACGAAGCAAGGGAGGAATGGAAGAATGACGAAGAAGTGTGGGCACTTATTCGAAAGCTACAACAAGATTCCAGTACGTCTGATACATTTAGCTGGAAAAATGATTCGTTATGGTACAAAGATCGCTTATACCTCTGTAAGAATTCCCAGCTAAAACAAAAGATTCTTATGGAATTGCACACTTCTCCCTTAGGAGGGCACTCAGGATTTTTAAAAACTTACCACAGGGTTAAGAAGGAATTTTTTTGGGATGGCCTTAAATCAGATATTCAAAAGTTTGTGGCGGAATGTTTGGTTTGCCAACAAAATAAAGTTGAAACAATTAAGACACCGGGTCTATTACAACCTTTATCCATTCCAAGCCAACGTTGGGAGGAGGTTTCAATGGATTTTATCACAGGTTTACCCAAGTCTGAGGGAAAGAGTGTCATCATGGTGGTAGTTGACAGACTTACCAAGTATGCACACTTTTGTGCATTATCACATCCATTTAAAGCCAGTACAGTTTCTACTGCATTTATGGAAACAATTCAAAAGCTACATGGAAACCCAAAGATTATTGTAAGTGACAGAGATCCCATTTTCACTGGAAATTTTTGGACAGAATTATTTTCTTGTCTTGGTACTCAGTTAGCTCATAGCTCATCTTATCATCCTCAATCTGATGGGCAAACTGAGATAGTAAACAAATGTTTGGAAGGATATCTTCGTTGCTTTGTATCTGATAAACAGACACAATGGGTCAAATGGTTGCCTCTGGCTGAATGGTGGTATAACACTTCCTTCCATACAGCAACAAAAATGACCCCATTTATGGCACTTTATGGGTATCAACCACCATCCATCACATCATATTTAAGAGAAAATTCTAAGGTTCAGGCAGTGGAACATCACATCGAACATCAACAACAAGTCCTCCAACTCTTAAAGGATAACCTCGTGTTGGCACAAAATAGAATGAAACAACAGGCAGATCAACATCGCAGTGAAAGAAGTTTTGATGTAGGTGATTGGGTATTCCTACGGCTACAACCATATAAGCAAATGTCCCTCAAGCAAGCTAAGAAGGATAATAAATTATCACCAAAGTATTATGGTCCGTACAAGGTGTTGCAAAAGATTGGTACTATGGCATACAAATTGGAGCTTCCTGCAGCTTCTCGATTGCACCCAGTTTTCCATGTTTCATGTTTAAAGAAGGTTATAGGCGACAAGCTCCCAGTTCAAACAATATTGCCAGAACTTGACGAGGAAGGAAAAATTATATTGGAACCGGAAGCAGTCACAGAAACAAGAACTCGACAGCTACGAAATCGATCAATTTCAGAGTATCTTATCAAGTGGAAGAACTTATCCGCTGAAGATTCCACATGGGAGGATGAGAATTTTATGCAGAAGTATCCAGAACTACTCAAGCGTTGAGGACAACACTTTTTTGAAGGAGAGGGGCATGTTGGGTCCCTATAATACTAGTGATTACCCCATTACTATTGTAGTTATACCCCTTATTTATATTGTTGTACCCATTAGTGCCCATATTGTTACTATTGTGCCACATAGAATCCCTCTATTGTTATTTTTGTGCCCTACAATATTATTGTTATGTAGGCTTTGATTGTATTGGGACCCTTAGACTCCTATATATAGAAAGGAGGTTTTTCATTTGTATCATCCAAGAATTGTTCATTTATGTAATGTAAAGGAGGTTCCCCCCTCGAAGAGGCTGAATTCTAAGGCGTGGATCTCTCTTTTCTATCTTTTTGTGAGCTTGTTTCATAACAGAGATTACATACGGTAAGACCTGAAAATCGAAACTTAATCAAAGATCAACCGTAAAATGAACTAAATAAACTTAACAACGCATTGGAACTTAATGCATACATCTAGAGGTCTAGGCTAGAGACGTGTTCCGGCGTCGTTAAACCTAGTCACTGTTGTTTCACATTAAGGTTGGGTGATTCCTCCTTTTGTGACTCAATAGTGTTCTAGCATGGATTTGTGCTCCCACGTACCGTCGAGTATATGGGGAAACCCCACTAGGTTATCATCCTTTATCCACAAGAAGCCGTGTCTACTGCCTTACAAGCTGTAACGCACTAAACACAACATTCAGGAAGATTGACTGTCGTATGGAAAGTCCTTGGTTTTCATATGATTGCCAAGGTGTATATGTAGTTTTACGGATTTGTTTGGTAAACCCTTTGCCTAGTTTCTCCAGAGTAGTCACTTTTGATCCTTTTCGGACTCCCTAAAAGAAAAGGCTCACCTGAGCATTTGTCACTTCGGGCTCACTAAACATTCGAAGGCGACTAGAGTAACCTTTTTATCCTTTTCTCGACTCTTAAAACATGAAAAGGTCAAGTTCGATTCCTTTGTCTTAAAATTTATTCGGCCATGATTCACATTTACCCGATTAGATCTTTTTTGTGTTAGCTTGAGTAGGCTTCTTTTTCAATGGCAACCTTTCCGGGGTTCACCAACCCAGGGATCCCCTCTGACGGGAACCCTGGGCATTTCGCTCCGTTTGGGAATATTGGTGCTCCTTACATGGCAACGTTGTCCCTCCCAGGGTTAACTGTTGGGTTTCCTGTTTGGTTGTTCCCAACCTCTTTGGTCCCTGCCGTCTCAATTTCTGGTGAATCATTCCCTCCACCTGAACAACATCATGTTGATTCTAAGGTGGACCTCTCCCCTTCTTCGCCTGTTTTTTCGTCCTCATATTCTACCTCGCCTGGTGAAAGTCTGGATTCAAGTAACCAGGTGACTAAGAAGAAGAAGAAGAAGACGAAGAAGAAGAAGTCTCCTAAGGTAGAGGCTAAAAGTGCAGATACTGCCTCGAGTACACCTCCCATCGGGCCACCTTCTGCTCCTCCGCGGAAGGTCAAATTTCCTTGTAGATTGTGCAAGGATGACCACCTTCTTCGTGATTGTCCTGGCATTCCCAGGGTCTTAGAAGTATGGTCTCATGATCCGGCCCGCCCCTCATCATCCTCTGGAGCTCACGGCGATGCTACCCTATCAGCTGGAAATGGTAAGGGAAAAGGGAAGATTCGAATCCCCTGTAGACTCTATGAAGGCAATCATCCCCTTCACCTTTGTCCACTCATGGATAAAGCCTCCATTGCCTTGGAAAGTCTCACAACTCCTTCACCCCAACTACCCGTTGGCTATCAACGTCTCTCTATAGCCGCAGATCGTTCCCCTGCTGACAAAGAGATCGACCAAGATTCCTCTCTTGTCCAGCCTCCTCTTCCCGAACCTGGCTCTGCCAAGCCTGTTCCAGACCAACCATTGATCGGAAAGAGTGTCGACTCAAGTTCACCACCCGTTGACCACTTTGTTTCGGAAGAGCATCATTCCTATGTTCTTCTCATCTCCTCAGATTCTCCTGAATCCAGAAATGACTCTCCTATCCCAGCTGTTCCCGAGAGTCCTGCTTCGGTTCCTTTAGAGCAGGGGGGCAATCATACGATTCCCCCACCAAGTAGTTCAGTCGTTTCCTTCGACTGGAGTCGTTTGACCACTTCCCGCCTTCCATCCCATGTGCCTTTCTGGGTCACGGTACATGCCTATGATAAGGTGATACCCGGCACTGTTTTGGATGAGGGTGCATCTGTCAGTCTTATGCCTACCACTACTTGGCAAGATTTTGGTTCCCCACAGCTTGTGCCAGTCACGTCGAATCTGATGGCTTTTGATGGAGGAACTAGTCAACCATTAGGGATCCTTCCAAAGTTCCCTATTACTTTGGGATGCAAAACCGTCTATATAGACATATCGGTTACCCAAGGTGCTTTAGATTTCAGTCTTCTCCTTGGCCGTGACTATGTATATGCCATGGGGGCCCTGGTCTCTTCACTTTTCTGTGTGGTTTGCTTTCCACACGATGGAAGAATCGTGACTATAGATCAATTATCGTTCGTTCGTCCCCGGGTGCCTCCTACGCAGTTCTCATCCCCTCCTGGTTTTCATCCACCAGTTGCATCTTCCCCGCTGCAGATCAACTACGTGGCCACTTATCCCGTGTCTGTATCCAGTGATGCCGCTGTCGTGCATAGTGTCCTGGGGGCATTGGGTCCTGACTTCCGAGATGTTGTCCTTCCACCGGGAGTGGCACTCTTGGAAGCCCCGACTTCCTATTCATTATGATGAAGTTCGGGCGGAGCATAGTTCATTTTCCTGTGTCAAGCTCCTTAAAAAATGAAATTAGGTGTCGGAGCATAGTTCAATGTCCTATGTCAAGCTCCTTAAAAAATGAAACTGGGTCTGGTCGAGCATAGTTCCTGATCTTGTGTCAAGCTCGTTAAAACATGAAACAAGAGTTATGAGGATAGTTCTTTTACAGTATCAACCTCATCAAAAAATGAAACAACTCCCTTTCCAAATTGAGTCTTTGATTAAGATCTCGTAAAATCCAAGTTGAGTCTTTCCAAAATCTCGAAAGTGAACCTTCATTCCATCCACCTCGTTGAATGCCATGAAGCTTGGGGGGCATGTACCTCAATTTGCATTATCATGCTGGGGGCATGTGAACTTATAACAAGCATAGTTTGTCGTTTCAAGCTTGTGTAAACATGAAACTGGATCCAAGCAGAATTCTCCATGGTTTAAGCTTGTGTAAAAATGAACCTATACCCGATTTACATCTCGTCATTGTCATTTTTATCCGCTAAATTCTATTAGATGAGCCTTGGTTGTTTCATTCCATCGCCACCATCTCTTTGGCTGATCTTATGCTTTCACTTGGTTGTTTATCCTTTCCTGAGGAACCGCAGTGATGAGTGGTTTTATTAGCCAGCCTCTTGACCATTACATGTTTTGAGCAGTTCCACTATTTCCAGAACCAGTTGCTACCCTTTATACCACTCGTTCCTCTAGGACGAGTCTCCTTTAAGCTCTTTTCTGACTCGTAAAAGATGAAAAGCTTACCGAGTATTTTTCCCTTTTTTGACTCGTTAAAGAGAATAAAAATGGAGGTCTACTTTCAGCTCTTTTCCGACCATTTAAAGACGAAAAGATTGCCGAGTTTTCCCTCTTGACTTGTTAAACGTGAATAAGAGGCGGTCGTCTTTAAACTCTTTTTCGATCGTGTAAATACGAAAAGATCATCGGGCCCTTGTCATTTTAGGCTCGTTAACGGTTACGAAACGACGTGATATCGATCGCTTTTTTACTTTTTCAGGTCGACGTCACTACACATGAAAAGTACTCCTCGATCGTAATGGTCGGGCGGTTCTTTCGAGCATTGTTTTATACTTTTTCGGGCTCGCGAGACACAACTTTACGAAAAAGGACACCCCTGGAGTTTTCTTTTCTGCTGTCTTTTCAAACTCTCTAAACATGAAAAGACGCCGAGTTCTTCCTTTGTCAGGCTTGTTAACACCTGATGACATCGGATCCCATCGAAATGATGCTTCACAAGCATATGCTATCCCCGTCAAGCTTGTTAATAAAAATAACTGGGGTACTCGCAAGAAATGGTGGGGGAAAATGGAACCATAATTATTGTCGTGTTGGCAGTATGTTGGTCTTGAACATGGCACTTGTTTTCATTCGTGTCTGGGTGGGGACATCTCATCTCATTTTTCACTTGCCTCCGTGGGTTTGGGTGATCCTGTTTGACCTCTCATCTGCTCATTGCCTTGTCACCATGACCTCTGCTCATTTGATGTCAAATACTGCCAAGTCCACTGTCGTGCCGCCGATATGTTCAAAGAGAAGTTGACCTCTGCAGAATAACAACCTCCCTTTGATAGCTCACATAATTCTGATTCACCACAACATTCTTCCTCTGTCTCGTGTCGATGATGTGGGAAACACTATGGCCCACCTTCGATCAAGGTCACTTCCTGTCGACTTCAGCTCATTATCCAGGAAGCTGATCTAGAGACTCCCTTCCGGTGCCTTGGAGCCTGCATGCCTCAATGGCAGGTTCTTTGTGTTCGACGTGAGGTTTTCATCATTGGCCTCCGATCGAATGATTCTACGGGTGTTCGACGCCAGCTCACTGATTCGCATGCCGTAGATTGTACCTATAGTACCTTGAGGGCCATTGTCATTATTGGTGGTACCTCTCGCGTCTGTTAACAGTTTTCATTATTGACTGGTAATCAGACGATGCTCATGCATGTTCGACTTAAACTCATGTATTTGCATGCTTGAACTTGTACTTTTGTTCGGGTCGAGATGGAGCGCAAGACCCTGGATTTTGTCTGTTGGAATCCAGGCTGTGATTTTGTGGATTATTGTGATTATTACATGACTCATTCACTGGATGGCTGTGACCATGCCTGAGTCTATTCATCGATCCTCACTGGATGGCTGCGCCCATACCTTGGATCTAGATTATTATGTACTCTGTTATGGATGGTTGCGCCCATACCACATATATCATGTACTTGAGATATCAGTTGTACCTCTCTATGAAGATTCTCCGGTGGCAGCATTTTCAGTTGCATGTTTTCTTGTAAAGCATTTCACCCCTATCTCTCTCGGGCCTCATGCTTTAGGGGGCATCATTTGTCACCATCCCTGTTACCCCTCTCCCGCACTTTGGAGGACTCATTCCGGGACCTGTGAGAAGTGACATAACTTGAAAACACTTGCATTATGTTCCCCTAAGTATGGAATTCATATGCCCTGAAGACATCTCCTGCATAATATCCTTAAAAAGTTCCCTTTTTCCATTAGCGCAGATCCACAGTGTATTACTCGCGCCAATGGGGGAAATCCTCCAAAGAGGGCGCGCCAGTTGGCGCTCTGTCTCAAAGCTATACTCGCGCCAACCGAGTTTGGGAAAGCTTTTTAACAAACGCACGCGCGAAGGTTCTTTCCTTTCGACTCATGAAGCTTTTTAAGGATAATACCAATCCCATGGATGTCGTGATTAATCTTATCTCCCTTTCCTCTATCCATAATGGCTTTTTGAGGATAAACCCAATCCCATAGATGGTGTGATTGATCTTATCTCCTTCTCCTCCATCTATAAAAGCTTGTTCCTTTGCCTTTGACAAGCTAGTTGGAGTGATAGTGATAGTGATAGTTCGAGCATAGGGATAATTATACTTTCAGAAGTCTAAGAGATTGCTGTAAGAGTCTTCTTTGCATTCATAATCAAAGAGAGAGAGGCTTGTTCCCAATCCCAACAAGCTTTGCAAGGCATATGTAGCTGATCACCCAGCCAAAGGAGGATTTGACGTCAGAACTATGGTTGTATTCTTCTTTGTTGTTTATCAATAATAGATGACTATCATTTTGGTTCCACTCTTGTTGTTCGTTGTAATGATGTTTGAGTTATATCTTTTCTGACCAATATATAATTGCATCTATTGGATTTTATGCTTGTATTTGTGTCGTTCTTTGCATGTACAGGTGTCCATTCACGAAGATCGTGAGGATCTTGACCGGCCAGAGCAAAGGAATGGGAGTGTCGACTCTTCTACAACACTAGCGTTGGAATCCAAGCAGGCTCTCATCATTTACCTTTAATTTGTAATTAGGAACCTGCGTGTTAGCATTGTTTGATTGTTGCTAGACCCATTCTGGGCTAGTGGGGATCGCCTCTATCCGCAGAGGGGATTTACCTCGCCAACAACATGTTTTCCTTTCGGAAGGCTCACTAACTCCCATGTGTCATTCCTTTCTATTGCTTCTATTTCTTCCTCCATTGCCGCAACCCATTTTTCTTCTTTGACTGCATATTCAAAGTGGATTGGAGCAACTACATGACAAAATAATGCAAATAAGGAATTTAGACCTGCGCTACTATCAACTTCATCATGCTCATAAATTTCATTTAAATTTTTGAATTTTGGTCTTCTTGTGCTTGTTGAAGATGGGCTTGACATGTCACTTGGTGTCGCGCTTCACAGTGTTCTTAGAGAAGCACTTGCTTGGCTGCACAAAACTGTCCTATTATTTGTTGATGGCATTGCTTATTGCCTGCTTTGTTGTGCTTGAATAGGAGTAGAGGGAGTCACTGTTGAGGAATTACTTGCTGCTGTTAATTCCTCTTTGTCCTCATGTGGTATACATGCTTTGACATTGACTATCTTTTCTAAACTTCCATCCCATGCTTCCTCTTCTACGAACTGTACATCTTTGTTGATTATGACTTTCTTTGTTAATGGATTGTAGAGTTTGTATGCCTTGGACTCATCACTATATCCAAAAAATATGCATTTCTCCCCCTTGTTGTCCAACTTCTTTCTCAACTCATCTGGGACATGTGCATAAGCCACACATCCAAAAATTCTAATGTGAGTGACACTATGCTTTCTTCCACTCCATGCTTCTTCAAGAACTATGTTCTGGACACTTCTGGTTGGACATCTATTCAAGATATACACTACACAAGTGACAGATTCAGCCCAATAATCATTTGGCAAATGCTTTGCCTTCAACATACTCCTTGCCATTTCCATAATGGTCCTATTCTTTCTTTCTGCCACACCATTTTGTTGCAGTGTATATCTTGTTGTAAATTGCTTATGAATTCCATGCTCCCTACAAAAACGAAGGAAATCATTTGAGATGTATTCTCCACCTCTGTCAGTCCTAAGTATTTTGATGTAATGTTCGCTTTGCTTCTCAACAAGAGCCTTGTATTGTCGAAAGCGCTCAAACACTTCACTTTTCTATTTTAGGAGAAAGACCCATGTCTTCCTTGTGTATTCATCTATGAAGGTCAATACATAGTGACTGCCACCAATTGATGGTTTCTGCATTGGTCCACATAAATCTGAGTGGACAATATCCAAAGGTGCCTTTTCCCTCACTGACTTTCCTGCTGGAAATGTCTCTCTATGTTGCTTGCCCAAGATACATCCTTCACATATGTTGTCTGGTTTTTCTATGAGTGGTAAACCCTTCACCATGCCTTTCCTATGCAACAAATTCAAACCCCCAAAGTTGAGGTTTCCAAATCTCAAATGCCATAACCAGTCTTCATCTTTTACCTCTGCTTGAAAGTTTACTTGTATGACAACTGCCTCTTTTCGTGCAGCTTCTTGTGAGTTCATTGAGAGTTGTGCTTGTGCACCTTCTTTCTGCAAATCTGATATTATTTTTAAGGGAAACATTCTATTGATTGTCATCTGAACCTTTGCAATCAACTATCTGCTTGGAGGCCTATCCAAAATTGTGCATACATAATTCTTAAATAAGACATTGTAGCCCTTTTGCATGAGTTATCCAATGCTCATGAGATTATGTTTTAGACTGGGGACAAAGTAAACATCTAAGATGTATTCCTTCTCCCCCTTCTTTGTTAGGATATTAACTCTTCCTTTTCCCATGACAGATACTTTGCTATCAGTCCCTAATGTCACTTCAGATTTCACACTTTCATCTAGATCAGAAAACATTTCTATGTTTCCTGACATGTGGTTGCTACACCCTGAATCTAGATACCATATATCACTCTGTTTTTTTTGTGCTACATTACAAGCTAAAAACATGCTATCATGGTTCTAATTTTCTCTTGTGAAATTTACACTTGGTTTGTTACTAATATCATATTGCTTCTTTTTACATTCATTTGCATAATGACCATACTTCTTACAGTAATGACATTGAACTTGAGATTTATTATACCTCTGACCTTATGCTTGATTTTGGCTTGGGCCTTGACTTGTATTTTCATTGTTGCCTCTTCCATTTGAGCTTGAAGGGCTGCTTCTTCCACCTCTGTGTGGGCTTCTTCCTCTTCCTCTAGCATATGATTTTCCTCTGCATAAAATTTCTCCTTAACATTTGTAGCTTTGATGTCTTGACTTTTGCCATGCCTTGGTAGGCTGTCTAGAGGGTGTCCCATGCTTGCTTGGACTTCGTTGTTGCTGCAACCCTTGGGAAAACACTTTCATGAACTGCTTGGAAAATATAAAACAGGACTTTTGAATCCTTCTTCCTGTTGTCCCTTAACACATATTTTTCTTGTTGAGATAAGGCATTGTATGCTGTTGCATCTGTTGGTTCTTGAAAACCATTCTCCACCAAATCCCAAATGTCTTAGAAGAAAACAGGACCTTCATTGTAATAGCCCAATAATCATAATTTTTTCCATTAAACTGAGTTATTTGAGGATTACTCAAGCTTGTGCTTGATGTTGCCATTTCTGAGCGTAAAAACAAACTTTCTACTTGTTGGTAAATATGCTAAAAACAGTGCGCTCAAAACAATTCTTATTGCTAGTAAAAACACTTGTTTTTACACTAACAATATTTAACCCCCTCTGATACCATGTTAGAAATATTTAGGAAATTTAATTTTTGCAGAGGGGCAGAGAGTTATGATTTTCGCGAAGCTACTTTTGCGCAGCTAGCTTCGCGCACCGCGGAGCTGATTTCACCCAGCTACCTTCGTGCACGTGGAGCTATTTCATAGACTTGGATTTCGCGGACCTCGATTTCACAGAGCTATTACACAGACTCAAAGATAAACAAGATCAGGTTGGAGCAACACAATAAAAACTAGGTATTGAATTCTAAAACATGAAAATAACACAATAAAAACTAGGTATTGAATTCTAAAACATGAAAATACATGCATATGAGGTTGGAGCTCATTCACCAAGTAAAAACAAAAATTCCACGCGAAATAACACACAGTATAGTAACTGTTGTTTTCACGTGCCCACCAAAATTTGTTCCATGATTTTCTTCTTACAGACTTGCACTCTTTTTTTTTTCCAACTCTCTTACTCTAACCTGTCAAAATGAATTTTTACATTCATATTTAACTCAACATACAAGTTTACATTTAATTCATGACAGAGTGAAATTAATATGATGTTGTCGTTGAGTGTGATTAGAATCACGCAGGGGTTTCTGGAGTTTGGGCAATAGTCTCTAAATGAATGCTTGTCCATATATTGACTGCTTTAAATTCTTTGCTGTGTTTCAGAATGGCTCAAGTCTGGCTTCAGTCCTTCCATCTTCAAAGAGAGACGCACCCTGCAAAAATACGTCTCACAAGTATGGCTGCTGTTAGGCTGTTTATTGCGGTGGTTGGGATTATTATTTCCAACAGGGTTTATAATATTAATCTGTTGAGTTTATAATATTATTGGACCTTCGGTTTATTAATCTCTATTAATATAATTAATATTATTAATATACTATATTATTTATATATGGATCAATATTATTAACATTGTGATTTTAATCGAAGTATATATAAAGAATATTGATAGTTATATTAATACGTTAATAAATATATATTAATCATTAGGATAATAATGAGAAATAAATAAGTACTATTAGTAATAACTGTATACTATTATTATATTATGTTAATTTTGTTATTGTTAAATATATAAATGTTTATATATATATATATATATAAAAGTTATTACTATTTATATAATTGTTAATAAATATGAATAGTCATTTTCTAATAAGCAAATTAACACTATATATTAATAATTTCTAGAAAACTATAAAATTACTTTTAATTGATTTTCCTAAAAAGCAATCTTTTTGCTCACTACTTTTGAGAATGCTTTTTAATTTATTCAAACTTCAAAAAGACGGCAAGATTTAATTAATCTCGAGTGCGGTCTTTCTTTTTTAAAATGAACAAACGGAAAGATTTAATTAATGTGAGTGCGGTCTTTCTTTTTTAAATTACCAGCGGAGAAAATCTCGGAAAGATTTTTGATAATGCAAGGACGGTCTTTTCGTCACTAAATTTACTCCCGTGGTGTATGATATTTTATTATTTTTATTTTATTAGTGATGGTCTTTACCATCATTGTTTATAAGTCAGTGCCATAATTCGACGGACTGGACGATTTCGAGACAACTTTATTCCAAGTTCGAATTTCTATGAATTCTAAATTCAAAGTTACAAATGTATCTATGCGTCTATATAAACAATCACAATTTGGTTTTCTGAAGCATTGTGATTGTTGTGTTTCAGAGAAGGAAATCACAATTTGGTTTTCTGAAGCATTGTGATTGTTGTGTTTCAGAGAAGGAAATGATGGATACCTGTTACGTCCCTTCTCTTTTCTGGTGCTGCCACCTACTCCTCTTTTATTCCATTCTCTTTCTCAATCCTCCTTTTGTCTTTTCCACACCCATCGCCCATTTCCCTCACCATCCTCCTCGTCTCACCAATGCTTCCGATCAACACGCTCTGCTTGCATTCAAGTCTGCAATCACATATGATCCGTACCAGTCCTTAGCCACGTCTTGGATGCCAAATGTTTCATTCTGCCAGTGGACGGGCATCATATGCAGCAGGCGCAGGCAGAGAGTCATTTCTCTAAATGTTTCAAGCATGGCATTACAAGGTACAATCTCTCCCCTTCTCGCCAATCTCTCCTTTCTTAGAGTACTCAGCCTTTGCAATAACAGTTTCCACGGCTACATTCCCTATCAATTGGGAACCCTCTCTTGCTTAAAGATGCTTCGCCTCTCTAAGAATCAACTGCAGGGTTCCATTCCGCCCACTCTCGGTCGCTGCCACAGTTTAAGGAACTTGACTCTCTCCTATAACAATCTAACAGGAATCATCCCCCCACAACTATGTCTTCTCCCCAACCTAGTATTCATGGCCTTGGGAGTTAACAATTTGATGGGAACAATACCGGACTGCTTGGGAAACATATCCTCTTTGCAGTACTTATATTTAGATCACAACAACCTTCACGGCAATGTTCCTTCCGAATTGGGTATGCTAAGCCAGCTAAATATTCTTCTTCTGGGTATAAACCATCTGACGGGACGCATTCCGTCTTCGTTGTCTAACTGCACCAATCTTGAATCATTGGATATAGGTTTGAACCAATTAGTTGGCCACATTCCGTCGGAGTTGTGTACCAAGAAGACCGCCCAGTTAAAGGAACTCTATCTGGGTGCTAATCAGCTAAGTGGCAACGTTCCTTCATCCCTCTTCAATTGTACCAAGTTGCAATTGATTGACTTAGGAGGGAACCAGCTCAGCGGAATAGTGCCTATGGAGTTGGGTAAATTGACACATCTCCGGCGGCTTAAGTTGTTCGGCAATCACCTGATTAGCGGCAACACCACGACAAGCCCCATTCTTACTGCTCTTAGTAACTGCTCCGATCTACAACTAGTAGACTTATCTGAGAATAACTTCACTGGGCAATTGCCGTTTTCTATAGGCCACCTCTCTACAAAACTCTACTTCTTAGACTTGGGTTTGAACGAATTAGCTGGAGAAATACCTCCTGCTATTGGAAATTTAAGTAGCTTAATATTCCTTGGTTTATATAGTAATTCTTTTACCGGGTCAATCCCATCTTCAGTTGGTATGCTTCAGAAGTTGGAGAGGTTATATATGGATTCCAATAATTTACAAGGGAACATCCCAATAGAAATTGGGCAGCTAAAGGGTTTAGGTCTCTTAAATATTTTTGGAAATAATTTGTCTGGAAAAATCCCTGATTCTCTGGCTAACCTCCAACAATTAAGATATTTAGATCTTAACCATAACCAGTTTTCAGGAAACATACCTGCAAGTTTAGGGAAATGTGTGAACTTACTACTGCTAGATCTATCATACAACAAGCTTAGTGGGCACATACCTGAAGAGCTTGCAGGCCTTGCAAATTTAGCCTTCTATTTCAACTTGTCAAACAATTTATTAAGTGGCCATGTACCTTTAGAACTAGGAAAGTTCAATAAGCTTCAAGCCATAGATATTTCTGCAAATCAAATAACTGGCTACATTCCAAGTATCGTCGGAAGCTGCCAAGAAGTAGCATATCTGAATCTTTCTTACAATGCACTTGAAGGTCCAATTCCAGTGTCAATCAGTGAACTTCTAAGTCTTCAAGACCTAGACCTCTCCTCCAACAATTTGTCGGGTGGAATACCTATATCACTAGCAAATCTCAAAATGCTCCAACACTTGAATTTTTCTTTTAACAATTTGTCAGGGGAAGTCCCTAAAGAAGGAGTTTTCAAAAAGATTGGCGCCACAGCATTTATGGGAAATCTTGGTCTATGTGGACCTTGGGTAAATCTACCACCATGCTATGCTCATAAACATAAAAGTGTTTCGAATCTCAAAAGAGTTATCATACCTGTTGTTGTTGTAGCAATTGTTGTATTGTGTTTGTTTCTTGCAATCTTGTGGAGACGGAATTGCAGGAGAAATATTCAGAGAGAGATTGGTCCATCATTAAATGTGGGGCATCGAAGAATCTCCTATGCAGAGCTCGCCATTGCAACAAATGAATTTAGTGATGCAAACTTGTTAGGAATTGGTAGTTTTGGAAAAGTGTACAAAGGGATTTTGAATGATGGCACAATGGTTGCTGTCAAGCTTCTCAATCTACAAAATGAAGGGGCTCAAAAGAGTTTCGATAAAGAGTGCAAAGTTTTGGGTAGAGTTAGACACCGAAATTTGATTCGGGTCATAACTTGTTATTCAGATCTCCAAATCAAAGCTTTGATATTTCCATTAATGCCAAATGGAAGCTTAGAAAAGTGGTTATATCCCGATGATGGAGAACAAAGTTGTTTGAATTTGATTCAAAGGTTGAATATAGCAATAGATGTCGCCCAAGGCATGACATATCTCCATCACCATTGTTTTGTGCAAGTGATTCATTGTGATTTGAAACCCAACAATGTGTTGTTGGGTGAAGATATGACTGCATATTTAATAGACTTTGGCATTGCTACTCTATGTTTTGCAAATAATGAAGATGGGGATATCACTTCTACAAATGCACTCAAAGGATCTACAGGCTACATTCCTCCAGGTATTATTTAAACTACATACCATATTTTAATTAATCTTGTGATTTTTTTTCTAAATCTTTATTAACCATTGTGAATTAAAAACCTTAAGATGATGATCTATGAATGCAGAATATGGAGTGGGTGGACAAGTCACAACAAATGGTGATGTTTATAGTTATGGAATAGTGCTATTGGAAATGCTCACTGGAAAGAAGCCCACCCACGACATGTTTGTAGAAGGAATGAACTTGCAAAAATGGGTGGGTAGCAGTTTTCCAAACCGACTAATGGATGTGGTGGACTTGGGTTTACTAAGGAGGACGGCTAGTTGTACTGAGGAAGATAATAATCTCAATTGTCTTAGTTCATTAATAAATGTGGGATTGCTTTGCACAAATGAATCTCCTGAAGGACGACCTACTATGATGGTCATTCTAGGCATGCTGCAAAACATCAGAGACACTTTTTTGAGCCCTGGTGCCATTCCCAAATTGCAATCAAATATAACACATTTATTGGGTAGTACAAGCACTACTCTCAACAACATTTGTGAAGGTCAAAGTTCTTCAACATCTTGATTGCTTGAAGAAATTAATGCTATGTAACAGATCTCAGATCTCATTTATGACATAGGAGGTATGGACTGTCTATCCCGTACATGTTCTTCCAGTGCGCCGCATCTTCTACAATCTGGTATGACCTGTCTTTGAATTATGGTTTTTCTCACCGGGTTTTTTCTTCTGTTCAGGATGGTTTCAATTGGTGGAGTGCTCAGCGCCCCTCCTGGTGTTCTTTATTCATTCTCACTTGCTGGTTCCTATGGAAGTGGAGAAATGAACGCATATTCCAGAACTCCAGCCAGCCCCTTGCTTCTATTTTGATCTCAATTTCGGGTTTCATGCCTCTTTTGGATTAATCTCTGATCCACAAAAAGCTTTCAGCAAGCTCTTTTTGGACTCATATGCTTCCCTGTTTGAGGCTCTAGCTGATCCAGCACATATTAAATCTATTTTGATTGACGGCTTCCCTTTCTGCCTCCACATGAGGCGTTATATGTGTTTTATCTTTCTCAGGCAAACACGCTGTCTGATCCTTGATGATAGTATCTGACACAATCTGTAAATATGTGAACTATGGTTCTTTTGACTCTCATGTATTTTGACCTTTATATTCTCTTAATATAATCCATGATGATTTTCTCTCTGAAAAAAGGAGGTATGGACTGTGAAGGAGATTTGGTTCTCCTTAATTGCCAGTGTGTGGTTTCAATGTTTTTCGCCACTATTATGGCAGCGACGAGGCCATGAACAGACGTAGGGGAACCAGGACTGGTGTTGTAACTGAATCTTGTAAGCCTGAAATTTCAAAACTTCTCTTAGACAAACTTGTATTAAAAAAAAATTCACTTGCAAAAACCTGCTTGTCAGCTTAATATAAACCTGCACTTGCAAAAAGTTTTATTCCTTATCAAATGTGTAGTCTGTCCAACTGTAGGTTGTCAATATTTCTGGTCATTTCATATTGGGTCGGTATACTTCTATTGAAGCTGTAGATATAGTTGTAGATAGAACAAGGATCATAACATTATTGATGAACTTCATGTCATGGAAAATGAAGCATTTTAAAAAAAACGCAGATTTATTCAGACAGCGAGTTTTAAATGAACATTCTGAACAAATGGAGTAGGAATTTAAAAACCCGCGACATGGGTTTTTTTTGCCGAGCGATCCCAATTGTCTTCATACCGGGCAGATTCGAAAAATTGCACACCATTTGAGGGATTTTGCTGGTTCTTCCAAGAGGCGATACAGAAGCCAAACGTAAAGTGATTTGGAAATGAAGCCAGAAAAAGATTTCGATGCTAAAAAGTGATTGGGAATAAGCATATTTTCGATCTCACCTTTATTTTCCACGGCAATGCATGCTACAGGTGGCATATAAAAAAATTGCAGACTTTCTCCATTAAAATATGGGAGACCACCCATTTCATTTGCCAAGGCCGCGAATTGAACAGAGGCAGGGAATTTTATTTTTATATACTTCTAGTTCTCTGTCGAAAACCATCATGATCAACTCAAGGAGATGACAGTTGAGTGGGTGTTCCATTTCCTCTTCTAATCCTAAAATCTGCCAGAGTGTGTTTCTTCCGTAATACCATAAAATCCAGACATCTTGGGACTCTGTTTGAAGCCAAAATTGTCTGCTCAACAATACTCTTTCAATGTTAATATTCAAGTCGGTCTTGCGGAATTGGTTACATAAGATGCTACAGGTTGTAAAGCCTTCCTCGAACTATGATCACAATGCATGTACATTTTTTTTGGGAGAGGATGAGGTTTCAAAGATGAAGATGTAACAAAAATGGTGATTGTTGTTAAATGTGAAGTCGAATTGAAATTTTCTGCGTCACTTTGCTGTGCTTACGCCGAAAGTTATGGCTGTTTGCAGCCGAACCTACTACACATAAATTTTACATCTAGCTAAGTCTTATTCTTATTCTTATCAGCTCTATGCTCATCTATAAAGCAAGCCCAAGGCCAGGCCTTTCAGTGATGAAAAACTTATATTGTGTGTTCTCCATTCTTATTTGTGATCTCTGTCTTGTTCTCCATTTGTCTGTGCTCCTCTGCTGTGTCTCTCTGTGCTTCTACCTCTGATCTCATCAACTGGTATCAGAGCTAACATAATGGCTGTGAGGGATCGAACCCTGTCCACAAAACTTTCTGTCTGCTGGCTTCCACAGGGTAATTCCCGGTATTCTTCTAATTTCACCCACCTGTAAGGAACAGTTGACACCCCTCTTTCCAATTCAGGGAAGGGATGTACCTCTGGTCTCGGATGTCGCTGTCTACAAATTTGGTGTGATTCTGTCCTGGAAACTTTTCCATCACGGGGAACAAAAGCCTGCAATATTTTTTCGGCAACGAGGGCGCAGAGTCCACCAAGTGTCAGAGGCTATTCGCAATGGCTCCTGGCCGAGCATTGGGAATTAGGGACCGCAGACGACTGTGAAGAGCTGGAATAAGATTGTTTATTAGAGAGTCGTTCATGATAATGAAATGTTCGAGGGCCATTGATTTGGAACGCGAAATTGAGGCGACAAGCCTTAAATTTTAGAGCTCGAGAACAATTGATCGGCACCTCGAGAGCCATTTGGATTCCTTTTAAGTTATTATCGTAAGGGTTCTTTTAACTTGTATTAAGGAAGTGGAAAATGTCGTTTTTTAAAGAAGTTTGGAATTTTAACAAAAAGAAAAGAAAAAATTATTTAAATAAATAAATAAAGGAAAAAAGTCATAGCTTAAATCTATTTTACTCGTGAATTTATCAAGCTCTGAGAGGTATCAAATTTTTTGAGGTGCAAATTTCTTTTTTGAGTTAAAAATTGACGAAAGGTTTGCACCTCAAGAGATTTGATCCCTCTCGGCGTTTATAGATTCGGGGTTAAGAAGGATCTAGATGGGTTTAGTAGTGTGGCCATACAAAATTTGTTGAACATATAATCATTTTGATCATTTTAAGTATGTTAAATATGTCTAATAATAATTTGGTCAATTTAACTTTAACTTTGCTTAGTTACCTCAGTTTTTTGAGATGAGAGAGACTTTTAATAACTTGAATGATAAAATAAAAATTTAAAGTGCAAAGTGACAATGTAACAATGTTGAATCATAGAAAATGTGAATAATAAGAATATAGTGAATTACAAACAATCTTCATTTTTGATCAATCTGAAACTATTTTCTTTTACTATTCTTATTGTCACACCTATTAGTTATTCTCTATTACTGCGTTTGAATGCAAAGTGATTAACAATGTTGAATGATGGAAAATGAAAATAATAAGAATGTAGCCAATTACAAATAGTTTACAGTTTTAAGAAGAAGACATTTCAGGTAAGTGAACATTTTATGTAGGATGAAAAATCAAGTATTGTGTTTATCGTTGAATTGTTGTAACAAAGAAGTCAATTCACGCCATGAATAATGTTTATGTGCACACACAATGAGAGAGAGTTTGTATGTTTTGGGGGTGAGATAGAGATATAGATGGAGGGGGGGAGAGAAGGAAGAAGAGAGAGGCAAATACAGGGAGGGATGAAGAGATATAGATATAGAGAGAGTGTGTATGTTTGGGGGGTGACATAAAGAGATAAAGGAGAGGCAATGGGAGATATAGATATAGATGGAGGGGGAAGAGACGTGCTTACACTGAAATCAATGCGCACTATTAATCTAATTACTTTGAAATTAATGTACATCATACATCTAGTTGCATCAAATCATAAATAAACATCTACACTGAAATCAATGCATCTAGTGCAAACAATCAAATAGGATTAGATATCAACATCTACACTAAAATCAATGCATCTAGTGCAAGTAATCAAAGAGGATTATGAAATCAATATCTACATTGAAACCAATGCATCTAGTGCAATGAATCAAATAGGAGTAGAAATCAACATCATCACTCAAATTAATGCATCTAGTGTAAGGTATTAAATAGGATTAGAAATCGACATCTACATTGAAATCAATGCATCTAGTGCAAGCAATCATATAGGATTATAAATCAATATCTACACTAAAACCAATGCATCCAATGCAAGTAATCGAATAGGAGTAGAAATCAACATCTACACTGAAATCAATGCATTTAGTATAAGGTATTAAATAGGATTAGAAATCGACATCTACACTAAAATCAATGCATATAGGGCAAACGATCAAATATGATTAGAAATCAATATCTACATTGAAACCAATGCATCTAGTGCAAGCAAACAAATAGGAATATAAATCAACATCTACACTGAAATCAATGCAAATTCTATGTCTATCTCCCTCCCTCTCTCCTTCTCTTCCTCCCCCTCCCTCTCTACCCCGTCTCTCTCTCCCCACCTCTCCCTCCCTTTCTTTATCTTTCTCTTCTTCCCTCTCCCCTGCTCCATCTATATCGATATCTCCCTCCATCTCTTTGTATTTGTCTCTCTATCTCAACCCCATAAACACATGTCACGTTATCTCTCTCTCTCCCTCCCTCCCTTTCTTTGTCTCTCTCTTCTTCCCTCTTGACCCCTCCATTTATATCTCTATATCCCTTTGTCTCTCCTTCTTTATCTCTCTATATTATTCCGCATACACTCTTTCTCTATCCATATCTATCTATCTATGTATCTCTCCCTCTTCTTCTCCCTCTCTATCTCTCTCTCTCTCTCTCTCTCTCTCTCAGCCCCCAAACATACACACTCTCTCTCCATATCTATCTATCTATCTCTATCTCTCTCCCTCCCTCTTCCTCTCTCTCTCCCCCTCTCTCTCTCTCTCTTCCCCTTTTAGTTTGCACTCTTGTCTCCTTGATCTCTTTTGGTTGTTACCCTTGGATCTTAGTCCCATGGGATCTCCTTTATTGACCATTTGGTTCTAGGGTGGTACTACTTGGAAAACCCTAACTTTGGGTGCGTGGTCCCGCTCCTTTGCCCGCACATACTACTCCCTTTCCATTCACTATACCCCCATTCATCATTTCTCCCACCTCGGTCCACATTCCCATTTTGGGTCCACATAGGGTTAGCCTCCCTCTCCCCTTGCTCCCACCTTAATTCAGGCCGAGAATGATGCCACAAAGGTTGAAGCAACTAAAAAAGAAGAAAAAGCATAATTGGCCACATTTAACAGGAAATTGTACCACAAAATGCAAAAGATGGCCAACACAAAAATAGTTAGCACATCGGAAAAAAACAACACATGAGCCCTACCCCATCCATGGCCATCACCCTGGTTCCATAGGCCCTAGATGAGCCTCCTCTATCATTCAGGAACCCATGATTGTCCCAACCCCTGGAGGGCAATGAACCGCCTTGCCTCAAAGGGGGTAATCGCTGCTATATTATACACATCATGCTCTTGTCCTTTGAGCCCCAGACAGTTAATTAAAGAAAATTCATAAAAGGTAAAAGGAATATAAAGAAGGGTGCAAAAATCAAGGTTGGGGCACCTCATGTACCATGACTACTCCCTCCTATACATTATATACCAGGTATGGGCTTCCCCTTATCTAGCTACCCCTATGCCCCATTATGTGGCCCAACGCTGCCCCTCTCATTCGCTATTCCATATCACCTATTTGTCACTTGCCACCCCCATTAGAAGGATGTACCTTGGACATACTATCCCCTCTAAGGGCTGAAACCATGTAATAAGGTACTTGGCTAACCCCCTTTGGAGCTTGGAGACACTAGCACATGCCAAAGGCCACTACAAAAGGGCATGCCATTATGAAGTGCCCACTTTTCTATCCATGATTTGTAAGCTCTTTTACCTGATTATTCTAATGACTGATTGTATTGGAAGCCTAGGGGATACATCAGATCTTATGCAGGATTGCTGGTGGTTTCCATTTGGGTTTGGCTTCCCTATATGGGATCCTGACCCCCAAAGGTCCACATTGGCACATGTAGGGTGTGCATAGAGATCCATGGGCCTCCATAGCAACAAAAAACACTCCACAGATCTTCATGGATGTTCACAGACTACTAACGATCCATTTTTGGGATGATGGTGACATGATTGGTACACTATGCCCAACAGCCCCCACAGGAGCCCCACACTCTTGGTAGGTGTCCCAACACTTGTACGATGTTATGGTAGCATTCATTCCACCACTTGGACCATTGTGGAGGATCTACAGGCATCTCCGATTCATATGGAGACCCATGGAGTCATTGATGTGTCTTTAGACCCACTGAGAGCACGACATGTCTTCTACTTGGAAAACAAGGGGCCACCCCCTTGCCCATCATATTATGAGGAATTTATTCCTCAATATGGCACTTAAAGATGTTATTGAGCCTTTGGAGGGCCCTACGACATGCACACATCATTATTTGCCCCTTGTGTTGGGCATGGAATCCCCCCCCAGCATGTTTTGGGGCTCAAAGCCCAAGTTTTGAGGAATATTATTGTAAAGCTCCGCAAATTGTGGGTGCGGAGCGCGGATTGTATGTTAGAGTCATAGGGCCGTCCGCCCTAAGTTTTGAATGTAGTGTCGGCCTACCCATGGTCCGCAAACCATGGGATTGTATAAATAGAGCGAGGCTCTAAGTTGTAAAGTAGAGAAGAAAATAAGAATTGAATGAATGGATGGAATCTGATGGTTAGCGAAGTGTAGAGGAAAATTCTAAGTGTCTTGGGTCGTAGTAGTAGGAAGAGGCTCTGCAGCTGAGTGCGCAGAGGCCTAGTAGAGTCCACAGCTGAGTGCGCGGACCCCTGCAGCTGAGTGCGCAGGGTAGAGTCAAGTCTGTAACTGAAGGAAGAGAATAATAAAGAGAAGTTCTGTTACCAATTATGTGTATCTGTTCTAAGTTATTACATGTTTTATGTTACTTGCAATTATATTGTTTAGTTATTGCGCACACTTGTATTGTGAATATTGTTAAGTATAACTGAAAGCATACAAGTAAGTTAAGTAAATCAACTAATATCGGACAGTGAGTAGGGACTTGGGTAATAACACTGTTCGGCCCCTGAATAGGGCTGCGCGAAGGCAGCATCTCAGGCTCCAAGGTACGAGTAAGTGCGCTTAGCGACGTGCGCGCTGGATCAAACTGTGGACCACTTGAAATCATCATACATCCCCAGGGTAAGTGCGCTTAGCGACGTGCACGCTGGATCAAACCGTGGACCACTTGAAATCATCATACATCCCTAGGGTACGGAAACTTGGTTCTAGCACCCTCCCATACTACTTCGGGTGAGACCTTAGTCTGCACTCCACAGACTGTTGCCGAAAGGGCCAGTAGTACCGAGATTTGTTTGGCTAAATCACTTCTGAACCTGGGTTAGGCCCCACTAAGCCAACAAATGGTTTTGTTGCCGGGACTGGGATCTGCATAAGGGATGTCTGATGTCGTGTCACTAGAATTCGACCACGAAACAAATTGAAAAGAGTTCGCGGTGCAGGAAAATAGAAATCCGCAAGTATCAAAGGAACAATGGTTAGAGCGCTATGTGTATACGGAAATCCACGAGATTTTCTTTGCATCCTTCCCTTCTGAGTTGTATTAGTGGATCGCAAAGCTAGCAGACATTTAAGGGAGGTGTAGGCTCGACAAACCAATTGTGTGGACTCCGGAATTGGTGTGCAGACTAGACGCATCGGAAGATAAGATCGCACACGCTATGGACCATTGGCTTGATCGGATTATAGGAGGGTTCATCACCGAGTTTGCGATAGACACATCAATCAGCTACATCGAGGCAGAATGACGTTTCCTCAAAGGAACACGAGATAAGTACATTAAATCTTTGAATACCTGGATTAAAATGCTACTGTGCGAAAAGCGGGTTATGCAAATAAATTAAGGTTTGGGACTACGCAAAGTGGGAAGATCTACAGAAACGGAAGTAGCAAAGAATTAGAGACTAGTCCCTTGATTTCACCCTCGCGAGAGAGTGAGGAGGAGCTCACGAAAGTTTCTCCAAGAAGCGCCATCAGTCTGATAAGGCAGCGAATTCCGCGCATACCACCCCCACCTACACTACCACCGGTTTTACCATCATCACTTCCATCTCCGCCCACACCACCTCCGCCGCCCACCCAGTTCAGTATGGTGACTACAATAAAATTACCGGTATTCAAAGGAGTAGGAAATGAAGATCCAGACCAATTTTGGTTCATGGTAAAGGTAGTATAGGAAGCGCACGGAGTCGCGGATGACAACATAATGAAGGCAACACTGGTGAGCATGTTGCAGGACCACGCACTGATGTGGTACATTAAAGACTCTAATAACAATCCAAATGCAGGGATCACAGAAATCCAAGCTGTGCTGAATAGGGAGTTTAGCAAGCCAAAATCGGAGACACAATCGATTAGTGGGTTCAAGGAGATCGCGATGCTTCCAGGCGAGACTCCCTGGGAACTGGATCAGAGGTTGAAGGGAATGATTCACGAAGCCAACATGACCTTGACGGATGCATAGCACTGCGCATGGTTTGTAGCATCCCTAACGTCGCATCTGAGGATGGCGCTATCATAGCAGAAGTTATCCACCCAGGCCGAAGCATTGGAGATTGCAATGAGACTACACGAAACCCCTATACAAGATCCTGGCCTAGGAGTTCAACAAATCCATGCACAACTGAAAAAATTATGTCTGGAAATGCAGAGTCTAAAACAGGATAGGACAACTCGCCCCGAGGTGTGTGAGGAGGTATGGTGCATCAAATGTAAGGGATAGGGACATGACAAAGATCACTGTCTAGGCTTCGCGACCTATTTGGCGGTAGGAGGGCCGATGCCATTAAGACCAGAGGCACAAGCAGGGCCGAGCACAGCGCCTGCATTATGGTGTGCGATCTGTCAAATAGGAGGAAAACATGCTACCGACAATCGTCATCTCTTACAGAAGTATACGCAGACGTCCCAAAAATTGTTCTATAATTTTTGTAGGTCGGTAGGCCATGATGAGCGCACCTGCAGAAGTTATGAGCTAATGATGGATCAAACCCCTACCTATAGGGTGCAGATTGAAACACGAGCCCTCGACCAAAATGCAGGAATGGTGCGCGCTCGATTTCAGGGGCACAGCCAAGGTCGACGTGGAATGGACCCAGGAAGAGGTCGCAGACAGCTGATTTGTTACAATTGCGGAGGGTCGCGACACTATGCTCGTGATTGTAAAAATCTGACAAGAGCACCATGTTTATATTTTACTCAGTTCGACCATGAGATAGAGGATTTCCCTACCTTGATAGCGAAGTTGCGCGATAAGGGAATAATCCAGCCTCCCCCAACTCAGAATCTACAAATGATGAGGGCTGAGCCATGCGAAGAGGATCCGAATGTGAACATTGTGCTTCGGAGCAGTATCACAACAAGAGATGACAAAGGTAAGTAGCCTAAAGAAAGTGCGTGGGTTTGCAAGGCTCCTATAAAGGAACCTAAATTTGATTTGGAGTGCGCGAAGGAGACATTCATGGAAGCTAAGAAGAGCTTCATGGAGGCCTCCACTTCGGGTAGTAAGGATCAACTAGAACTAGATATGGATCCTTCAATGCTCACTACCTTTCTGGAGACATGTATGAAGCTGTTGCATGACAGCAGGGCTGTGAAGGGACTGCAGGAACTTATCACTAGGTGTGCTGGGTCAGGAGAGCCATGCGTAGTACAAAAGCTCGGAAAACATATATCGCGAACAGGAAGGGAAATGAGGTTGACTGCACAAATCGGAGAGTATGAAATGGATCAAGTAATTCTGGATCTAGGATCGGACACGAATGTACTACCAAAGCAGACATGGGAATGCATGGGTAGGCCCGTGTTGCAATGGTCTCCTATTCAATTGCAAATGGCGAACCAACAGAAGATCTTACCCATGGGAATATTGCAAGGAGTAACGGTCGATATTGAAGGCGCGAGCGCGCTGGCAGATTTCGAAGTGATAGATATTGTTGACGATAGCAATCCCTATCCCACGCTACTAGGCATAGATTGGGCCACTGATATGGATGGAGTCATAAACCTGAAGAAGCGCAAAATGGTTTTTGAAAAAAAAGTCACTACACGTAGTAGTACCGCTAGATCCTGCCGAAGGAGTGCGATATATAGAACCGGTGCGCGACGAAAATAGTGATGACGATCTCGATTGTATCTACAAGATAACTGCGTGAGAGCAGGATTGAGTGAATCTGACAGTAGATGGTAGGATTTCGTGGGAGTGTGACAACTCCTACACTTCGGATTTAGACGAGAAAGTAGAACGATGTTAGAACTGGTCAATACGTTGTGTAGCAACAAAGGCAAGGGATCTACCCATGTATGACGGATTAACATCAGTGGAGGAATTCTTAAACAAATTTGAAAGTGAAGTATCAAAACAAAAACGGTTCGATGCTCTGAAATGGGCACTGTGTGCTACGCTCGCAAGGTGGTGGGGTAGACACTAGAAGAGTTTTGGGGGTGCGCGCAACTGCAGAAAGGTGATGCTTACACGATTTGGAAAACCTCAGCTACGGATGAGAGCCAGTTTTGAGGGGTGAAACAGTTTTCATGCTCACCTTTCTAGATGGATACAGACATATGGTAAATAGCCCACACCAATGCACACCTCTCTCCTAATAGAAAACAGGAACAAAATGCAGAAGCAACGAAGACGAAGCGCACCAAGGATTTTCAGCAGGGAAGCCTTTGAGAAGGTGTGCGAAGTGCTGAACAGGGTCCACCATGTGAAATGCACTGAATGGGACTTGCACGTACCAGCGGTTTGATGGGCCTATAGGACCATGTGCAAAACCCTGACCGCGAGAGAAATTCCAAAGCCGCGGTATGAAGCAGGGGTTGTAATCTCTGAAGAGCATGCGAAGCTGAGTCTGCATGTAACAACAACCATAGATTTGACCATGCGCAAAGCTCGAAATGAAGAAATCACATAGCTATGCGAAGCAGAACATATAAGACTTTAGGAAGAAATCCGAAGGGGAAACTTTAGACTTCGCGAACTTGAAAAGGACCGCGTACGGCTAAGGAAGAAAGGAGTTTTACTAGATGCAGAGGTCACGCGGCTGGAAAACGAAATAAAGGGAGAATTTCTCGTCAACAGACCAAGGACAGCAAGGCAAGGTGCGTATGATCATTCTAACGATTTAGAGGACTATCGCCGGGAATTGGTTAGTCTGCTGCCATGGCTAGGACGGCATATCACCAAACGCAGTAACCAGGGAAGCACATTGCAAATAGTAGAACACGTGGCGTCGATTGCCACAATGACAGATGAGGATTTTCTGCGTACTATGCTGGAGGGTGGGATGGAGCCCCGCACAGGTGGTGCAACCACCTGACTAGCCATAGGAAGCACAGTCTTAGTGCTCCAGGCAGTTGAAAGGGAGCGCGGGACTATAAATTATTCTGTCTGGGAACTGCGCACTCTAAGAAGTGCGCGCAGGAGCAGAATGTCACAGGGTTCGCGACCACGCATGAAGGGCTGTGCTACCATGCGGGTTGGCTGGGAAGTGACCGTTGGTATCATTTTTCATGATGGGATGTCCGATTTGAGGCCAAATGGAGCAGGCGGTGGGCATTTAAGATGCGATTTATGAGAAAGATTTGGGAAAATATGCCACCAAGAGAGCATTGATGGCCTGGAATTGGGGGGAACGGTCAAATTTGAATTCAAAAGGCGCTATAAAACTCAAAGGGCTAGCCAGCAGACAACACTTAGTCATTTGAGAATTGAGCAGTTGAGCAGAGCACAGAGTGTTGAGAGCCGAGCGAGAATAGAGCCCCTGAGTTCGTGAAAGATAACATACAGTGTAGAAATGATGACGACCACTAAGGATGGGTTGGGCATTGAAGAAGGAACCGCCGGCGAGGTCGCGTAGACCCCCATGGTACAAGATGTTCCTGAAGGCACTGGGGTTGTGACAAAAATCCCCAAATCACCACGGACGCTGAGGCCAAAGAAAGACAAGCAGGCAATGGGACCAGTACACATGTCCCCGAGGAATCCGCGGCACAACAACTTATCAATGGAAGAAAAAGGGAAGGCAATCACCATTGAAATAGATGAGGAGGAAGAAGACTTGCAGGCCTGAATTGCCACTGCAGAAGAAGAAGAAGACGTGGAGGAAGACATCCAACCGTTGCGCTCTGCAGCAAAACTTCCTGCGTATGTCCCTCCGCGGAGAGGGAAGACCAAAATACCGAAGGATCTGGATGCAACGAAGAGTGCACTCCAAACCCCGCTCCTCCCCGATGGAATTGTTTTTGAGGGCTTGCACCTAGGCCACGTGCCCACCATGAAATTTAAAGACTGGGACCTCGCGGACAGCGAGAAGATTCTGTACCTAGAGACGGAAAATCTAATGAAGCAGAATACGAAAGGGGCAATGATAACATTAGAGCCGCGAAAATGGCTGCGCAGTGTGGAAAAGGCTGGGTTGCTGCATTTGTTATGGATACCATATTTCCACCGCTCGCCCATCACCATTTTCATCATCAGGCAGCTGCTCTGCCTGGTGCATGATGGGTATCTATGGCTGGAGGAGCCCATTCCCATCACGACAGACCTCATCCATAGTATTCCCAACTCCCTTGTCAGGGAAAGAACCCCGTGACTATAGCCAGAAAAGGAAGCGATTTGGCTCTCGCGGAAGCCATGAAGGCAAATTATAAACTGGAGAAAAAGAAGAGGGGCTATGTCATCTTCAACATCAAGGATAAGGGGGTGCACGTAGCAACTCAACTCCTAGCTGGTAAAGTAATGAGAAAATGCCGTGCCGATGAGGTACCAACACTAGTGGACGCGTTGGCTGAATAGTGCGTGGAGGAGGTCCAGTTCAACTGGGTCGAGTTCCTCTGCGAGGAGTTTTTGTTAAACTGTTGCGAGGCCCAAGAGCAGGGTAAGACCTTCCACTACGCGTGGTTGCTCTTATCAATTTTGGCGGTAGTGGGAGAACTGCCGGAGGATAGTAAGTTCCCAAACATTAACGGAGACTTACCAGAGGCCGCGAAGTATGCTTTGCTCTGGACCACCAAGTATGCTAAATGGATTTGTGATACTAAAATTTTCTAGGTGCTCATGGAGGCGAGCATTCGAATGTGGATCAATAGGAGGCCACACCTGTCACCTATGGTGCACAACAGTTTGCAGAGTTTTGCAGACTTTAAGGTGGACATGCACAACATATACATCAGGGCACGAAAGGATCTGGCATAGGAGTGGACAAAGCTACCATTTGTAGCCACTGATGATGCGATCTTTACAGTATTGGAGACATGGCCTCCCGAGTTACGCGCCCTAGATTTGGTGGAGCTAGAGAAAGAAGCAGCACAGAAACAGAAGCATGATGCCGAGTTGCGCATCACCCAACTGGCCGAGAGAAGGTGGAATGAAAAAGCAGAAGCTGAGGTAAGGGCAGTACGCAAAGTGGCACAGAAATTCGTGGAGCAAAAGAAGGCTGCAGAAGCAGTAGCAACAGCATAGACAACAGAGGCAGCAATAGAGGAGGGCCAAGCAACATCCTCAGGATAGGAGCCAGAGGACACTAAAATAGCAGAAGGGAGCGTAGACCCAAGGACCATGTCCACACAACTCAAATGTGTTATCAGGAAATCTAGTGTCTATGCAGAGCTGCTAGTCCCACTAAGGCTGGTAGCTACCTTAGAAACAAACAAACTAAAACCACTTTCGTTTTCCTTTATGAGAAGTAGATAAGAGGGGAAAGAAGGAGACCAACCTCTGTCTTGCGCTTGGTTCCTTGCTTGATTCCTCTCCCTTCTGATAGATCTTTGCCACTCGCTTCCTTGTCTAGCCAGCTTCAAAGAGCACCTGTAGAATCAAAGAAGCATAACACTATCCAAGAACAGAGATCTACTATCATAAACAATATAGGACCAGATATATATTGACCACACAAATGCATATATCATCAATCATACAAGAATGTGGAGGAAAACTTGAATAGCTTTATTAATAATCAAGAATAGCAAAGAGGATTACAACCAATTTTTCTGACCCAGCGTCATCCTCTTAGTAAGAAAGCCCTTCTTCACCTCATGAAAAGCTTAGATCACCCAACACTATGATGTTACACCAAGAAACCAGCAGCACTTCCTTACAAGATACAAAATTCCAGCTTCTGGATCTCTGGGATGAGGGATCCATATATAGATGTTTGTAAGGGGGTGAGTCAGCTTCTGAGATTTGATTAGTGTCTTCTCTCTGATAGTTCTTGATTCCACTTGGAGATTGATGATCTCTTACTCATCCCTGGGCGAATGCAGAGAGGCAAGTGTCACAGGAGAAGTTTTTGGAAGATTCCATGATTCTCCACCTCACAGATTGACCCTGCCATTTGTCCACTCTCACCCATCGCACCCCGTAGAAGGGCTTTTCAGTATGCATCGCACCTCCCGTGTGCATTTAGGTGGGATGCAGCGCACTTTGACCATGGAGCAGGTGAGATGGTCCAGTTTTGACCAGTTATGAGTAGTTTTTCATGGAGAACTTCTGGGAGATGCTGTAATCAGTTGACCTTGTTCTTTTAGGGGTTGGAACAACACTTTTAGGGACTTAAGAGCCCTTGGTTTATGGACATTTATGATTGGGGTTGCAGTGCCCAAAAATATCTATAACAGTTGCCCCCTAAAGCATGAGGTCGTTAATCTTTTTTGATGTCGGGTGAAATGCTTTATCATGAGGATCCGAAGTTTTTTCAAGCTGGAAGGCGACCTGTAATAAGATACAATACAACACATTATCTTCATAACATTTTCATGATCTAGCTGAGGCGGGAATTCCCATGCTTAGCTTTATAAATTCATTTTCATGTACATAAGACAGACAATCGTCTGTGTGCAGACTGATGATTCTAGTAGAGCCATCATCCCTTGGATTGGATGATTATCTGTGCAGCAATGATGTACATTTGATGTCTTTATTTTCCTGAATATATATCGCAGCCCGGATGGATGAAACTAGATCCAGGGTCTTCAATCTCGTTCGATCTTCACTCAAAGTACAAGTCGATCCATGTGAGAGATGTTCTGGAGTCGAACATGGAAAGACATCGCCTGATTACCAGCCAATGATGTAAGCTGTTAACAGGCGCGAGAGGAATCACCGATAATGATGATGACCCTCAAGGTACTACAGTACAATTCACGTGGTGTGAATAAGGGACTTGGTGTCAAACACCACGCAAAATCTTTCGGTCGAAGGCCATTGATGTAAACCTGTCGCCGGAAGTGAGAAACTTGCCATTGAGGCATGCAAGCTTCAAAGTATTGAAAGGGTTGTTCCTAGATCGACTTCCTGGATAATGAGCTGATGTCGACAAGAAGTGATCCGTCATAGGAGGGCCTTAGTGAATCCCACATCAATGACACGGAACGCAGCAAATGATTTTAATGGAGGTGAAAATGATCTGATGACATAAGGTTCAAGGTGGTGGTCATGAAAGAATGGAGCGTAAATGTATTGCAGTGGATGAGACACAAGTGAATTCTTTGAGTGACTTCTCTTGAACATATCGGCGACACTGACATGATGGATTGGTAGCGTTAACCCCAAATATGGATGGTGTGATGGACCAATGGTGATATGACCAGTGAACGGAGCAACCCAACCTGACTCGGATGCGGAGTGAAAGTGTCATGTTCAAGAGCGACTTGCTACCAATAAAGTTTCTTCAAGTTTTCTTCCCAATTTTTCCCCAGTCATTGCTGACTAGTACCTCTTTATTTTTGTCAAGCTTGAGGAGGATAACATATGCTTGTTCTATAATCCGCCCTTCGGGAAAACCCATCGCTATGTTTTAACGAGCCTAGCGATAGTGAAACTCGTTCTTGTCTATATGGACAAGTTTTTTGCTATTCGGTTTTAACGAGTTTAACGACAAAGATAACTCGGTCCTTTTCAATTTTAGAGAGTCTGAAAAAGGGATGTAAAGAAAACTCCAATAATCCTTTTTCGTCATATAATCCCTTAAGTCCGAAAAAGTATAAAACAATACAAAAGGGATGATTTTTCGGTACTTTTAACGAGCCGAACAAAACAAGCGCTCGATCTTTTTGTGTAATAATCCCTCAGGTCCAAAAAGATTAAAATCTAAAGGAGGGATAGCACTTCCGGTCACTTTAACGAGCTGGAGAGGCCAATCGCTCGGCAATCTTTTCATATTTTACGAGTCAGTTGAAAAGAGCTTAAAGGAGACTCGTTTTTTGAGGAACGAGTGATAAATTTGGGTAGTAGCTAATTCCAGGTAAGGTTTGGAATTTTCCAATCACGGCAGTGTCACAAGGATGGCTAACAGGATCACTCTTCGCAGCTGTTCCTCAAAAAGGGTAAACAATCAAATGGAGGTGAATGATCGGCCAAAAATAGAGTGGAGGTGATGATGAGAACACGACCAAGGCTTCAAAGGCTGATGATAATACATTCACAATGGTTATTTACCGGAAATTGGTTCATTTTTTAATGAGCTTAAACTCTGGGGGAACATTTGCTCATTGCTTATGTTTATTTTTTAACGAGCTTGAATTTCGTGTTAAAACTGCTCAATCCAGTCGTATAATAAGGATGTCTCATTTAAAATGGCATTTTTTCAAAGCTTTGCCCCGCATCCTTTCTTTGTGCAAGTTAGGAAACGACCAATCCTACGAGTTTAAAGGGTTAGAGGACCTACAAATTTAAAAAATAAATGGTCGCTCTTCGCTTGCACGCTAAAAGGTTTGCATGCCCCCAGGTATAGTGAAAAATTTCCGGGTTACCAAAGATTGTTCTATCCATACTTCAAGCAAAACACTTCTTCGGCAATGTCTACCGAAATAAACAAAGGTGAGTGGCGCAACTGGCTCCACTCACATAACTTTGACGAAGGAATCTTATTCCAGTCTAATTTCATAAACTAGTCATATATCCTTCGCAGAAACCCACCCTATACCCAAGGTTTTCCTGTCGAAACAGGCCAGGGTGCATGCCCCCTGGGTTTCAGTCATGTCCTCTGAATCACTCGCGCTCATCTAGAGGACAGACTGGGGATTGATGAAACATTCCTTGTGTGAAAAGACCATTCAGGGATGGTATTTGACTATTTGCTATGTGTGAACCGGGAAATGAAAGCTGGTCTACGAGCTTGACCACTCTTCCTTCATGCGGAAAACACATTACTCTAAAGAGTGAAGAGACAATGGCTCCCATGCAATAAATATAGTCGTGCCCAAGGAGTAGATTATAATCTAGGGGTCCTTGGACTACCATTACGTTCATGTGAATGGTTTTCCTTCTCAATGTTATTGGCACATTGGGAAGGATCCCTAACGGTCGACTAGTTCCTTTGTCAAAGCCTGTTAGATTTCTCATTTCAGGAAAAAGCGATGGCGAACCAAGCGCTTTCCAAGCAGTTGAGGAAAGGATACTCACAGAAGCCCCTTCATCTATGATGGTACCAGCCATGACCATTCTATATATTTGAGCAATGATTCGAAATGGTACACTAGCCGGTAAACGGGGTCTGCCTAGCAGATTCCAATCGAAGGAAACAACTAGGTTGCTTGGAGGTGGGACCGAATAAACGGCCGGATACGACTCTGATGAACTTCCTTCCTACGGTAAAGGAATGGTTAGACTGCCCCTATGTTCGTCGGAGTCTGTGCTTACGAAGAGAATTTGGATGGTGTCGTTCTTGTTCTCTTCAGTGACTGTATCATCTAAAGATGGATCCTCTGAAGGCAAGACCGGGTCAACTGTCGCCTCGACCTTTTGACTTTTGTTTGGTGTGGATTCAGATGGTTTATCTTCAATAATAGATGCTTCGGCCGACAACAATAGCGTGTCAGTCGGATTATCAACTAGTGACGGACTCGGCAAGAGTTTCTTATATCCAGGAGGAAGCTGTAACGGTGAAGCCGGACGGTCGTCCAAAACTCTTTTAGCCTTGTCTAAGAAGGTACAACGGTGGACGGCGTGATCGCCTTCACATAGTTTACAAGGAAATTTACATTTTCCTTTTAGTCCAGGGGCTTCACTTTCACTAGTCGACGGTGTATTTTCAACATGATCATCAGAGGTTGATGACACCAGATTGTGCAAACGAGGAGACCAGTCCCTTAAGATCCGAGGGATGCAAGGAAAATCTCGATGATAGTGGTCTCCTTTGCAAATGACACATGGCGATCTAGGCCTGGACGGTGCAGTGTGTGGATTTTCGCTAGACGATGCCTGGTCGCCCCTTTTCGCCTTTGGCTCCTTCTTCTTCTTCTCTTTCTTCTTCTTCTCCTTCTTCTTCTCAGTTACTTGATTTTTGGCTTTACCAGCTTTATCAAGCGAAGAGGAAGGAGGAGAGGGAGAACTGGACGAAGTAGAAGGTTGGGGGGTAACTTTGGTATCGTTTAGTTGCTGACTTGATTGTTCAGGAATCACAGTGTTCTGAACGACAGAGGTCAAGAAGAGCCATACGGGCAAGCCGATTATCAATCCGGGAAGCGACAATGTGGCCATATGGGGTGCACCAACATCTCCCCAGGAGGAGAAAGGACTAGGATTTCCCCCAAGGGGAACTCCTTGGTTGGTGGACTCCATTTTTCTCAACCTAAGACCAACATAGGAAAGGTGATGTTTATTCCGATTAAAATAAATTTTAGATGCTTTGACACAACTTGTTTTTTCAATTTTTAAGAGTCCAGAAAAAACAAAAGATGACTCTAGTCGCCTTCAATTTTTAATGAGCTTGAAGTGACAAGCGCTCAGATGGACCTTTTCCTTTAAGGAGTCTGAAAAGGAATGGAAGAGACTACTCTGGAAATCTAGACAAAGGGATTACCAAACCAATCACAAAACTGCAGAATACTTTTTACGGTACGTCAGTCAATCTTTCCGAATGCTGTGTTCAGTGCATTGCGATCAATAGGGCGGAAAACACGACTTCCTATGGATAAAGGATAAAGCCTATTGTGGTCTCCCAATATATACTTGATGATACGTGGAAGCACAAGTCCGTACTGACACTTATCCTCTCAAAGTGGAGGAATCACCCAACCAGCAATGAAAACAACAGTTACCAGGCTTTACGACGCCGGAATATGTCTCTAGCCTAGACTGCTTAATGTTGTGCGTTAGGTTCCAAAGCGTTTTTAGATTCATTAAATTTATTTTACAGTTGATCTTGCTTAAGAAATTTTCCTTTCAGGTTCACCACGTGATGTAGATATACAATTTCCTAAAATGCAATCTAAGATGATAAACAATCGTTTAATCTTATTTTTGCAATGAAAATCCTAGCTACTAAGGAAAGAGAGACGATATTCTTTCAACATAGAGCAGAGAGCACTCACTATATGCACTGTCCTAAATCAAACCAACAAATAGTCTAAATGCAAATGCAAGTGCACATGCATGTATTTGTTTTCAGCCTTCTTAATATGTGAATGATAAAAAGAAAGCTAAGCGCAAATCTGAATTATTTTCCAAAGCGACATTACTAACAAGTTTCTTTTCAAGACAAAATGAAGATAATGATGACACTTTGTTATTTGGAATTGAAAACTTGTTTTTGACACTTGAAAAGCTATTAACTCAAATCAAATACAAGAGTAACAGTGTAATCGACTATCAAGAACAATCGGATTCTCTTCTATGACTGAAAACGACACTTGCGACACTTCCAAATCAAGAAACGACAGTTCAATTACGCTACTTCTTTATAAAAGAGAACTGAAAATGGATCACAATACATAAAAAAAATTACAGTTCTTTGCACAATAAAGGCGGAATAATGGCAAGGAAGGGGGTTTCCAACAGAGGTATACTAACTACAGACAGCAAAACTCCTGAATAAAGCTGAAAAGAGTGAACATAGAAACCAAAATCTAAGAGCAGAAGAGGTCTTGTCTGATCAGCGCACCTGTAACACAGGGAAAGTGAGATGGAGCGCACCTACTACACTCGGGAAGTGCGATGCATCCAGATTCCAAGGAAGAGATAGTGCGATGGTCTAGGGACGAGACTTCAACTGGGTTCCGGGTCACAGTTTGCAGCTCAGTTAAGGGATTTAGGCCGAGCAAGTGGTAATCAGTAAATCAATCACAGGGGTAGATCTAAGAAGGTTACTAGAGCCACCACAAGGGCAATTAGAGAGGTTGTAAATCAATTGTTCAGTTCATAAACAAAACCTAGAGATAGACTGAAGCAGCATTGATCTACTTTGCACTTGCATAGAAAATGCAGTTCGAAGGCTAGCTGGCTTGACTTCAGGCTCCGTCTGTAAGTTTATAAAGCAAACAAATATACACAAAAAAACAATCTATTTGCTCTCCAGTGGAGTCGCCATTTTGTTATCGGGAAATCTAGTGTCTATGCAGAGCTGCTAGTCCCACTAAGGCTGGTAGCTACCTTAGAAACAAACAAACTAAAACCACTTTCGTTTTCCTTTATGAGAAGTAGATAAGAGGGGAAAGAAGGAGACCAACCTCTGTCTTGCGCTTGGTTCCTTGCTTGATTCCTCTCCCTTCTGATAGCTCTTTGCCACTAGCTTCCTTGTCTTCCCAGCTTCAAAGAGCACCTGTAGAATCAAAGCAGCATAACACTATCGAAGAACAGAGATCTACTATCATAAACAATATAGGACCAGATATATATTGACCACACAAATGGATATATCATCAATCATACAAGAATGTGGAGGAAAACTTGAATAGCTTTATTAATAATCAAGAATAGCAAAGAGGATTACAACCAATTGTTCTGACCCAGTGTCATCCTCTCAGCAAGAAAGCCCTTCTTCACCTCATGAAAAGCTTAGATCACCCAACACTATGATGTTACACCAAGAAACCAACAACACTTCCTTACAAGATACAAAATTCCAGCCTCTGGATCTCTGGGATGAGGGATCCATATATAGATGTTTGCAAGGGGGGTGAGTCAGCTTCTGAGATTTGATTAGTGTCTTCTCTTTGATAGTTCTTGATTCCACTTGGAGATTTATGATCTCTTACTCATCCCTGGGTGAATGGAGAGAGGAAAGTGTCACAGGAGAAGTTTCTGGAAGATTCCATGATCCTCCACCTCACAGATTGACCCTGCCATTTGTCCACTCTCACCCATCGCACCCCCTAGAAGGGCTTTTCAGTATGCATCTCACCTCCCGTGTGCATTTAGGTGGGATGCAGCACACTTTGACCATGGAGCAGGTGAGATGGTCCAGTTTTGACCAGTTATGAGTATTTTTTCATGGAGAACTTCTGGGAGATGCTATAATCAGTTGACCTTGTTCTTTTAGGGGTTGGAACAACACTTTTAGGGACTTAAGAGCCCTTGGTTTATGGACATTTATGATTGGGGTTGCAGTGCCCAAAAATGTCTATAACAAAATGGTTGCGCATCGTAGAGAGATCGGGTCCAAGGAAAAAGGTTAAGGCTTCGAAGCTGGCCATTGACCCGATCACCTTGACCGAAGGTGATCTCCATGACATCAGCGTAACAGTTCGCGATGTCACAAATGAAGTGCTCCAAGAGTTTATGATGGAGCACCAGAGTGTGTTGGGGGCCCTCACGGCGCAACTGCAGGAGTTACAGGTGTGGCCCCTTTAGGAAGGTACCCTGTCTACCCACGTCGCAGCAGGTACTTCAGCAGCAGAACAGATGCTATGCGCGAGGATGGCCAACACAATAGTGTTGCCAGAGGGAGCAATAGTATCATTAGATGCGATGGACCAAATGATAGTTAGCATGATGAAAGGCCTTGGCCTTAATCTAGCTACCCTTCCAAGGGAAACACTCTATTAGCTCAAGGATGGGATCACAACAGAGCTGCGCGCCAGGGAGAACCGCATGATCCAAGTTCTTAGTGAATAGAAGATCAATATGGAGCAGCTCAGCTTGCAGCGCAATGAGTTGGTGTTGCAGAACCAAAGGTTGGTGGAGACGGTAGATGATGCTTGCCGACACGTCCCAGAGCTAGCTATCACAGTAGATCTGCCGGTAGAAGTGTGGATCCACAGTTTGGCAAGTGGCGTCTGTGACGCGAGAGAAGAGACAACAAAGGTTCAGCTAGAGTTGAACCTTCAGATTGCCGAGCCGCGGTTGAAGGCACAGCCTTCCACTCCCCCGAAAATCTGAGAATAGCGTGCCAGCGCTATTGCAGTAGGGATGGCAGATATTGCAGGTGCAATGCGCGACTGCACAAATATGTTGGAACAGGCACCGGAGGTTCTCATGATCTTGCAGGAGGATCCCAATATCCAGTGGCTAGAGATAGAGGCACGCAAACTCCAGCAGTAGTACGATAGCATCAGAGGGACGGCGCAGACGTTAGTCCTCACCTAGCGGCTTGCAAGGACGCAGCAAGCCAAGGCCTTAAAGGAGCAGGTGGATGCGGCGTGCCACAAGGAAGCAGTCCTCAAAGCGCATGTCCAGACATGGATCGACGAAGCCTTCACAATCACGATAGATATTGAAGGAAAGCTCGGGAAAATTTAGGGGATGAATGCACAGATGCAGCACAGCACGCCGGAAATAGAGGTTTCAGAAGAGAGAATGCAACAGGTTCAACAAGTAGCGGCTCAGTGTGTTTCAGACATCGGGACAGTTCGGAACCAATTGGAGGGACTCCGCACCAAGATCGCTGCGCCGACAGAGTGACTCGAGGATGAGTCACGATGTTTGTGTTGGGGGCTTGTTGGGCATGGAATCCCCCCACAACATGTTTAGGGGCTCAAAGCCCAAGTTTTGAGGAATATTATTGTAAAGCTCCGCGAATTGCGGGCGCGGAGCGCGAATTGTATGTTAGAGTCATAGGGTTGTTCGCCCTAAGTTTTGAATGTAGTGTCAGCCTACCCATGGTCTGTGGACCATGGGATTGTATAAATAAAACAAGGCTCTAAGTTGTAAAGTAGAGAAGAAAATAAGAATTGAATGAATGGATGGAATTTGATGGTTAGCAAAGTGTAGAGGAAAAGTCTAAGTGTCTTGGGTTGTAGTAGTAGGAAGAGGCTTTGCAGCTGAGTGCGCAGAGGCCTAGTAGAGTCCGCAGCTGAGTGCGTAGGGTAGAGTCAAGTCTGTAACTGAAGGAAGAGAATAATAAAGAGAAGTTATGTTACCAATTCTATGTATCTGTTCTAAGTTATTACATGTTTGATGTTACTTGCAATTATACTGTTTAGTTATTGCGCGCGCTTGTATTGGGAATATTGTTAAGTATGAATGAAAGCATACAAATAAGTTAAGTAAATCAACTAATATCGGATTGCGAGTAGGGACTTGGGTAATAACATTGTTCGGCCCCTGAATAGGGCTGCACGAAGGCAGCATCTCAGGCTACGAGGTACGGGTAAGTGCGCGTAGCAACATGCACGCTGGATCAAACCGCAGACCACTTGAAATCATCAGACATCCCCAGGGTGTGGAAACCTGGTTCTAGCACCCTCCCATACTACTTCGGGTGAGACCTCAATCCGCGCTCCGCGAACTGTTGCCGAAAGGGCCAGTAGTACCAGGATTTGTTTGGCTAAATCACTTCTGAACCTGGGTCAGGCCCAACTAAGCCAACACCTTGTGAGGCTTGTTTTCACATTATGAGCTAGTATGGTGGCCTTGTCACCAATACAGGTTATTATTTTCATATTATTTTATCAGTAGGATCCCATAGGCTAATTCGAACTCCTTATGAGGATATATATTGATGTTAGATGCATTCATTTGTATCATCACTTGACTTGGGATCTCTCTATCTTTAGAGAACTTCACATTTTTTCCTTGGAGGATTATTTTGGAGGATGGATGAATTTTGATGTATGGATTTGGGTTATTTATATCTTGGAGCTTCATATTTGCAAAAAAAATCTAGTTGGATATATTCTATAATGTTGTAAGTAAATTTTGACATGGTTATTCTTGTTGGTGCATATAGCTAAAATTAGGGCTAGTTGCTGCATAATTGAAATGTGGAATTAAGCATGTTTTAGCTAATTTAATGTATGTGCCAATGTTATATGAATGAAATGTCCTAGAGATTTATTTGTCTCGATAAGCTTGCATCCTTTTCTTTGAAGTATAAATGCTTGAAGGTTAGTTTTCTTTTCTTTCTCTCAACATTGGATGAAGCTGACTTTCTGGGCCTCCTTGATCAAGAAACCAAGTTATTACTCATCATTATCCTTGACTCCATATCCCCAAGTGAATTAGGCATTGGTCCCTAAAAAGGGTGATCATTTTAACCTTTCTTTTACCATTTTCCCCCTTTTTCCCCAATTCCAGCCCCATTAGGTCACCTAGGGCATCAATTTCCTGGGAATTGACCCAAGGAAAAAATTTTAATTCCTTTAGGCTACTGCACTGGTGGGCCCTCTCTCTCCCCTCCACATTTGAGTAAATTCTGATGGTGGAATCTTCAGAAATCCATAGCCCTAGCTCTAGGACCAAATTTTTCCTAGGCATCACCAAGGCTAGACATTAATAGGATCAATTTACCTTTTGAAGTAAACATTCTTGTTTGATCCTTTCCCCTCACCTTGTCCAGGAGAGGAACATCATTGGATGTTCATTCCATCCCTAAACCTGGGCTGGCTCCACTTGGCCCCGTGTGGTCCCACTTCTCGACAAAGACTATTTGTCAAAGACCATTTGGGAGTCCAATTTTTTGTTGTAGCGACTTCAACACCTCCAACATTTTAGTCTGTACTCAAATTTCGGAGCCTACTGTGGATCCTGTGATCAATCGTTCCGTAGTCACTTATTTGGTAAGTTGATGATCTCAAGATTCCCTCTTCGGTCGTAAGAGTTGCTCACGCTTTTATATTTCTATAGCATGTGTCATCTTTTGGAAAGGGAGTATCGCTCGTCATGGAAAGGGAATGTTTATTTTTTTTTCTTGAGGGGGAAAGCTTTGTGAGAATGGGTTGTTCTCACCACATAGATATGTTTCACACTCATATAACACACTAATTGCACAATGTGCAAAAAGCCAACCTCTCTTAGCATTCAAAATTGCGCAGTGGGTTCCCCCAGTGTCCTTCCCTCAATCGGAACTCACTGTCTCCAGAAACTGCGCAATTTTGTTTCTTAGTTGTCCTGTTTGCCTTGCATCCTGAAACTGCACAGAGGTGTCCTCCCAAGACATCATCCTGCAATAGTGCCTTGCATCCTAAAACTCCATAGTTTGTCCCCCAGCTGCTCAGTCTGCCTTGCATCATGAAACTACGTAGATGTGTCCTCCCAGGACCTCATCCCGTAGCAAACACTGTCTACTGAAACTGCATATATGTGTCTCTCAGTGAACACAAGAACAATGACATGCTAGAGGACTCTCAAGGAGCTGAAGAAGAAGATAAGAAGACCAAGGAACCCAAGGTATGATAGAAGATCGGGACCACATGAAGACTCAATCTAATGCACAACCCTTTGGAGGGAAAGTATGGAAAATGAAGCACATCTTTTGAAATACTCCTTTAGTATAGCTTGAAGGACTTCTTATCATTGTCATATCATTCTGTCTTCAATGGAATTCATGGTTGCAAGCACTGAAAGTCATTCCATATGTTTCTTCTACGTGTCTTGCCCCCTTTCGCTTGTTGGATCAATTGTCATCTTTTGACATGTCTAGTTGTTATGTCATGTTTTCGAACAGTTCTAGTGACCATGAATGTTGGTCTTTGTGTATACAAGTTATCCTAACCATGTGAACACCTATCGCACTCATACGCAAAGTTGTAAGCACTATCGCACAAGTGTTGTCACGGACATCCAAAGTCGTATCCCAAGTGTCACACTTGTCGCTTTCAGAACTAGACAGTCTCACAGAGGGTCATTGCTTTCTATGTTGTCACAGTGGTCAATGCTTTCATGTTGTCGAAGTATGCTAAGTGTGTGATCACAATGTCGAGTCATCACAAGTTCACTTGCCTCTCACACTTAGCCATTTTCTTGAAAATCTCTTGACAGAACAACTTCACTTCATCGCCCCCGACTAAGCTGCACTAAGCAGTCTCAACCCTCAGTGGTGATGCTCTACTTCTTGGAACTACACAGTGCTTGAGGTTGTCCTTTGGGTCAGTTGCACTACGCAATCCCAAAAGTGAACAACTTATCTTCCTTCCTAGAACTGTGTAGAAATTGCCTCAATTTCTATCCAAACTATGCACTTCGCAAGAACATTCATAGAGCCTCCTTCCTGCTTGCTAGAACCCCGCATTGCACAAAGACCTGAGCTTTCATTTCTCCCCAAAATTGCATAGAGATGTCCTCCCAATGACTTCCCTCAACCGGGAGTCACTGCTCTCAAAAACTACGCAGAACTATCCTCTGGTCCCTCTGCTATCCCACCTTGCCTTCTAGAAACTACGCAGGGGTGTCCCTCAGGGTGCCACTTTGCAGCTGCTATTGGTGTCCTTAACTGTGCAATTCTACCTTCTAGTGGCCTCTACGCAGTTTTCCCCAACAGTGAAGACTATGCCTTGGAGTTCCTTGTCCAAGCTTGAGTTGCATTTTGCGCAGTCTCAGTGACCAGTCCTCCCTCCCTATCACCTTGAACTATGCCGTGCATAGTAACTAAGCACTCTTCCCAACATGTCATCTGCTCCAGGCCCAGAACACGGAAAATAATGCATCATGCTAGACTAGGAGGTTTTTGGATTTGATGTCGTCCCATCATGAGTGAATTGCAAGCACAAGTACACTGATAGATCGTGGCGAGATGACTAATGAGGTGAACAAGGAGCGCACATGCTAGAAAACTTACTTGCAGTTAGACGAACGAACAACACACATCAAGTAGTAAGCGAAAGGAACACATGCATGGAACCATATTGCAAGACCAAGGCCATTAAAGACCCCACAACATCAAGCCATGAGGAGGAGAAGATAAAGCACACATGAGAGTACATCCATCACTTCACAGTGCAACAGATTGACATGGGCACCACAACCATCTAGTACATGTCAGTAGTGTCATGTCAAGTTGTGTCATGAGTTTTCAAGGCCACATGACTACTATGGGCCATATTTTTTGTAATTAGATGTAATGTAAAGTGGACGTCCAATGGACACACACATGAAGATGAAGAGTCATGTTAGTTGAAAAGTCATAGGAAGTTGAAAAGTCATGAGGGTAGTCCAAGAGTCACAAGGGTCAAGCATCACCCTTGGCTATATATACCCCTCCCATTGTATGAGCAAGGAATTTTCACCTTGGCTCCTCCCACATAGCCTTGAGAGTTTACAATCATTTCTTTGAGGAGCGAGGAGTGGCTCGAATGTCCCACTACTAGGATAGTGATGTATGGTGTACATATGTGTCTTGGGACTTTTTCTTAATTCAAAATCATGTTAAGGCCAACACATTTCCATGCATGTTTTGTAGATGTTTGTAAGACTATTCTTTCAACATTTGTAATGCATGGTTGTTTCTCCTGTACTAAGATAGTGGGACTACTTCAGTTGTTTTAGTACTTATATTGTTGGGAATGTGTTGTATTGGTTATCACCGTTGTCTCATCCCTGTGGGCTACTCCGTGGGATACTAGACAAACAACCTTTGTGTATTGGTTATCATCACCGTCACTTCCTTGTGGACTACTTCACGACATACTTGTTGTAGTGTTTTCTTCTCAAAGATGTACGAAAAGAACCCACCTAATATTGTGGATGAAAAACAATCTCAACAATAGAAATGGCTACTAAACATTGTAAATTTGCAACAACTGATAGAAACAAAACCTACCAAAATTAGGATCTATGCCACAATCATAATTAAACAACAAAAAAAAAGTGTAATAACTCCAATCATCCAATGGAAACCAGAAATACAAAGAATAGTTTTTATTATAACACCTCTGAAGGGAACAAATAGATGTTGCCATTCCCCCTCTATGGGATGGGTTCTTGGCTATCATCAAACGTCTTCAACTTGTGTAGAGTCTCTCTCCTCTATAATGTGTAAACCCAACAAAAATATGGTGTGCGATAATGAAAATAATCAGAGTTACAACAGTGAGTGTGATAATGAAAATAATCAGAAGTGAATAATGCATGGAAAACCCTTTTATTTATAACAAAATATTGAGTTATCCTGGAATAATGAGCAATAATAAAATATTATTGATCCCATTCTTGGAATAACCACTTGGAATATTTTATTATATTTGGTTAGGAGGGAAAAAAATGTTTAAACTTTTATTTAGAAATAAGAAATAAATAAATGATTTATTATCTCAAGGAATTAGTTAAGGCATAATAAACAAATAAGGATTTATTTAATTATTCCCAAGGGATTTAGTCAAATTTGACAAAGAATAATAATTAATTAGTGATTAATTAATTATTATTAGAGAAGAATAAGATAATTAATGATTTATCTGTTTATTTTTCATGATTGGGTCAAATATGACAAGGAATAATAATTGAAAAATGGTTTAATTAAATATTCCTAGAAGAAAATCAAATAAATAGTGATTTATTTAATTAGTCTTCATGGGTTTAACTATAAATTACTTAACAAATGTGGTTTATTAAGTAATTTTTCACAGTGAAAGAAATTTTACTATGGTAAAATTAGCTTTACATGGTGTACTTCGATCCATATAGTAAATTAGGGTAGATGATCAATTTTTTGGTGATAACAGATTGCCCCCCAACGTCGATTGTTAGGAACAAAACGTATGACCGAAGTACGTTGTAAAGACACAATCACTAGAAAACACATGGGAGTCAGAGAGAGAGAGAGACCAATAAAGCCGAAGTAAAATAGAATAGGGACAGAGGGGGAGAGACTAATGCAAGTCTCCTTTTATGTTGTGGTACCAGACCTCAATGAGGCGGGGGAGGCATACCCATACCCGCCGAGATAACTTAGTGTTGTGGGGAAAAATGCCTATGCAGGACGATCCTATCCACCTAAAGTGTGATAGTACTTTAGCAACAAACAGAAACAACTATCTAAGTATTTCTTCCTTTATGAATTGAAAGAGAGGAGAGATCAATGGACTTACCGATGTCTTCCATTTGTCCCTCGATCTAGATCCTCTTCTCTTTGGGTGTTCACAGCTACTTGCCTCCTCGCTTGCCTAGCTTCAAGAGAACAGCTACTTGATACCTGCGAGATCACAAGAGAACAACTACTTGCGACAAGAGAAGAACACAACTCAAAGATAGATATTCATATTCACAAATGATTCAGGATTAGATAAATCAAATACAATAATGCAATCATACATCAAGAGAACATCATCATATAGGAGAAAACAAGATAGCTTTATTGATGAATAACAAGGGTTTGAGAAGAGATACAACCCAAAGGGCTCCAATCCAGCGCCTCTTCCCAGCAAATGAAATTCCTATCTTCACCCCCTTTCAAAGCATTAAGCACCCAATGATTCAGATCTCAAACTAGCAGCAATTCTTTGCATTCACAACATTCCAGCCTCTAGATCTCATGGAGGAGAGATCCATATATAGATATTTGGAGAGAGGATGAGTCAGCTTGAGATGTGACTAGTGTCCTCTCCCTCTGTCAGTTCTTGAGTCCACTTGGAGGTTCTTGCTTCCACTTGGAGATTTGGAACCTCTTACTCATCACCAGTCGAATTCCTTGATACAAGTGTCATTTTGGAAGCTTCCTGGGCATTGACACATTGAGGAATGAGCCTGCCACTTGTCCAAACTCGCTCAGCGCAGGTAGCCTTTGTTGGAGTTGACATTCAATGCAGGTAGACAGTGGAGCAGTTGACATTTAGCGCAGATGCTCAGTGGAGCAGTTGACATGATCCAGAATTGGCTTGTTTTGAGTGTTTTTCAGTGGAGAACTTCTGTGAATTGCTGTAGTTTGTTAGCCTTGTTCCTCTAGGGGTAGGAACAACATGTTTAGGGACTTTGGATCCCTTAGATTATGGACATTTCATGCTCAATGCTGTAAGGCAAAAAAATGTCTATAACAGTTGCCCCCTAAAGTATGAGGCTGTTTATCGGGTGAAATGCTTTATCAGGGGGATCCGAAGTTCATTCATTGCTAGGAGGAGACCTGTAATACAATACAATACAATACATTATTTTTCATTCTTCTTTCATGATCTAGCTGAGTCGGGCATTTCCCATGCTCAGCTTTATAAATTCATTTTTCTATACATAGAACAGACAATCGTCTGATGGTAGACTGATGATTTTGATGAAATCATCATCCTTTTCTGTAGGATGATTATTTGCTGCAATGCTGTACATGTCAATGTCTTTATTTCCTGAATATATATCGCAGCCCGGATGGATGAAACTAAATCCGGGGTCTTCAATCTCGTCCGATCTTCACTCGATGTACAAGTTGATCCATGTGAGAATTTTCTGAAGTCGAACATGGAAAGACATTGCTTGATTACTGGTCAATGATGTGAACTGTTAACAAGCGCGAGAGGAATCACCGATAAGGATGATGACCCTCAAGGTACTGCAGTACAATTCACGTGGTGTGAATAAAGGACTTGGTTTCGAACACCATATAAAATTTTTCGGTCGAAGGTCATTGATGTATACCTGTCGCCGGAAGTGAGAAACTTGCCATTGAGGCATGCAAGCTTCAAAGTACTGAAGGGGTTGTTCCTAGATCAACTTCTTGGATAATGAGCTGATGTCGACAAGAAGCGATCCGTCAAAGGAGGGCCTTAATGAATCCCACATCAATGACACAGAATGGAGCTAATGATTTTGATGAGGTGAAAACGATCTGTGAAATATGATTCAGGGTGGCGGTCATGAACGGATGAAAGATAATGTATGGCAGTGGATGGGACACAGTTGACTCTTTTCAAACGACTTCTCTTGAACATATGGCGACACTGATACGATGGATCGGTAGCATTACCCCAAATGGATGGTTTGGCGAGACCATGGTGATGTGACCGGTGAATGAAACAACCCAACTCGATGTACAGAGGAAAAGTGTCATGTTCAAGAGCGACTTGCTACCATCAAAGTTTTCTTGTTTCTCCCAATTTTTCCCTAGTCATTTCTGACCAGTACCTCTTTATTTTTGTCAAGCTTGAGGAGGATAACATATGCTTGTTCTATAACCTGCCCTTCGGGCAAGCCCATCGCTATGTTTTAACGAGCTTAGCGATAGGGAAACTCGTTCTCGTCTAAAGACAAGTTTGTCGCTATTTAATGCATTTAACGAGTCTAACGACAAGGATAACTCGGTCCTTTTCATTTTTAGAGAGTCTGAAAAGGTACATAAAGTTAACTCCAAAGTTCCTTTTTCGTCATCTAATCCCTTAAGTCCGAAAAAGTATAAAACAATACAGAAGGGATGAATTTTCGATAGTTTTAACGAGCCGAACTAAACAAGCGCTCGATCTTTTTGTGAAATAATCCCTCAGGTCCAAAAAGATTAAAATCTAGAGGAGGGATAGCTCTTCCGGTCGTTTAACGAGCTGGTAGGCCAAGACTCGGCAATCTTTTCATATTTTATGAGTCAGTTGAAAAGAGCTTAAAGAAGACTCGTCTTTTGAGGAACGAGTGATGAACAGGGCAGCAGTAGATTCCAGGTACAGGTTGGAATATTCCAATCACGGCAGTGTCACAAGGATGGCTTAGTGAAATCACTCTTCGCAGCTGTTCCTCAAAATGGGTAAACAATCATATGGAGGCGAACGATCGGCCAAATGAAAAGTGGAGGTGACAGTGCAAACACGACCAAGGCTTTTATGGCTGATGAGGTTACATTTACAATGGTTATTTACCGGGATAGGTTCATTTTTTAACGAGCTTGAATGTGCCAAAACACTGCTCAAACTTATGTTTATTTTTTAACGAGCATGAACTATGTGCTAAAACTGCTTGGATCTTTGCGTTTATTTTTTAATGAGCATGAACTGTGTGCTAAAACTGCTCGACCATATGTTTATTTTTTAACGAGCATGAACGATTTCGCTAAAAACTGATCGATTAATTTTCATGCCCCCAGCATAATAATGCAAACGAGGTGCATGCCCCCTAAACTCCATTGCATTCAAATGGAAGGGGGTCGTTTCATTTTTTAATGAGGTTGACATAGTAAAAGAACTATCCTCCTGACTCCTTATTTCATTTTTTTAACGAGGTTGACATGAGACAGGAACTATCCTCGAAGTTTTAGATCCATTAGAAATAGAAGGTTTCATATTTCACTGTGGCCATTTCCGCCAGATCACTCGGAGGCGGTGGGGCAAAAGTACCCATTAAAGTAGGGTCTTTTAGTAAGCCTACTCCAATATCCTGAAACGAATGGTCGCTTCCATGGATCATAGGAACGCTTCCTGTAACTTGTGAACCATTAGGGAGGAAATTTTGTTGGTCAACGATCGTAATCCCTCCTTGAAAAGGGAATGCGATTTTCCTAAAATAGGTTGACACAACAGCTGCCATGGCATAAATCCATGGTCTTCCCAGTAGGATGTTGTAATCAAGATTCCCATCGATGACTTCAACATCTATTTCTACTGTTTTTCCCCCTAGTTCAACCTTCAAGTTACTAAGGACACCGTATGGGGTATATGTCATTCCGTCAAATGCTTTCAATGTTGTCGAGGATCGCGACAAGGTTGGAGATCCTAAAGTTTTCCAGCAACTCATCGACATAATACATTTCGATGCCCCCTCATCAATAATTGTTCTGTGAATAGTTTTGTTGAGGGCTTTCACTTGGATAAGGAAAGTTAGTTGAGTTGGTAACTGAGGATCGTATCCTTTGTGATCAAAAGATACAAGATTGGAATCCTTGGGATCAACCCCACCAATGGCTGATAACAAAGCCTGCCTTTGGGATGGACAATTTTGTAGTACTTCAAGAGTCGACATAGCGGATGGCGATTGGGCCAAATCTTCCACTATGTTATAATGCTGCGCCGCTCTGGTGCGAGGATTAAATGTCGACTTGTGTACTACTCCCTTTGGTGGTTTTATTGTTAATTCAGGAATGATGGGTGGTACAACTTCTGTCGAAGTTGTTGTCGAACTTCTCGGTTGATCTTTTTCCTTGCCGTTCGACAGTTGCGGATTCCCGTAATCTTTGTTCCTTGTCGAAATCAAAGCATCATTTTGCTGCTTAGAGATCGACAACATAAGCACTTGCGACGGGGAAGCATTTCCACTATCAACCAGATTTTGACTTGGATTGGGAAACAGATCAGTTAACACAGCTGAGGTTTGAGAACTCTTAAAGAATCTTTTAATCTCAGCTTTATACGGACAGTCTGCTGTCCGGTGATCCTCATCACATATCTGACACCCTGAGGGGGGTGGTTTCCTATTTCCAGGAGGGTTTGAAGAAGTTTTTTGAGGAGATGACTCTCCTTGTTTCTTCTTCTTCCCTTTTTGATTTTTCTTGCTTCCTGGTTGTTTGGTTTCTTTACCTTTATCTGTCGATACGACATTTACTTCCGAAGCAAGAACCTCTTCTTTTGCATTTTGATCCGAATTCTTACGGGCCTTCTTGGGGTTGGCCTTTGTCGATTTCGCGTTTGTCGTGCCAATCACGCCATCGCCGGCATGAGAGTCACTGTTCGATTTAGGAGGAGGAGGAATTGAAAATTCCGGTCTAGGGGCATCTGGTATTTTGTCATAGAGCGTGCCGGACTGAGTATAGACTAAGTCCAGATATTGTGCACGAGCAATAACCTGCTCTTCTGTTACGACTCCCCCCTTCGCCACATCTTTCGTTATGGCCGGAAGTAACGACTTTATAAACCATTCAGCTAATAGCTGATCGGGAACATATGTTTTTACCATCCTACGACGACATCGCCATTCATGTATATGATCAGATATATGAGTGGCCGTTGTCTGTTTGAAGTTGGTTAATATTTCTCTTTCCGTTTCATACCTTATTGGTAATTGAAAATGGGTTAAGAATGTCGTGGCGAGGGAGCTAAAATTGTCGAACGAAGCTCTAGGCAGCTCTATATACCATTTTTCCGCTGGACCCGTTAACGTCCTCTGAAAGAGGCGAAGTCTTATCGAATCGTCATTTAAGGTATTCGATGAACACCATAGATGAAATGTCATCACATGATTCGACGGATCTTCACCCGGATTTCCATTAAATTTAGGAATGTCGGATGGAAGTTTATGTGGAATCGCCGGCCACCATGGGGCGTAAGCAATCAGATCGTTTGTTAACCGGTGTAGATCAGGTAACTCTAAAGTTGCCACGAATGGTAACTGTTGATTCAGGTTAGGTGAAGCGTAACCAGGATACGATGGAATCGCCTGAACAGTTGGTCTTTGCATACCAGCATAATGGAGTTGATGCTGGTATGACTGATACGGCTGGTGGACTTGACCACTGTAAAGTGGTTGATTTTGACCGTTTTGGATATACGGCTGCCCACTGTTCGCAAAGATTTGCTGTTCAGATCCTTGGTACACTTGCTGGAATTGTGGTTGTTGGTACTGCACTAGCCACGGTTGTGAGGCCATGGGTTGTTGTGCTATACTAACCGTCGGACCAAGATGCGGGGTAATTGTACCCATTTGTACTTGTGTCGCCCCACCAGTAGGTGATTGTGGTTGATTCGCAGGGTCAAAGGGCTGTTGCATTACAACCTGAGAAATCTGAGGTTGACATACAACAGGCATCTTTTGAACTTGCGACACGGTTACAATAGCCCGTGTAGTTGGGATGTTCGTCACAGGTACACATTGTTGCATAGAATATACAACTCTTGGTTGTTGGGGTAGCATAGGTACCCAACTACTTGTTGCAATTCCAGTATAACCTGAATATGGTTGAGAACTCCCGTATGGGTACCCTCCCAGAGGGGGTAATGAAAGGGCATACTGCCCCCCATATGGTGGTAATCTGGAACTCAAGGGAATTGATTGCCCTTGTGGACTGGATGGCCCAAATTGACCTCCATATGGATCAATTTGTCGAGTCTCAACATAAGAGTTGCCGGATATTACTCCGGAGGAACAAACAGGAACATACCACACTGTCAAAATAGTCCCTGGGTGGACTCCTTCTAGCGGTTGAGAGCTAGTTGGGACAGATGGTATGCCGACAAACATTGTCGGATTGATGGCAGGTAATTCTGTTGTCGCTGTGTCATTTGACACAGTCCTAGATGTCGACGGTTGTTCAGACATTTTGAGTCTATCCAATTGATTGCCTAGTGATTCTACAGGAACTTCCACTAGTGATAGACAAACTTCTGTTGTAGCAGGAAATACAGTGACCCCTACTCCAAAATGAGTTGGAGTACTTGCTTGCGGATCTTCTACAATTTCCTCTATCGCAATCAGACCAGGTGGAAGAGGAAGACCATCAGGTCCGTAAAATATTTCTGGTGCCGAAGAAGGGGTTGAATCGACAGCGACAGATGTTTGAGGAGCAAGACTCTCTGGACCGGTTACAGATGGAACTGGTTCAGTGACACAAGTGTTTGCTCTCAGACTAGGATCAATATCACTGTCCCTCTGTGGCTGTTGAACTTCCTCTATAGAGGCAGGGTTTCCAGAAATGTTTGGAGTAACCAGAATCTCAGATGTTGTTGGAATACTTGTTCTAACTTTTAAAGGAGATTTTAACCGGTTAAACGAGTTCGCTTTGTCCGTACTGTTTTTGATTCCGGAGACAAAGACGATTGACTCGTAAGCCTCCGCGAACGACGGGGTTTCAATTGACTTTCTTCCACGATTGCAGATTAGTCGATCAACCAAAATATAACGGGGAAAAATGTGTTTCCGAATTGAATGAATTTTATTAGACACTTTTTAGACACAACTTGCTTTTTCAGTTTTAAAGAGTCGAGAAAAAGCTAAAGATGACTCTAGTCTCCTTCGATGTTTTAACGAGCCCGAAGTGACAAATGCTCTGATGGAATTTTTCTGTTATAGAGTCTGAAAAAGGCCAAAAGGAACTGCTCTGGAGTTCTAGGTAGAGGGTGTGCCAAACTTTTCGCAAAACCACAGAATACTTTTTAAGGTACGGGTGGTCGATCTTCGTGAATGTTGTGTTCACTGCATTGCGAATCGTAGGGCGGCCGACACGGCTTCCTATGGATAAATGCTTTATTCCTATAGGGGTCTCCCAATATATACACGATGGTACGTGGGAGCACAAGTCCGTATTGATACTTATCGCTTCACCGTGGAGGAATCACCCAACCACTCAACGGTAAGATACCAAGTTTTACGACGCCGGAACACGTCTCTAGCCTAGACCTCTATGTTGTGCATTATGTTACAAAGCGTTGTTAAGTTCATTCAGTTTATTTTAAGGTTGATCTTGTTTAGCAGTTTGCCTTTATGGATCACCACGAGATGTATAGATATAACTTCCTAAATGTAGTCTAAAGATGATAAGCAAGCTTTATAATCTTTTCAACAGATGAAAATCCTAACTACAAAGGGAAAAGAAAGACATCATCTTTTCACAATGAGCAATCAGCACACTCTAATGCACTTTTCCTAAATCAGACATGCAAACTATCAAAATGCAAAATGCACAATGCAGGTGTTTGTTTTCCGCTTTCTTAGTATTGATGCCTACAAAGAAAGCTTTTTGTACAACTTTGAATTTGCTTTTAAATGATCAATACAAACAAGATTACTTTTTCGAAATCAGAGAGGGTAGAAGAGATTACAACACATAACGATTTCTGAAATGAATCTTTGTTTTGACACTTTTAAAAGAGACAAACTCAAACCATAAACAAAAGCAAATGTATAATCAATCTGCAAACAGCCAATGAACTCTCTCCTAAGATCACAATCAGATCTGAATCAGGGGCTACAGGATGATTACTTCACTCTTGTAAAGGAAAATTATGAACGAAGTCACAAACACATAAAAACATTCATAATCTTTTTGCACAAAAATGAGGCGGAATGCAAGCAGAGAAAAGGAGTTTTCAGATCAGTACCAATGCTGGTTAATGGCTGCAAAAAACAGAGATCAAAACAGGGCAACAGAAGGCAGAGAACCCCAGTAGCACTAGGCTAAACTGGTTCAGCGCAGGTTCAACACAGTCAGTTTGACATTCAGCGCAGGTACTTCCTTCGGGAACTGCGTTGAAATGCAGACTGGCTTCACTGGGTCTGCGCTGAGAGGAGAAACTCTCGTTTTCCTCAAGTTCTGGGTCACAGATTGCTCAAAAATACACTGTTTCAGGCCAAATCAGAAACACAAGCAAGGTAATATCAAATGGATGCTTTGAGGGGGGTACTAAGATCTATCACAAGGATCATCAAATCAATTGTGAACCCATTGTTCAGATCATAGACTCATCCAAAGACTGGATCAAGGCAACACTATCTACTTTGCAATCTGTGAAACAGATGCAGTTCGATTGTTGCTGTTGAGTCTATAAAACAAACAAATGATGGAGACACAAATGAAATGACTAAAACAAATCTCCCCAGTGGATTCACCATTTTGTTGTGGGGAAAAATGCCTATGCAGGACGATCCTATCCACCTAAAGTGTGATAGTACTTTAGCAACAAACAGAAACAGCTATCTAAGTATTTCTTCCTTAATGAATTGAAAGAGAGGAGAGATCAATGGACTTACCGATGTCTTCCATTTGTCCCTCGATCTAGATCCTCTTCTCTTTGGGTGTCCACAGCTACTTGCCTCCTCGCTTGCCCAGCTTCAAGAGAACAGCTACTTGATACCTGCGAGATCACAAGAGAACAACTACTTGCGACAAGAGAAGAACACAACTCAAAGATAGATATTCATATTCACAAATGATTCAGGATTAGATAAGTCAAATACACTAATGCAATCATACATCAAGAGAACATCAGCATATAGGAGAAAACAAGATAGCTTTATTGATGAATAACAAGGGTTTGAGAAGAGATACAACCCAAAGGGCTCCAATCCAGCGCCTCTTCCCAGCAAATGAAATTCCTATCTTCACCCCCTTTCAAAGCATTAAGCACCCAATGATTCAGATCTCAAACTAGCAGCAATTATTTGCATTCACAACATTCCAGCCTCTAGATCTCATGGAGGAGAGATCCATATATAGATATTTGGAGAGAGGATGAGTCAGCTTGAGATGTGACTAGTGTCCTCTCCCTCTGTCAGTTCTTGAGTCCACTTGGAGGTTCTTGCTTCCACTTGGAGATTTGGAACCTCTTACTCAGCACCAGTCGAATTCCTTGATACAAGTGTCATTTTGGAAGCTTCCTGGGCATTGACACATTGAGGAATGAGCCTGCCACTTGTCCAAACTCGCTCAGCGCAGGTAGCCTTTGTTGGAGTTGACATTCAATGCAGGTAGACAGTGGAGCAGTTGACATTCAGCGTAGATGCTCAGTGGAGCAGTTGACATGATCCAGAATTGGCTTGTTTTGAGTGTTTTTCAGTGGAGAACTTCTGTGAATTGTTGTAGTTTGTTAGCCTTGTTCCTCTAGGGGTAGGAACAACATGTTTAGGGACTTTGGATCCCTTAGATTATGGACATTTCATGCTCAATGCTGTAAGGCACAAAAATTTCTATAACACTTAGCATAAAAATAATGGTGTGCCCAAAAACATCAAATTGAGCAATGAAGTACATCAGCTAAATGGTACATGACATGCTGGCATAACCGAGCCAGAAAATAATACAATGTGTCCCATATACATAATGCAACTGGAAAAACATGAGCTAGGACTGAATACAATAATATATGAGTACATGAGATACAAAGGCCCTTCCCTCAAAAAATGGGTGGGAGGGAGGGTAAAATAACGGAAGAAGCCCTGCTGAATAGGGAAGGGATTTGCAAACTGAATGGATCATCTGAAGGAGACGTGCATGCTATGAACACTGCGATGGGTAGGAATCGAACCCATCAACTCTGCAGAACTGCGTCTGAGGTTGTAGCATAATAGGAATGCATCCGAGCATGTGGGGGGATACCTGAAGGGCCACCCCCTCATGAGGTCTGAAACATCACACACAGACCCAGGAATCACACGTACAATCTGCTGCATCACTAGACCATCAAGTGTATGAATCATGAACATGAAATGACCAAGTCAAAGGGAAATAATGAGTCCCTCTGCTCAATCTGAGGCGTCGAACAAGAATGGAAGCTAGAACTAAGGTACATCGCCCTCTAGGTTGTTCTTCTGGAATAAATGGGCTGATGTCGACAGAATAGGGCCCGTGATAGGTGAGGCAATGAGGATCCTCAACTAAGGAACAAGGGAAAATAGTAATGTGATGGATGGACTAACACCAGGGATAATGGAAAAAGTGGGACCGAGGGACAAGCAGATGACCTCCCTTGTCAGAGCATAAAGTGCATGGTTGACCTAGCAGCAACTAACTCAACTCTGGAGAGGATGGGAATAATATGACTGGAGGCCAAAATGGGCAACACAGGATGAACGGTATGAAAATATGGATGGAATACTATGACATGATATAATGGGATGTGAAACAGAATCCATGGATGCAAGGGTGACTCAATGACACTGCCACACAGAATAGGCTCGGTGGGGACCATGAAAACATGAGTAAATGATGGTTACTCATGATGAAAAGCAACACATGGTATGAAAAGTATTAAGAGGAGGTGGAACTCAAAGTACAAGTGTCACTTTATGAAGAAATTTGATTTTGAGAGGTGATGAAGTGACCCTTCTTGGAAAAATGGCTTTCGGGTGAAGTGTCAAATCATCAAAAACTGCGAAAGACCCATTATAATACTCGATGAGAGATTTCCAACGGTGTTGATGGTTCGTCAAACTAAGCTACGATATGGTCGCAATGTGTGACAAAAAAACTATGGGTTTTCCTATAAAGGGTATTTTCTCTCCAATTTGAGAGGAAGAGAAGGCTCTAAATCTTGTGGAGATCGTAGCGGACAAACCGACCATCGGAATTGGGATCTACGACTTTCAGGCAAGTGGCCTTACTTGTCTAAAGATGGCCTTAATGCTTCATGGGACGATGGTTCCTGGTGAAGTTGTAAGGGAAGAGGAAAATGAAAATGAACTACTAAAGGAGGTCTAGAAACATCCTCACCCACTAAGTCAAATAGGGGGACTATGTGGACATAGAGTAGAATATTTGAAGATATGGTATCAAACGTCTACAATATGTGATGTGCAGATAACTCACTAGAGAGGCCAGTAGGAAAAACTATCCAAGGAATGGGAGGATAATTGGCCATACCTAGATCCAGTGGGATCTAGGCCGAGACTTATGTTAATCAATGGTTGAGGGAAAACCATCATGCCCCCAAGCATGGGATACTGCCTGCAAACATATGTGATGGAGGGGACTAATCTGGTATGCACAGATGGGAATGATGCCCCCTAGCAAGAGGAGTTTGTGGAGTGCCATTGTGTTCTGAGTGCTCGAAACAAGGATTCAAGCATCTCAACACAACTTGGCATGAAATCCTCCAAAGGAGATGTAGGGGCCTATGTGTCCCCCTAGTATGCTATGGGTGTACCAGAGGTATTTAGAGTGGTGGACTCCAAATATGGAAGGAAGTACACACGATGGTGCATAACGTCCCGAGGATAATCAGGAGTAGATAAAGCTTCCATGATGTCCTCATCAGAATGGAAGATGGGTGAACGGGAGGAAGATTGACTACATGATGCGGCGGCAGTACCTAGTGCATCAACCTAAGAGATAAGGTTCACATACGCATCATCTGGAATGGTGGATTATGATCTGGTAGATGTAGGATCTACGGATGTTGAGACCTGGGATTCTGTCGAAAAAGGTTTGATAGAAATGCGTGCAGAAACCTCAAAAAGGTTTGTCTGTGAGGAAATCAAGGATGACGATAGGTAAAGGACATGACTCGTGGAGTTCATCATCTCGACATCGGGGGGAGGGATCATGATGGTGGGACCAGAGTCTCCCTGTTCTGGTTTAGTGGTAACAGAATCCACGGGTAGAGGAGTAGGTGTTCTACTACGAGTGGCCTCGTATTTGTGAAGCGCTTCAAGGAAGACGCAAAATTCATCAAGACGAGGGAAACAATGGGAATAGTGACCATGATGATCGCACAAGGCACAAGGATGATTTGTGCATAAAGTTTTGAGTTTCTTGGGTGGACCCAGTAAGTTAACATGGACTTTAGGGATATTTTACTCAGGGAACATTTCATGAACCAAAGGTTTGAGATGAGGAAGCTCGGGACAATTATTGGTGGCGTGCCCAACAACTTTACACAGAGTGCACGAAGGTGATGAATTTGGGGCCTTAGGAGCTGGAGGAGCTTGGGAAGCCTTTTCCTTAGGTTCTTTCATCTTATATTTGACCCCCTATCCAGATTCTTTCACAACAGGAGTGGGTTCCTGTTGAGGTTATAATGGAATTGAAGCAACGGGAGGGGTAGTAGAGATCGGTTGAGCCGAGGTCAAAGCATGATAAGGTCTTAGCTAACGAGTTAGAATTCTTGTAGGGGGATTGATGTACCATACTGGGATCCCCAAAGTCATGTTTGGAAGGACCAACGAAGCCATGAAAGGGACAAAAAAGATTCCCGGAGGGGGAAACAAGAAAGGTATCTATCCTGTAGGGAAATGTCCCGGTGGAACAGCTCCTGGATGGTTAAGACCTGGAGGAACAGTTCCTAGTGGGAACATAGGAGAGGCACCCACAAATGGAGGAGGTCTTGAAGGGGTGGAAGGATCTACTGCACCCAAAGCAGGTAGTAGAGCTTTCTTTTGAGATGGGCACGACTGGAGTACCTCTAGCATCGACATGGCAATTGGTGATGGTGCCAAGTCATCTACTATATTGTATGTATGGGAAACTCGGTTGGAAGCAACGTTATGGCGTAATTTCCCCTTGGGGATCTTGGGAATTTCCTCAACTCTAGGTTGAGGGATCTGTAACTGACCATTTGGTGTCATAAGAGGCTCAGCAGATGGTATGGTTTTGGAATCAGTGGCAGACGAAGTCGAGGGCTTGTCATATTGACGTGACTGAGTTTGTAAGTTGATAACAGAGGTATTGTGCTCATCATAATTCATCATAAGGATTTGGTAGTCACCAGGACCAGAAGGTTGGGGGGGTTGGGCTACTTGACCTGGCTGAGGTTGAGCAGCAACAAATCCTTGTTGAGGGAATGGATTTGTAAGCACTGCCAGTTGAGATGGCCCAGGATTCTGAGGTGATTGTTTACCTCTAGAAGCTGCTTGAGCTTCCCACATTTGGCGCATCTGGGGTAAGAGAGGACACTCATGTGTATAATAGCCATGTATACCACAACATTCACAAGGCTTGTTCATACAAATAGCCTTGTTCTGCTTGGGTTGGCTGCCTTGTTGCTGGTTGTTGGTGTTAGGCTAGCTCCCCTAGGTTTCACTAGGATGATTACCTTGATTACCATGGTTACCCTTGTTACCTTTTCCCTTATTCTTTTTCTTCAAATTTTGGGGATTGGTCGCACTCTACTGTGAAAACACTTGACCTTGAGGGGGCGGTGGTTGTTGGGGTTGAGGATGCATGGGAGGCTGCGGTGCTAATACTTGAGGGGCTGGAGTGCTCGGTTGTGCATAAGGAGGAGCAACAATTTGGTAGATACTTTGGGGTCCTGAAAACATGTTGCTAGCAGGAGGGGCATAAGTGTTGGAGGAACTAGTGCCCCCTTGCAGATAGCCATAACTTTGTTGAGTATATGGCGAAGGGTGTGAAAGGGTTCCAATGATACTATTGGTGGCGTGAGATGCTCCCGGTGCATTGGCACTTCTAGGACAAGGGAGGTCTGGGATGACGGTATAGATATAACCGGGTTGTGCATAAATCAGGTCATATCTTAGAGCGGTTTGGATAGCTTCTTCCTCAGTCTAAGGAAAATGTGACACGACATCTTTTCAAATGGGTCCTAAAAGGATCCTAAGAAACCAATCTAGGTAGACACGGTCTTTGAAGGGTGAAGCACGACATGCGCTCCTCCTTCGACGCCACTCTTGAACATGGTTGGAAAGGTAAGTGGTAGAGGACTGACAAAATGAGGTCAATAGCTTCGTACCAATGTCGTACTAGAGAGGTAACTGGAAATATGAAAGGAATGCTTTAGCAAGCATCACAAAAACAGAATGAGATGCAACAGGCTGGTCTACATACCATTTTGCAGTGTCTCCAGTGAGCGTGCATTGGAATAGCCGAAGACGAATGGAATCATTGGTAATGGAGTTGGACGAGCACCACATGTGGAAGGATCAGACATGGTTGGTATGATCTGTTAGAGCCTAAATCTACCTCAGGCTGAGAAAGGTAGGATCTAGGGCCAACATCAAACCACGCTTAACCTGGTAGCTAGCCCTACCAGGTCGGGAGAGGGCTCTCTCCCGGTCAATCTCAGCAAAATATGATCACTAAAGGCTTGAGATGACTGATATAACTACTGATCTTAGGCTAGGTATGTGTGCAAAGAGTTTGATTGAATAAAATGATGTTTTTGTTGGCTCTAATGGAAAGGCAGATCTTGGGTGCAGGGGATGAGGCTCAGTCTTGCAGAGATCTCAATGGGGCAAGGTAGGCAACTAATTTTGGCACTTCAAATCAAATGAGATGGAGGGATTAGATAGGTGAGGAGCTGAAGAGGGCAAGAAAAGCCATGGATCCTCTTCAAACAGCTGAAAACATAAAAAACTAAAGCAAACCCTAGGTAGAGCACTACAATTTCAATGGATTCTACCTTCACTCTTGTTTGATTTAGTTAAGAGGAAACAAGATAGATAATGTCATACATACACATAAGTAATTTCACAAATATAGAAGAAAGCACTGTACCAAAACAAAATGCCACATGAATCCCAAAGAGTGCTGCAAACCCTGGTCTCAATTCCTTAGCCAAAACTGCTGATATGAATATACAAGAAGCTCCTTGCTTTCTCAAAAGTCCAACCATGCTAATGACTGAAAAATCACAAGATATAGACAAACCATAGTTAATCCTATCCTCTAGGGGTCGAGCTCACAAGTTTAGGAGCTGTTCCAACTAATTCTAAACTAAGAACTAGAAATTAGGTAGTGGAACATCATGCCTCTAGAAACAAGGGAATTGATTCATTCAGTTTCAAACAACTTTTTGATAGATGAATCTACCTCCTTAAGTGAAAATTTGACATATTTACATCATGATCCATCAATGTACATTAAATTACATCACAAGTTTGACATCAAGAATGATAAAAAGTCAAATTGGCAAAAGCTAGGCGAAAAACAGAGTATACTTGTTCAAACTGAGCAAAATTTCCCCTATGCGTCGCGCTGATTTCTCTATGCGTAGTGCCTGTTTGGAGCCACTTTTGAAGGCCTTCATAGTGTCAAAATTTACTCCAAGTGTGCTTCTTGGAAAGGTCTACCTGTTGACTTTCCAACCCAAGTGGAATTTGTGAATTTGGCCTCCAGTTTCCCCTCCAAAATTCAGTTCTCCCAACACTGTTTCCTGTGTATCAAAATAGGGGCAGTAAGGTCATTTTTTGAGGGCTCAAAACCTATCAAAATTTCTTGACCATTGGTAGGAAAGCATATTTTTTCATTACAAATCCAAAAATTCTTAGTTTTTGTCATTTGGAGGCTCCCATCAAAAGCGAGCGCCGGGTGGCGTGGCGCATAGAGCAGAAAACTCTGTTTTTTGTGCCAAAAATTTCAAAAATGAAAAAAGTGTCTCAAATTTTTTGAAATTTGGGCTGATTCTTCTCCATCAAGTATTTTTTTGGTCCAAGTAAGCCTCCACCAATATCTGAAGTCTATCATGCTCCTTTTGCCTCCTTGATGCCCTCTTCAATTTTGCCTTTAAACTCTTGATTCTCGCTTTGCAGACTTTGTTTCTCGCCATGTTATGATAAGCCATATGCCTCAACAATGTCTTCTCCTTGTTGGACTTCTCCAACAACCTCTCTAAGTGGATATTAGCTCTTTCAAGCCATGATTCCCGATCGGCATTGATCTCTTGCTCAAGTGACGTGAGCTCCACCTTCCTCCTTTGGGCAGCTTGGCGGTTTTTCCGTATGTTTTGCAATTCTATAATCGCTTGTTGATCCTCAAGCTGCTTATTTCTTTGCTCCAGGTACTTTATTATCCACTTAGCCCTTTCCAAGTTGAGGGACAAGGCATTGATGTCCACCTGCTGCTCTTGGATGACTTCTTTGAGATTTGAGCTTTGCGGGCCCACATCAGTATCATCACCCTCAATGAAAATGAAATCAGTCTCCCACTCACCTGAAGGTCCCTCATCTTATAATGGGCTCTTGCCTTTGTCTTGAACCTGCTGTGCTGATGAAGGAAGCGATACCCCTTCCACCCTCGGTGGAGATAATACTCACTTTGCTGCTGCGAACAACTGTCTAGTGCCCTTCTGATAGGTGACAAACACTAGCATACTAGTGGTCTGTGTCTCATGACCCTCATGCTGATATGAATGTTCACCTGTCGCATGCAAAGCCTCTGGAGGTCCCTGAGGAGCTATGAAAAACTCACGAGAAATTAAGTCCTCCCAAGTGATGCCCTGCAAACCAAGCTGATGGACGACCACAATTTTAATGTGAGCAAAATGATATATATTGTTGAACTGCTACTGAGGAGTCTTGTGTTGTACTAGGGTGGTCATCTTCTCAATATTTCGGCACATGAAGTAGGGGAGATTCATCATCCTCACCCTGGTAAAATGCATCAGCAACCTGATATGATAGGCATATAAATGAGAAAACCGGCCCTCACAGCTGAAATACTTCATTATCAGTTTCATCAAAGAAGCATAAGAATATTTCAGGTACCGAAAAGGAAAAAATCTGCTGAGTTGTCTCAAATAACCAAGCTTGATGTATGGTTCATAATGTTGCCTGTCAATTTGCTGCCTCTTGTTCCATTGCTCTCCAATGTTAGGAATACCGGTTGCTAGTGAAATAGATTTTGGTGTTAAAGTGAATGTTACACCAGCTAGAGTGGCTTGACCATCATGTAAATGAAGCAAAAACAACTGGGCCAATTCATGATGATATTGAATTCTACAACCAGCTCACAGAACTCATAGCAGGACTGGTGTTGGAAACAAGTGATGGTGAGAGGGCAGGCCTGTAGCTCAGCAAGAGTAGTGGGTTCCTCTCGTATATGTTTGCCACCTCTATGAGGCCTCCTAGGTGCATGTACCTCTGTAGGAGAATCACTGTGTGTCTCTTCTTCACGATCATATGAAGGATCATACTCCATCTCTGCTAGTAAGTGAGTTTTCTTGATGAGTATTAGGAATTTATGGTGTTTTTTGATTTTCTGCCACCAAGGGAAAAGGATATGAGGGACTGTGGAGGGAGAGAGTATGGGGATTTTGGCACTGTTGGGACAGGGTTTTATTAGGGAAACAGGGGATTAGGGAGTGATATTAAGTTTAGGGACAACACTTTAGGGTTTGGGGATTTGTAGTAAGGGTTTGGGAAATGGGAATTGGGGATAGGGATAGATGATTTTTTGGGAATATGGGAGTTAGGGAATGGGGGAATAAGGTGAGAAAATGAGTGAAGGAGTGAAAAGGTGAGGGAATGACAGAATGAACTTAGCAGCAAAATAACCAAAGCAAACCCTAGGCAATAGTTTCTTGGGAAATGGCAAGAAGGTAGGGTTTGATTTTCCTATTAGATAACCACCATAAACTGTATGAAAAACTCTTTTACTAGCAATGAAGAGGGCTTAACTTACTTGCACAATGGAAGTGTTGAGTGATTTTGGCGATTTGAGGGAGTTTTGGAGCGAAACAGGCGTGGCTACTCTATGCATCACGCCCTGTGTGTGCGCCGTGCCAGAACAACTTTACACTGGAAATTGCAGCCCTATGTTCTGTGCCTCTTCTATGCGCCGCGCCTTCCACCCAGTGCGCCGTGCCTCCGATTTTGCACAGTTTTTTCCAAGTTTCTCTCCTTTTGCTCAAACACGGCTTCCACTTCACTCACACTTTGTTGCTTGAATGGAAATGAGCTTTTGAATTGAAGAAATGATTTATATACAAGGACCTTTAATTTTTGTTTCATAAATACCCACTTTTACAATGTTTGGAATATGACTTTATTTTTTAACTCTGTTTTTTTAGCTTTTCACTTTATTTGAACCTTCTGATGAACTGAATGACTTGCTTTTTGTTTGCTTTGCAGGGGATTGGAGCTACTGAGGCTTGGGAAAGAGACCAGGGTTGCCTCTGAATTACTTTACATATAAAAGAAATGAAATTACATGAATTAATACAATAAAACCTAAAATACTTTGTTTTTCCTCAAAACAGAGTTTTGAGGAAAAATACATCTCTGAGCAATTGATTATGAAATTGATTGATACTGGAACCTCCTCATGTGCTTGCTGACTATTATTGGACATTTTGAAACCCTTTTTGATGAAACCCTAATGAAACCCTAGACCTAACGACAGTGAAACCCTAAAAAAGACTTTTGCAAATTTTGAAGACAAAAAGTGACTGTAAATGATCTTGATGAGTAAAAATGGGCCAGGAGGTAAAGGACATGAGGGAAAATGTAGGAGAAGCCACTACCGTCAGATGATCCATGCTCCTAATGGAATGCAGCTGACTTGGCGGGACACCTAATATGCAATGCAACAAGAGGATTTGATCTCTGACGGAGGGATGAAGATATCGACATTAACATTGGCTCCAATGGGGATGGTAGCTCCTTGGAGGTGCCAAGAACTACATATCTCTGGGAAAGCAAGCAATGCCTTCGTCCATTGGGCTATGGAGTCAATAACTTCGACAAATCAAAACCAAACTCTTGACTCAAAGACTCAATTTCAGGACTGAAATGTGACTCAAAATTGACTCATTTTCAAGACTGAAATTGACTGAAAGACCTAACTCTAACAAACCAAACCAAAACTAAAATCAAACCTCAGTTTTATAGCCTTCACCTCGGGCCCCAAACTGAAGAATGAAAACAGTACACACTTGCAATGGAATTTAAACAAACCGGTATGTACAATGATGCATATGACAACAGAAAACATTTCACAAATAGTACCGTTTGAGTAGTCGACTATTGACCAGCCCACCAGGATAGTCTTCGCCATTCATTTCTTGCAAAAGGAAAGCATTTTTGCCCCGATATGCGGAAATCTTGTACGGTCCTTTCCGAAGATTTTCAAACTTGCCATGTTTACCCTTCTCTTCATTCCTTGCATCCCATTTCAGCACTATGTCTTCTATTTGAAACCTGTCCGCCTTTGCCTTTCGATCATATATCCTCTTGATTCTCTCTTGCAGCTTGAAAGTGTTATGAAATACCTCCTCTCTAGTTTGCTGCAAATGAATCATTTGATTGATTCTCCGCTGCAAACTATCATCTTTGCTGCCTACTTCTTGCAAAAGTTTGACCACCGGGACTGCCAGAGAGGTCGGGAAGACTGTGTCCACACCATACACAAGCTCAAAAGGAGACATGCCTATAGATTTCTTTTGACTTACCCTGTCTGCCCAAAGTGCATTGACCAGCTTTTTGTGTCAATTTTTCTTGTTAGTTTCCAGCAGCTTTTTGATAATGTTGACAAGAGATTTATTTGAGGATTTCGCCAATCCATTGCCTTGTGGGTAATAGGCAGTTGAGTGCCCCAAAGTGATTTGATACTTATGACAAAAGTCAATCATTATTTTAGATTTAAAGGCTGCTGCATTGTCAGTGATCAGCTTATTGGGAGAGCCAAAATGAGACAAAATGTTGCTTTCAAGAAATGAGATAATTACCGAATCAGTGGCCTGCCTTGTGGGAATCGCCTCAATCCATTTGGTGAAATAATCCGTCGCTGTGAGGATCCACTTATGCTGCGCTGAAGAAGAAGGATGGATCTCACCAATGAAATCCAAACCCCACTGCTGAAATGGAGCACTTACTTCAATGGGCTTGAGTGGTAAAGGCTGCAACTTCCTCTTACCTTGAAAAATCTGACATTCATGGCAGCTTGCTACTGTTTTGTACACATCAGCAAAAAGAGTCAGCCAATAATACCCTGCTCTCAAGATTTTATTGGCTGTTGTCTTCTAGAAAAGATGGCCTCCGCAATCTCCTTTATGAAAGTCTTCCATAACCTGTTTTGCCTCTTCCTCCACTAAACAATTGAGCAAGACACCACCAGGGTCCTTCCAATAGAGCGCACCATTCATGATACAAAATTTTGCAGCCTTCAATTTCAGTGTTCTACTTTTGTTCTTAGCCATTCCAGGTGGTGATGACAAATTTTGGAGTACATAAACAATGTCCGAATACTAAGGAGAAAGAAGGAAAATTTCTGATACCTGAGCGGGCAGATTCTCTTCATCTTCCTTGGACATAGCAGCAATTAGATTAATGTCCAAGGCATGCAGATTTGACTCAGCCATTAGTTTAGCCAGCCCCTGTCCTTTAATGAGATTTGTCGGTTTGATTTCCATGTCATATTCCAACAAGGCAGCAATCCATTTGCCTCTTCTCCCCTCCGGATCTGTTTGCACTAAGACATCCTTAACAACAGCATTAGGGACATAAGCAAGGATGTGAGAATGCAAAATATAAACCCGAAAATCTTTCAATGCTTTTACCAAAGTAAGGGCCTATTTTTCAATAATATTATACTTCAATGCTGCATCCCTTATGGTTCTGCTGAAAAATGCGATTGGTTTCTCAAGCTGGTCTCTTTTCTGCATCAAGACCATTGCCATAGTATGATCCGAGGCAAATGAAAACAAAATAAAATCCTGAGTATAGTCCGGGCTGATTCAAACCGGAGCTGAAGAAAGAGCTAATTTCACCAAATTGAAGGACTTAACTGCTTCCTCAGTCCACCTTACTGCACTATCTTTTTTGAGCATGTTTGTAATTTCCCTTAAATGTTCTACAAGATTGGGCACAAAGCGACGTAAGAAATTTATCTTACCATTGAAGGATTGGATTTCTTTCTTACTTCGTGGAAAATCAATCTTTTGAATGGCCTCCACTCGAGCTGGATCGATACGGATGCCCTCCTTTGAGATAATATGCCCGAGAAGCTTGCCTTCATCCATGGCAAACAGACTTTTCTTTGGATTGAGAGATATGCCATACTTTCTACACCGCTGAAACACAATCTTCAAATGATAAAGGTGATCTTCATCTGAATTAGAGAAAACTGTTAAATCATCTAGATAAACAACTAGAAAGACATCTTTTTCATTAGCAAATGTGATATCCATCGCCCGCTGAAAGGTTGCACCAGCATTTTTCAATCCGAAAGGCATCTTTGCATAGTGAAAAGTTCCCCATGGAGTGGTGAACGCTGTTTTGTTTCTATCATCCTCATGGACCAAAATTTGGTTATAACCCAAATACCCATAAAGTAGCGACATGCGGGATGCTCCAACTACTCTCTGAAGTATGTGATCCATCTTAGGCAATGGATAGTTGTCTTTCAAAGATACTTTGTTCAGATTTCTAAAATCAATACATAGCCGAATCTCACCTGTTTTCTTGCACACGGGCATCAAGTTTGAAATCCACTCTGAAAATCTTATGGGGACAATGATACCAGCCTTGTACAACCGATTCACTTCCTTCTCAATTGAGGGCAGCGGCTTCGGATTTATTCTTCTTAGCTTCTGATGAAAATGCTTTTGATTTGGCTTGATTGGGATGACATGCTGAATTATGCTTGTATCATATGACTTCAAATCTAAATAATCCCAAGCAAATACATCCGTAAAAGAAGATAGCAAACTGATATACTTTGCTTTTACCTGTGGAGGCAATGCCTTTGATAATTTTACCATCTTAGGATTTTCAGCTGATCCAATGTTCACATCCTCAACTCCTTTCTCGGTTGGCAGCAAGCTCGGTTTTGTGGCCACATCATCCTGATCGAACAGCTCCTCTAAAGGTATTAGACCTTTAGGAATGATGTTGTCTTTCAGCTGCAAAACTTCCATCTGATTGACTTCTATATCTGCCTCACCATCATCATACTCCACATCAATAGAAGTGTCTTTGAATTTACCTTCATTTTGTAGAAATTCATCGATCTCATCATCATCTTGAAACACTTGCCAATACCTTTGATTTTCAGGGACAACTGGGTGATGTTTCACATGAATCTCAAACTTGTTGTTTGAATTCATCGGAATTTTCAAATTACTTGCTGCTGTTGCAAGTGAATCTGCAATGACATTCTGAACACGAGGAACACATGTCAACGTGTAATCTGAAAATACTTTCAAGATATCCAACACCGCATTGCGGTAGGCTCGCATTCGAGGATGCTTAGCTTGGTATTCCCCTTTCACTTGCTTGATAACTAACTCGGAGTCGCCATACACTGAAATCCTTTTGGCATTCAATTTTCTAAGAATTTTCAAACCAGCAATTAAAGCTTCATATTCAGCCTCATTATTTGAACAGTCAAAAGCTAGTTTATAAGAACAGACCCTTACATTGCTTGGCACTTTGTTTGGGGCGAAAACAGGGCTGCGTATCCAAATGCCAATTCCAGCGCCTTCCCTTCCTACCGTGCCATCAAAATCCATGCTCCACAGGCCTGCTTCATCCTCTTCCAAATGCTGAAATTCTGTTTGTTCTGTTTCTCTTCCTTGCTGTCCATCCATATGTTGCTGCTGTCGGAAGGCTAATTGCTCAGCGGTACTATCAAGTCTTTGTCTCTCTTGCTTTAAGACTTCTCTGAAATTTTCAGTGATCTCGAGAATGTCTTCTACTTCAACTACTTGGCTATTTACATCATTAAAGCTATCTGAATACAAAACAAATGATTCTAAATCAGTATGTACATAGTTGATTGGATGATTTACCAGCTTCTCCTTGCTAGTGATCATGTACTTCATCTTTTGTTCCTGGTATAATTTCCTCATCTGACCGAACATGGGAATGGTAGCATAGGAGAAATCAAGCTGCATTGTCCCTTTAATATTTGCTCCCCAAGATCTGGAAAGAAGCATGCCAAATCTAGGAGGTATATCTGCCACAACCACATCCATCAAAACATTTTTAGCCAGAATCTGATCCAAACTGACCACCAAATCCTTGATAAGACCAATGCACCTTACTCTGCCAGAATCAAAAGAGTAAAGGTCATGATATTTTCTAGTGATATCCAATCCCAATTTCTCCATGATGGCCTTAGGCATGAGATTATGAGAGGCTCTGGAATCAAACATAGCATTATGTAACACATAGTCATGCACCCTGAGACTGATGTAGAAAGGAGCTACATCACTATCTTGAGACTGACCTTCCAATGCTGGACCAAAAATCAACTTGGGATTGTCATCCTCCACGTTCACCATATCAGATGATGGATCTAAATTCAGAATCTTAGACACCTGACCTTTATAATTGCTGTTCTTCATCAACTCAGTCAAAGGAATGGATATTTTTAACTTAGCAATTTCATTTTCTAAGTTAAAAACTGAAACTTTTTCTACCTCTTTCACTAAAACATCATTCTTTTCGGTTTTCTCCTTTGACACACTTGGCTGATTGGATCTTTCACTTGCTGATGGTGTTTTGTTGGTGGTAGGATCAACTGTCTCTTTTCCCTTTTTCTGGACATTGGGAGGATCATTCTTTGGCGCTGTTGCCTCCTTCCTTTTCTGAATTGGATTTATGGGCACATCTCTACTTTGGAGTGAATATTGTCGCTGCTGGGCTGACAAAGCATTCATGTATCCTCTTTGGTATTCATCAGACTCTTCCTCAAGAACTGTTTCATTTGCCAAAATGAAATTTTCGTCCCTTTGTACAGCTGGATTCTCAGAGTACTCCTCATCTTCAGTGATAAAAATTGGCATATCATCGGGTGTAAAGAAATGATTCTCTTCTCAAATCACATTCTCCTCTTCATCTGATTCGGGACCATGTACAAAATTCTGCTGTAAGGGTGTCTGCACCTGCTGCTGAGCTGCTTGATCTTGGGCTCGCTGCTCTCTTTGTTTGATTCTAAATTGTGGTTGCTACTGACCACGGAAGTTAGGATTTCTGACTTGTGGTTCAGGCTTGTCAAGTTTCAATCTATCAAACATCTGCTCCATCTTCCAAAGCACTTGATCTGAAGTGGAAACCTCTTCCTTTATTGTGACTTTCTTTTCAGCTCTTGCTCTAGCTCTTTTGGCAAGCAGATTTGCTTCAACGCTGACTGCAATCTTCTGCATGTCTTCCAAAGTGGCCGGATCTCTCTCTCTTAATTGATAGGCCATATCAGTATCAAAACCATCCGGGAACTTTATCAAATCCAACCCCATAGGTGGCTTTATATGATCAGGAATTGCATTGTAAACATAATTGAATCTAATACAATAATCTTGGACAGACTCACCAACATTCCGCTTGATGTTCTCATATTTGGAAAGGATCTGAAGAGGATTTTTCTTCACTTCCCAGCGATCCAAGAATTGTCTCTGCAGATTGGCCAATGTAGTGATACTTGCAGCCGGCAAAGCTCTGAACCATTTCCTCACTTCACCACCAAAGGTTTGTACAAACAGTCTCATTGTCACATTTTCTGCATCAATCTCATGGAGGTCGAAGAAATTTGTCATCCTATCCACATGTTGCTGAGCTGTAACATTGTGAGGAGTGCCATCAAACAATGGAATTTTGCTTTGATAATCAGCGGGCATATCATCTAAATTTTGAGGCAGCACAAGGGGTGCAAAACGAGCAGCCATTGCTCTTGGTGGATTTGGTCTTGGGGATGTTGGGGGAGTGGGTGCAGCTGATGTATGGGGTATATGAGGAGGTGTGTGTGGAGGCGAAGAAATTTTGGATGTTTGAGGGGTAGACAGAGTAGACGGAGGTGACACCACTGCAGATTTTTGATCAGAGATAGGAGGCTGCACAGGGATGGTGGGAATGAAAGGAGTTTCGGTGGGAATTCCGGAGCTAGATGCAATCGCGGAGGATCCAAGGGTTGCAGATGCAGTTTCTAAGAAATCAGCGATGTTTGAAGCCACGATTGAAGTCTGGAGCTGTTTCAAGATATAATCATCAATTGATTTATTGGGCCTTTCAGTTTCAAGATCTTTGACAAACCCTGGATTTAGGACAGTAGAACCAACATCACTTTCGGATTTTGTTTCAAACAGTGACAGACCAAACTGTTCGTCAAACTCAAGATCTTCAAGATACTCAAAGACCACAGGACATGAATGAGATTTGAATACGGGAATTACGGAACTTTCTTGACGAAGGATTCGTGGAATAAGATTGGGATTTTCATACACAGGAGGAGGATCAGGATCTGGATTAGCTCTGGTATATCTTCTGGAAGCCAGTGTGCTATTATTTCCAAGAAATCAAATGGACCTTAGCAACTTGTTCAGCCTATCAAATCCTAAACTTATCATCCAAAAGCTTAGAATTATCAGATGTACTGGGGTGATTTGCAAGTTAGATATTCCGTTTATAAGACTAGACCGGAGCTTGACTGAAGTAGCTTTTATCTACTTGCGCTAATGCAAAGCAAAAGCGTTTTGAAGGCTACCTGGCTAATCTTCAGACTCTGTCTGTAGTTTATAAAACAAAGAACACTAACAAACAAAGAATCTCTTCCCCAGTATGGTCGCCACTATGTTAGAGCCTAAATCTACCTCAGGCTGAGAAAGGTAGGATCCAGGGCCAACATCAAACCACGCTTAACCTGGTAGCTAGCCCTACCAGGTCGGGAGAGGGCTCTCTCCTGGTCAATCTCAGCAAAATATGATCACTAAAGGCTTGAGATGACTGATATAACTACTGATCTTAGGCTAGGTATGTGTGCAAAGAGTTTGATTGAATAAAATGATGTTTTTGTTGGCTCTAATGGAAAGGCAGATCTTGGGTGCAGGGGATGAGGCTCAGTCTTGCAGAGATCTCAATGGGGCAAGGTAGGCAACTAATTTTGGCACTTCAAATCGAATGAGATGGAGGGATTAGACAGGTGAGGAGCTGAAGAGGGCAAGAAAAGCCATGGATCCTCTTCAAACAGCTAAAAACATAAAAAACTAAAGCAAACCCTAGGTAGAGCACTGCAATTTCAATGGATTCTACCTTCACTCTTGTTTGATTTAGTTAAGAAGAAACAAGATAGATAATGTCATACATACACATAAGTAATTTCACAAATACAAAAGAAAGCACTGTACCAAAACAAAATGCCACATGAATCCCAAAGAGTGCTGCAAACCCTGGTCTCAATTCCTTAGCCAAAACTACTGATATGAATATACAAGAAGCTCCTTGCTTTCTCAAAAGTCCAACCATGCTAATGACTGAAAAATCACAAGATATAGACAAACCATAGCTCATCCTAGCCTCTAGGGGTCGAGCTCACAAGTTTAGGAGCTGTTCCAACTAATTCTAAACTGAGAACTAGAAATTAGGCAGTGGAACAACATGCCTCTAGAAACAAGGGAACTGATTCATTCAGTTTCAAACAACTTTTTGATAGATGAATCTACCTCCTTAAGTGAAAATTTGACATATTTACATCATGATCCATCAATGTACATTAAATTACATCACAAGTTTGACATCAAGAAGGAGAAAAAGTCAAACTGGCAAAAGCTAGGCGAAAAACAGAGTATAGTTGGTCAAACTGAGCAAAATTTCCCCTATGCGCCGCGCTGATTTCTCTATGCGTAGCGCCTATTTGGAGCCACTTTTGAAGGCCTTCCTAGTGTCCAAATTCAGTCCAAGTGTGCTTGTTGGAAAGGTCTACTTATATACTTTCCAACTCAAGTAGAATTTTTGAATTTTTCCTCCATTTGCTCCTCCAAAATTCAGTTCTTCCAACACTACTTCCTGTGTGTCAAAATAGGGGCAGTAAGGTCATTTTTTGAGTGTTTTTGACCTTTTTGAGGGCTCAAAACCTGTCAAAATTTCTTGGCCATTGGTAGGAAATCATATTTTTTCATGCCAAATCCAAAATTGCTGAGGTTTTGTCATTTGGAGGCTCCCATCAAAAGCGAGCACCGGGTGGCGCGGCGCATAGAGCAAAAAACTCTGTTTTTTGTGCCAAAAATTTCAAAAATGCAAAAAGTGTCCCAAATTTTTTGAAATTTGGGCTGAGTCTTCTCCATCAAGCATTGTGTTGGGCCAAGGAAGCCTCAGCCAATATCTGAAGTCTATCATGCTCCTTTCGCCTCCTTGATGCCCTCTTCAATTTTGCCTTTAAACTCCTGATTCTCGCTTTGCAGACTTTGTTTCTCGCCATGTAATGATAAGCCATATGCCTCAACAATGTCTTCTCCTTGTTGGCCTTCTCCAACAACCTCTCTAAGTGGATATTAGCTCTTTCAAGCCATGATTCCCAATCGGCATTGATCTCTTGCTCAAGTGACGTGAGCTCCACCTTCCTCCTTTGGGCAGCTTGGCGGTTTTCCCGTATGTTTTGCAATTCTATAATCGCTTGTTGATCCTCAAGCTGCTTATTTCTTTGCTCCAGGTACTTTATTATCCACTTAGCCCTTTCCAAGTTGAGGGACAAGGCATTGATGTCTGCCTGCTGCTCTTGGATGACTTCTTTGAGATTTGAGCTTTGCGGGCCCACATCAGGATCATCACCCTCAATGAGAATGAAATCAGTCTCCCGCTCACCTGAAGGTCCCTCATCCTGTAATGGCCTCTTGCCTTTGTCTTGAACCTGTTGTGTTGATGAAGGAAACGAGACCCCTTCCACCCCGGGTGGAGATAATACTCGCTTTGCTACTGCGAACAACCGTCTAGTGCCCTTCTGATAGGTGACAAACACCGGCATACTAGCGGTCTATGTCTCATGACCCTCATGCTGATATGAAGGTTCACCTGTCTCATGCAAAGCCTCTGGAGGTCCCTGAGGAGCTGTGAAAAACTCACGAGAAATGAAGTCCTCCCAAGTGATGCCCTGCAAACCAAGCTGATGGACGACCACAATTTTAATGAGAGCAAAATGATATATACTGTTGAACTACTGCTGAGGAGTCTTGTGTTGTACTAGGGTGGTCATCTTCTCAATATTTCGGCACATGAAGTAGGGGAGATTCATCATCATCACCCTAGTAAAATGCATCAGCAACCTGATATGATAGGCATATAAACGAGAAAACTGATTCTCACAGTTGAAATACTTCATTATCAGTTTCATCAAAGGAGCATAAGAATCTTTTAGGTACCGAAAAGGAAAAACTCTGCTGAGTTGTCTCAAATAACCGGGCTTGATGTATGGTTCATAATGCTGCCTGTCAATTTGCTGCCTCTTGTTCCATTGCTCTCCAATGTTAGGAATACCGGTTGCTAGTGAAATAGATTCTGGTGTTAAAGTGAATGTTACACCAGCTAGAGTGGCTTGACCATCATGTAAATGAAGCACAAACAACTGGGCCAACTCATGATGATACTGAATTCTAGCAACCAGCTCACATAACTCATAGCAGGACTGGTGTTGGAAACAAGTGATGGCGAGAGGGCAGGCCTGTAGCTCAGCAAGAGTAGTGGGTTCCTCTTGTATATGTTTGCCACCTCTATGAGGCCTCCTGGGTGCATGTACCTCTGTAGGAGAATCACTGTGTGTCTCTTCTTCACGATCATATGAAGGATCAGACTCCATCTTTGCTAGTAAGTGAGTTTTCTTGATGAGTATTAGGAATTTACGGTGTTTTTTGATTTTCTGCCACCAAGGGAAAAGGATATGAGGGACTGTGGAGGGAGAGAGTATGGGGATTTTGGGACTGTTGGGACAGGGTTTTGTTAGGGAAACAGGGGATTAGGGAGTGATATTAAGTTTAGGGACAACACTTTAGGGTTTGGGGATTTGTAGTAAGGGTTTGGGAAATGGGAATTGGGGATAGGGATAAATGATTTTTTGGGAATATGGGAGTTAGGGAATGGGGGAATAAGGTGAGAAAATGAGTGAAGGAGTGAAAAGGTGAGGGAATGAAAAAATGAACTTGGCAGCAAAATAACCAAAGAAAACCCTAGGCAACAGTTTCTTGGGAAATGGCAAGAAGATAGGGTTTGATTTTCCTATTAGATAACCACCATAAACTGTATGAAAAACTCTTTTACTAGCAATGAAGAGGGCTTAACTTACTTGCACAATGGAAGTGTTGAGTGATTTTGGTGATTTGAGGGAGTTTTGGAGCAAAACGGGCTTGGTAGCTCTATGCGTCGCGCCTCAAACCCAACACACCACGCCCTGTGTGTGCGCCGCACCAGAACAACTTTACACTGGAAATTGCGGCCCTATGCGCCGCGCCTCCGATTTTGCATAGTTTTTTCCAAGTTTCTCTCCTTTTGCTCAAACACGGCTTCCACTTCACTCACACTTTGTTGCTTGAATGGAAATGAGCTTTTGAATTGAAGAAATGATTTATATACAAGGACCTTTAATTTTTGTTTCATAAAAACCCACTTTTACAATGTTTGGAATATGACTTTATTTTTTAACTCTGTTTTTTTAGCTTTTCACTTTATTTGAACCTTCTGATGAACTGAATGACTTGCTTTTTGTTTGCTTTGTAGGGGATTGGAGCTACTGAGGCTTGGGAAAGAGACCAGGGTTTCCTCTGAACTGATTTACATATAAAAGAAATGAAATTACATGAATTAATACAATAAAACCTAAAATACTCTGTTTTTCCTCAAAACAGAGTTTTGAGGAAAAATACATCTCTGAGCAATTGATTATGAAATTTATTGATACTGGAACCTCCTCATGTGCCTGCTGACTGTTATTGGACATTTTGAAACCCTTTTTGATGAAACCCTAATGAAACCCTAGACCTAACGACAGTGAAACCCTAAAAAAGACTTTTGCAAATTTTGAAGACAAAAAGTGACTGTAAATGATCTTGATGAGTAAAAATGGGCTAGCAGGTAAAGGACATGAGGGAAAATGTAGGAGAAGCCACTACCGTCAGATGATCCATGCTCCTAATGGAATGCAGCTGACTTGGCGGGACACCTAATATGCAATGCAACAAGAGGATTTGATCTCTGACGGAGGGATGAAGATACTGACACTAACATGATCCTCTCCGACATTACCCTCAAACTTTGGGATGTCTGAGGGAAGCTTAGTCGGATTAGAAGGCCAACTAGCATCGTGGTGCATGGGGTAGTTTATAAACTGATTAAAATCCAGTAGACTTAACCCAACCATAAAGGGGAGCATGGGGGCTGCCAGAACGGTTCTTGAGACTGTTCCACTTAATGTGACCACCAGGATAGAACCGGAGCCAACACTAGGTTTGGTTCCTGCACCAGCTGTGGGTCCAGATATGGTGACTATATGCGGTGAAGGAGGCTCAGAATTAGATCAAGAATCAGAAGAACTAGGAGAAGATTCAGTATGGGGACTTGAAGGACTATGAACTTGAACCCGACGGGAAGGGGTAATATGCCCAAGTGGAAACTGGGGGTGAAGGCCTAATAGTGTCCGTGACAAATGCCTTGGTGGCACAATGGTGGTAAGACACACGTGACATGGAAATGGTGAAGGGAGATAAAAAATATGCCTTTGTCTTGATGAGGGGAGATAAATTTATTATGTTAAGTCTTGGCTTGGCGGTGTAAACCAAATGCCCTTCACTTAAGGTGTGCTTGTGTGTGCAAGTGTATTTATTGAGTAAGCCCAGATCGTGTTTGTAAAAAAGAAAAAAGCTTGTTGAAAATAAACTAAAATTAACAACAGAAAATGAAAAGAAAAACAATTAACTAAACTCCACCCAAATTGGGTTTGCAAAAACTGTGCTGGTTGGTGGATAAATCGATGGAAAACACACTAAAAAGTTCAAGATATCTAATTGTCATTGTGATTGGGATCGATTGACACTAGGCTGCTGGAAAGTGGTGTAGAAACAACAAAAAACCAGAGAGGAAGATCGTTGCAAAAAGATAGGGAGATGGGTGAAACACCTAGGGCAATCGATGAGACCCTAAGGCCAATGACCAAACAGGTTGTAATGTGAAACTATGGATTGTAATAACCTCTCTTTATAGATCTGAAACAAAAGGGTACAGATCTGGAAAATATGGCTAAAAGCAATGCAGAAACTCAGACTACTCACTCAGCGAAACTCCTCATATAAAGGTGGAAGCGTACTAGAAGCCCTAGCGGGGCTAAATTCCACATCGACGAGTAAATCAGAGTAGATGAAGGCCTAAGCGAGATGGGATATACGTCAGACAACCCAACAGACAGTTCTATGCAAAACCTAGAAATAGATCTGAGAAAAACCTGGAAATCCAAAAATCACAGGTACTGACCTGTTTTTCAAGTGGGATCGCACTTTTTGGGCTAATAAGTGCACTTTGGCCTCCAGATCACACTTTCTGGGCTAAAAAGTGCGATTTCTACTCTGTGGATCCCGATCGGAAAATCTCGGAAAAAAATGTCGCCTTTGTTGCGACTATTTCCTATGACCTGCGGAAAAGACCAGAAAGCTTGCAGAAGTCATAAATTTAATAAATCTAGGGTTAAAAAACTAGGAAACATTAAGAGAATTGAAAAAAAAAAAGAAACCCTAAGCTGAAAACCGAAGGTCACCCAAGTTTCTCAATCTGAAGTATAAAACCCAACAAAGTCGCCAATTTTGTTGTATTGTTTTCTTCTCAAAGATGTACGAAAAGAACCCACTTAAGATTGTGGATGACAAAAAATCTCAAAAATATAAATGGCTGCTAAACATTGTAGATCTGCAACAACTGATAGAAACAAAACCTGCCAAAATTCTCATCTATGCCACGATCATAGTTAAACAAAAAAAAGAAAGAGTAATAACTCCAATCATCCAATGGAAACCAAATATGCAAAGAATAGCTTTTATTATAGCACCTGTGAAGGGAACAAATAGATGTTACCAGTCCCCCTCTATGGGATGGGTTCTTGGCTATCCTCAAACATCTTCAACTTGTGTAGAGTCTCTCTCCTCTATAAAGTGTAAACCCAACAAAAATATGGTGTGCGACAATGAAAATAATCAGAGTTACAACAGTGAGTGCAACAATGAAAATAATCAAAAGTGAATAATGGATGGAAAACCCTTCTATTTATAACAAAATATTGAGTTATCCTCGAATAATGAGCAATAATAAGATATTATTGATCCCATTCTTGGAATAACCACTTGGAATATTTTATTATATTTGGTTAGGAGGGAAAAGGTATTTAAACTTTTATTTAGAAATAATAAATAAATAAATGATTTATTTATTATCTCAAGGAATTAGTTAAGGAATAATAAACAAATAAGGATTTATTTAATTATTCCTAAGGGATTTAGTCAAATTTGACAAAGAATAATAATTAATTAATTATTCTTAGAGAAAAATAAGATAATTAATGATTTATCTGTTTATTTTTCATGATTGGGTCAAATATGACAAGGAATAATAACTGAACAATGGTTTAATTAATTATTCCTAGAAGAAAATCAAATAAATAGTGATTTATTTAATTATTTTTCATGGTTTTAACTATAAATTACTTAACAAAGGTGATTTATTAAGTAATTTCTCATAGTGAAAGCAATTTTACTATGGTAAAATTGGCTTTACATAGTGTACTTCAATCCATCTAGTAAATTAGGCTAGATGATCATTTTGTTGGTGATAACAATACTCAACATACCATCTTTGTTTTCTAGTTATAATGACCGTCACATCTGTGTGGAATACTCCGCTGGGTGGTGTACGTGTTTTCCCCTTCACTTTGGTTTTAACGACTGTCACATCCATGTGGACTACTCCGTTGGGTGGTGTACATGTTGTCCCCTGCACTTTGGTTTTAATGACTGCCGCTTCTGCTGGATGCCAGACAAACCTTTCTGGTTCGCGTGTGTCTCTTCCTGGGTGGTACTATTACCTCTCACTTATAGGCTCACTTTACTCTCCCCCTTTGCAATAAGAGAACCGACACACAAGTTACTTTATGCACTCACCAGGCACACTTACCTTGATGTTTGAAGATACCAGTGCAACACTCTCATGTGCTGACAATTAGAGCCAAGGCATATCTCTAAGTATATAGCAATGAGGCATTTATACCGAATGAGACTCCTACACCAAACGGTGTGAGGTCTAGTTGGGACTTCAGACAAGGGATATCCCCTGAATGTTAGCAAGTCCAGCACCATCAACAATTCTGGCTCTAGAAGGAGGGCCAGATGACAGGTTGCACCCGTAGATGTTGGGTGTGGAGCCTGATTATCTTTTATATTCAAAGGTATCATCGCATTGGACCCCAATTCGTAATGGGACGGCAACGCCACCCGTAAAATATACGCTGCAGGGGGGGTCAATCTGGGTCGTTCACTAGGCAGAGATCTGACGGTAGATGTTATGTTTAATTCAGGGTTTTTTCCCTAGAAGGCACCCCCTCGCTATATATGAGGGAATTGTATTGCTTCTATGTAGATCTGTATTCTGAGTGAGGAAGAGAGAGGAGATTGAGAGCGAAGAGGGAATTATAGCGGATCTGCTGTAGGTTGTATCTCTTCAGTTTGCTAGATAATATAAAAGGAAGGTCTGGTTGTTTCTTCATGGATGTAGCCCAAACTGGGTGAACCACGTATATCTGTGTCTCTCTCATTTTATGCATTTTCTGTGTTTATATTTCTGCAATATTTTGTGTTCCATTGCTCTGTAATATATAATTTTCTAACAATAGAGTCTGGTTTGAATCTCTTATTTTAAAATGACTCTTCCCGAAATCATAATCCTGGTATGTTTTTCTAAAAATCCTAAATGTACCATCCCTGCGGAAGTTATTCATGACCTATCCAAGTTGAATTTCAATGGTGAGGGTGAACTGTCTTTTCGTGTGCATGTGCTTCAAATTATGACTCTTTTCCATCGTCACCAAATAAATTCCAAAGATGTATGGATTGTACGACTCACCCTCACATTCGAAGGTCATGCTCAACATTGGTTTCATACATTACCCTTTGCCTCTATCGATTCATTCGGTCAACTTGCTGTGATGATGATTAAAACACTAGATGAGTATAACCACCAAGATCTCTGTAAAAAAATCTACAGTTTAAGAATGAAGCCTGACGAATCAATTGAGGATTTTGTTGATCGCTTCATTCACCTTTGTTATGAAATTCCTGAACATCTTTTGAACTCGAATTTCTTGACACAAGAGTTTAGATGCTTGGTTTATGTTTCCCAATACAGTGAACCTCCCGTTTTCCCTTCCACCCCAACTCTTGTGGACCATGAGGCACCTCAGACCACAGAGGAGCCCACTACCCCGTTTTCTCCTTGTCATCCTCCTTTTTCAGTCCCAATGTGGGTGCCCCCTTACGGTGATCATGAAGCTGACAAATCTGTGCATCAAGTCCCCAACTCATCTTCTCATCTATCTCCTGCTTTAATGGAGGACATTCTAGAATGGCTCAAGAATCCTACAGTGAAGAATCACCCCTCCATTCCACAAGAGGACGTCACTGTTCATAACTCAATTCTCGAATTTGATCTGCATCTCTACCATCCTCTATCATCTACAAGCCATGACTCCTTGTACCATGACTCGCTTTATCATTCCTCTTTGCCAGCCAGTTGTTCGCATTCTCTTGATTCTCAAGTTGTTGGCTAAAATTGTGATTAGGTGACAGGAAATCACATTACACAGGTAGAGGAGCAGAAAGGTGAGGACACTATCAATCTTCCCTCTATGTTTCAAGATTTTCCACATCAAAACAATAAGATTCCATTCTTGAACGATTCTCAATCTACTAATCTCGTTAGATCATCTTGCATAATCAATTCTTTTGATCAACCCCTAGTCTTGGGCAATCATCACTCCCATGCTTCCATATGTTGTGACGAATTCCCAAGAACATCATGTGATCTTCCTTTTTCTCATGAACACTCTAACTCAGATCTAGAATGTGCTCCAGTTAAAGAAGGCATCCATATCGAAACTTCCTCTTCACCTCACTTGCCCTTGTGTCCTACCATTCACAATGCATCTACATGTGGTGAAGATACTCCATGTTCTCTAGCTTCTTGATCTGATGAGCTATATCATCAATTGAAACAAGTCAGTGAGGTTGTCCATTATGGAAATAGTCGAATTGCACAAGACTCTTTCCACCCCTCATCATCTCTTATGTTGCATGAAGACAACTCGTCAAATCAGCTTGCTCATGTGAGCTCACCAATTCATTTATATGTGGACGTACCATTAGAAGAGCCTCTTCAATTGAGCAATATGATCGTTGTTGAAACTTGTGACAAAGATGGTTGTTGTCTAGAGAGAAGTTTTGAAATTAGCAATAACATCCATCCTCAAGCCCTACATGATCTAGTTTAAGCTTCAAAATATGATTTTGCAATTTTGGAAAGTTTCAGAAAATGCCAAGGAGCGAAGGCACTTCAACTTCCATTGATGGTTATGTCAGGACCTCGTGACTCTAGTAAGCCCCTCCAACCAAATCAGATATGGTTTCTCAAGCACAATCCATCTATCTGCATGGTTTCATTCAGTGTGGATCCGTGTAAAAAAAAGTTGGTATTCTGGGTGTGATCTTTCGAATTTTCACTTATGACTGAATCCACGAATCTGTTATAACGTGTCTGTATTCATGCACATCTCTTATATCAAATATGGGTTGGGAGTTTTCATCTCTCACAAAATCATGGAATTGTAAAGTTGATCATCTCAAAGACTGTCTTTACCCACAATCATACTTATTGAATTTTCCCTCTCATGATCAGCTACTCAGCCTTCTTGCGAACCTTGTACTGCAAACATGTCCGCTCATCACACTAGAAATCTCCCTGGGTGATGATGAACACACAAGCTATCACATGAATCAAGTTCCTCTCCATTCATCACACCCCAAATGGTATCATGCATTCATGATGCTAGCATCCTTTTTAAATTCTTGTGATAAATATGATGCCTGCACAATTTTTCACTAGTTGCAGGAAGGTGGTGCGTCATATCTAGCTCACATCGAACTTGGTCCAATTGTGCATAACATTCACAAGATAGTTCAAATTGCAAATTGGGAATCTGACGTCTCAACTAACTCATTTGATATTTTCTCTATCTTGGGTGACTGTCATTTGGCTTATCATTTTCCCATCAACACATCTGGTTACAGTTGCTTCGCGCTATTTGATGTTCATTGTTTAACATCTCCCCCTTCATATTTCCGTTAAGTAGATGAGGCACTTTAGGCCGCGCTGATGGTTATGGAAGGTACTCATTGTCTTAGCATGACTATTGAGAATGATCAGATTTATTTTTCCTTATAAGATTCCCATCATGATCTCATCTGGAAAATTGAGAATTCATCCTCTCAAACATCACGAGGCTTTCCAAATAGCCACCGTGAATTCTATGATCCAATCACTCAATGGCTAGAACAATCTTACTTGGCAAGCTTTGTTGCAGGCAACAAGTTTCAATCCTTTCGTGCACTTTCTAAGAAGCTCGGTGTAAACGAGGATGCACCTGCAAGAGGATTTCGAGGTTTGTTGAAAAGTGGTATCTATCAAAGAGGTAAGCATGTGCATTGGGTAAAAGTAGTGGTTGTGACACGTCTTTCTGCCCATAGGCAAGACCTTCCTTCCCATGTGAAAAAATTTCAAGTATCTGTATTTTATGTTGCACATCATTCGTATCTTTGTGGAAGTAGGTTGGGAACGACTATGTGTTGGCATTATGATGCATGTGTTGTACTTGATGGCAACCCACTTGTAGCAGAACAACTCACTTGTGTATGGTAACTAGATGAATCTACAGGAGAGATATCAGCTGTGACAGAATGCATGGAAATTGTGTTTACAGATGTGACAAAATGCAGGGCAGTTCAAAGGAATGAGTTCATAAGTAATGTACAATGGAAAATCACATTATAATAGGTCTATTCAGAGGGAACAAAGTAATGGTACAAAAGAATAGGATGACAGAACAAAGGACTATAGATCAGACTCTAGAGATTGAAGAAAGAGAATGGTTTAAGAAGTATACATTGGTTCACTTTGTCCAAGCAGCGTACACACGTGGGTTAACAGAACAAAAGGAGCGTATATGTATGCACACACTTTCATACAAGGAAAAGCACGTATGGGATGGAAAATCAAGGTTTTGGTTCGAGGTATTGACAAAGGATCTAAGTATATAAGAAGGAGAAGATTGAAAGGCTAAGTGCACAAGTAATGAATATCTTATGAACTGTTAGATCAAAAGAAATTATGCATGTTATGGGTTTCTGATGCTTTTCTTGATCTAGACTAAGTATGCACCTGAGAGTTTGATGATGGATAAGATCTAATGATGGATCAAGATCATAATGACTTATCATTATGAGATCTGATAATGGATAGTCTAGATCTGAGTGCTAACTAATGTTTTGTGCTTTAAATGCTATGATATGGGTATATCTGAAGACTGGAATAGCTGCGAAGTTATAAGTTTTTATCTGCAAATCTGTACACTGGTTCACCTTGGTGAAGGCACGTATACACGTTGGTTCGACACTTCCAAGTAGCGTATGAAAAAGAAAACCCTGTTGTTCATGATGATTGATCTATCTGATCGGGTTGTTGTTTTACTGTTGTTGTCAATGATGTCTTCTTAGATCTGAAAGTAGAATTGAATGCATAAGGAGATTGAGTATGATTGATTGATTGAGTGAGAAGGGTGATTTTTGTTGTTGTCTATTTAGATATTTGTAATTTGACAGTAGATCTTCAGATTGTTACTGGTTGGTACAGTTGTGGTTTAGAGCTTTTATGATTCAGTATCTTTAGAGGTATACAAAAGTTGGGCTAAAGGAAGTAGTGTATACACACAGGTTAGCTTCTTTAAAGGAGCGTATACATTCTGACACATGAGTTTTTGATGTTACAATTGGTTCTGGTTGTTGATGCAGTGTTTAGGGTTTAGATCTGTGTAATGGCTACAATGATCTGTCTATTCTAGTTGATTGGTTGAATTTGATTAAGTTTGAATGAATGATTGATTAATTTGTGATTGTTTGATTATGTATGTCAGATGTTTCAGTGAATGATTGATTCAGTTGTGTCAGAGGTTCAGTGATTGTTTGATTCAGTATGTCAGAGGTTTTAGTGATTGATTGATTCAGTTATGGTTGATTCAAAGATTGATGATTGGGTTTTAGATATATTAGAGATTGATGATTGAGTTTTAGTGATTGGTTGATGCAAATGTATTTGATAGATGTATTGGAGAGGTGATTGATTTTGAGCTTCAATGTTATTGATGGGTCCAGTGTGAAAATTTGATTAAACGTGGCCTACATATTGTGTTGTTGTGTACCAAGAGTATCCAGTATAAAAATTTATGAAACGTGGTCCCTGGAGGATACTGAGGGTTGGAGCCTTCAGTGAGGAAGTCGAAGCTTCCTGCCAGTAGTGGTTGGTGATTTGATCAGGGGGTTGGAGCTCCCTTCTAGTAGCAGCTAGAGAACGAGTGAAGGTTGGAGCCTTATGTAGGTCAGCGCCTATGTACTAGTAAACATATCAGCTGGTACAAGAGCTAGGGGGTTGTAGCTCCCTTCCAGTAGAAGCTGGAGAATGAGAGAAGGTTGTAGGCTTCTGCAGGTGGATGCCTACGTACTAGTATGAGTCTACACCAGTACAAGATTGTAAATAGATTATTCTTTATATTAAAAGAATACAGAGACAATAACATCAGGTGGTTTTTCTCCCACATTAGGTTTCCACCTTAAATCTTGGTGTTCATGTGTTTTTCTTACATGTGATGGTTTATTCTATTATTACTACACATGGTTACTATTTAATGTTTAATAAAGTACTGATGCACTGATTAAATATCAACATATGATGAATTAACTGAATCATAAGTTCACTAGATATATGCTGGTTTCCTTAAGAATAGTTGCGTGCACACGCGAGTTCCCTTCACTGACGTAGCGTATATAAATCTGATTATGGAAATGAAAAAGTTATTGATTTGCAAATATTGACTCACCCCCCCTCTCAGTATTATTCCCAACAATACGGTGGCTTCACTAGAAATTTCATTACACATAACCCGACTGTCTAGATATTAGGATAGGAGTAGGATTAGTTGTGCCTTATTCTTCCTTTCCTTGCACTCGTCTTGCACTTGTTCCCCATAGTTCATCCTCGTTGTCTCATTTTGGTTTTACAACATGTTTTCTTTAGTCATTTTGTTGTCTTGTCTTTCGATTTTGGTTTCATGGTTCTGTGTCTTCTTTCTTTTTGCTTTGTTTCCTTCCTTGTTCAGTTTTTCATTTTTTTCACTACGTGAATAATTGTTGTGCCTGGACCTGCGTCTTGGCTCCTGAATGTGTATGTGGCTGACGTTCAAAGAGTCTTGTGACACTACAACCCTTGGCTAGTCCCGTGTCTGTCTTCCTTGTGTTTGGTTGTAACTTTTGGATGATGAAGTCTTGGCGGAAAATACTATCCATCCATAAGGAGAGATTTGGTTCAACCATGAGCCTATGTCCAGTCTGGGAACTTCATGGCTGTACTCAGTTTTATGCTTTGGTGTGTTCAAGATTATCCAACTAGTAGAATTGGAGAAGGAGAAAAATATAAATGTGAAAACCTAAATCTGAGGTCTTTACATGCTTCTTTGAAGGAAAAACCTCTCCTTCTCTCAATAAGCCGGGATCCCTCTTCCACCCCAAAAATAAATAAGTGCCTATGCACAGTTCTCTTTCAAAAATAACAAAGGCGAAAGAAGAGAAAGGCTTCCTGCGTAGTGAGGTGAAGCAAGCAAGTCCACTTGGGTACTGTCTAGGCTCGTTGGCAGTAGAGCAATGATTTTGTTCTTGCGTGAATCCTCTGGGGTACTGTCTAGGCCTGCTGGTGGCGGACCAACACCAGAGATGAAAAAATATACTCTGAAAATATTAAGCTCGCGAGCTAAACTACCCTTCCCAATTCGAAACACTGTGATCTCGCTAAGTCTTGTGTTGTGTTCAACTGATTTGGTACAAGGAAAACCATGTCTATCCATTAGGTAAGCGGGGAAGCCAAAGTAATCTACACGATGAATCAATACTCCTTGATCGACCAAGGCCCTACACTAAATGAACCAAGAGAGAGAAGATGGAATTCAAGTAGTGTGTCACGAAGTGTTGTAGTGGATACAACACCCTCCAAAATTTTGGATCCTGTGATCACTCATTCCTTAGTCACTTATTTGGTAAGTTGATTATCTCAAGCTTCCCTCTTCGGTCGTAAGAGTCATTCATGCTTTTATCTTTCTATAACATGTGTCATTTTTTGGCAGGGGATTATTGCTCATCATGCAAAGGGAATGTTTGTTTTTGCTTAAGGGGAAAAGCTTTGTGAGAATGGGTTGTTCTCACCATATAGACATTGTTGGTATCAAATTATGATTGTCTATTTCACTTAAAAAATCCTCTTTTGATTATCATTTTTGAGCATCTAACCTTCATATTCCAGCTATAATCCTTAGAAACTAAATGATATGATGTCATTATCATTATTTTTAGCTTGAAATTAATTTTTGAAATTATTGTGTTAAAAATGACATTTTCTAGAAAATTACAAGAAGTTGTAACTTCCTGTAATTGCTCCATGGTTTGACATGTTGCATAACAGGTTGGAGAATTTGAATATTGTGAGCATGAAGCTAAATGTACACGGATGGTGGATTACCTATCCACTTTCAAATTTGAAGAAAATAGGTGTCCAGTCAACGCTGGTCAAACCCAGCCACTTCTGCAGAATTTCCAGATTTTGTGAACAAAATAATTTCTATTTTGAGAATTTTTCCATAAATGAAGGAACTGATCCAATTTCGACCTTCTTGGATGTAATTAATAGAATTCTGTTAGGATAATATGGAGCAGGAATAGCTTCTTTTGTTATAGGATTTGTGATAAATAACCTAGGAGGAAAAACTATGTTTCTGCTAGATTTTGGACATGAAAGTACAGTTTATGTATTTTTAATCTATAGACTTAATACAAACTTCACTATCGAGTTTATGCCTTCAGATCCAATAGCCATATTCTTCTGAATCGTTTTACAGTGTGCTTGTGAAGTGTTGAAGGGCCCTCATCACTATGCTGGTACACTCTGCCTTAAAGTTTCTTTACTACTTGCATAGATAGATTTAAAATTCAGAGGTTATTTTATGTGCTGTAAGAAAGGTTATGTTATTGAAGTTGTTAATTGGAAAGGATTTTCATTGGTTGTGAAAGAGCCTTGTAAAAGGACTCAACCAATACTAATCTTGAAGATTGATATATATGCTTGATGTTGCATAATTTCGATATTTGCTTATTGGTTTTAATTTCAAAGATAGTTCATGGTTTGATTTCCAAGTGATTCAGATTTGTAATTGTTCAATTCAATTTGCAATTAGATAAGTGATTCTTGTAAGGGATTCAATTGTCATTGGTTTGCAACGTTACTTATCTTATTTGTTGCTTGGATTATTTAGGTGTTGAAATTGCTTTGAATTGTTATGATCCAAAGATTGGAAAGGATTCTATTGAGCAAGATTCTTGTAAGGGAATGATAGGATTTTTAACCAGTCATTAATACTATGTTTTTGCTACCTAGGCAATTAGAATTTCATTAGATTTGTTTTCATCTAAATTGATGCTTAAGTGTTTGAAAAGACAAGGAAGGACCTCTTGTAAGAGAGCATTGTTAATTTCATTTCACTAGGCTATCATTAGAACCTTAGATCCTTCTAGATCTATATACATTAGATGAGTGCCTCTAAGTGTACTTTCCCGAGTTGATAAAGGAATTAGGAGCTTAACTTACCTTATTAAGTAAAGACCAAACAGACATGTTTCACACTTATCTCACACACTAACTACATAATGCACATAAATCCCAACCTCCCTTAGCATTTAAAACTGCGTAGTGGGTTTCCCCCAGTGTCCTTCCCTCAGTCGGAACCCACCATCTCCAAAAACTACGTATTTTTGTCCCTGAGTTGTCTTGTCTGCCTTGCATCCTGAAACTGTGCAAAGGTGTCCTCCCAGGACCTCATCTCGCAACAATGCCTTGCATCCTAAAACTGCACAGTTTATACCCAAGTTGTTCATTCTGCCTTGCATCTTGAAATGTGCAGATGTGCCCTCCCAGGGCATCATCCCGCAACAGTCATTACCCACTGAAACTGTGCAGATGTGCCCTCCGAGGGCATCATCCCGCAACAGTCATTACCCACTGAAACTGTGCAGATATGTCTCTCAATAAACACAAGAAGGGTGACATGCTAGAGGACTCTCAAGGAGCTGAGGAAGAATATAAGCAGACCAAGGAACCCAAGGTATGATAGAAGATCAGGACCACATGAAGACTCCATCTGATGCACAACCCTTTGGAGATAAGGTATGGAAAACGAAGCACATCTTTTGAAATACCCGTCTTAGTATAGCTTGAAGGGCTTCTTATCATTTTCATATCATTTTGTCTTCAATGGCATGCATGGTTGCAAGCACTGAAAGTTATTCCATGTGTTTCCTCTACGTGTCTTGCCCCCTTTCGCCTGTTGGATCAGTCATCGTCTTTTGACATGTCTGGTTGTTATGTCATGTTTGCGAACCGTTCTAGTCACCATGAAGGTTTGTCTTTGTGTATACAAGTTTTCCTAATGATGTGAACACCTATCATACTCATACAGAATGTTTTAATCACTGTCGCGCAAGTGTCGTCACAAATGTCCAAAGGTCTATCCCAAGTGTCGCACTTGTCGCACTAGACAGTCTCACAGAGGGTCTTGATTTGCAATTTTTTCATGGTGGTCAGTTTTTTCATGTTTTCAAAGTACGCTAAATGTGTGATCACAATGTTGAGTCATCACAAGTTCACTTGCCTCTCACACTTAGTCATTTTCCTGAAAGTCTCTTGATAGAAAACCTTCACTTCACCTAGCCTGACTGAGTTGCACTGCGCAGTCTCAACCCTTAGTGGTTCTACTCTGCTGCTTGGAACTGTGAAATGCTTGAGGTTTTCCTTTGGGTTAGTTGCACTGCACAATCCTTGAAGTGAGCATCCTGTCTTCCTTCCGAGAACTACGTAGAAACTGCCTCACTACCTATCTGAACTTTGCACTTCTCAAGAACAATCATTGAACCTACTTCTTGCTTGCTAGAACCTCGCATTGCATAGATACCTGAGCTTGCACTGCTCCCATAAATTGCATAGATATGTCCTCCTAGTGACTTCCCTCATCTGGGACTCACTGCTCACAAAAATTACACAAAACTATCCTCTGGTCCCTCTACTTTCTGGGCTTGTCTTCCCTTTGGAAACTATGCATGGGTGTCCCTGAGGGTCCCACCTTGCAGTTTCCATTGGTGTCCTTTACTGCGCAATTCTTCCTCTGAGTGGCCTCTGTGTAGTTTTCCCTGAAAATGAATACAATGCCCCAGAGTTCCTTTTCCAAGCCTGATCTGCGCTTTGCACAATATCAGTGACCAGTCCTCCCTCCCTGTCACCTAGAACTCCGCAATGCGTAGTTACTGGGCCCTCTTCCCAGTCTGTCATCTATCTCGGGCCCGATACGTGGAAAACAATGCATCATGCTAGACTAGGAGGTTTTTGGATTATATGTCATCCTGTCATGATTGAATTATAGGCACAAGTACACTGATAGATCATGGCGAGACAACAAACATGATTAATAAGGAGCGCACATGCTAGAAGACTTACTTGCAGCTGGACGGAAAAACATAGTAAATCAAACAGTAAGCGAAAGGAACACATGCATGGAACCATCCTGCAATACCAATACCATTGAAGACCCCGCAACATCAAGCCATGCAGAGGAGAAGACAAAGCAGACACGAGAGTACATCCATCACTTAACAGCGCAAAAGCTTGACATGGACACCATAGCCAGCCAGTACATGTCAACAGTGTCATATCAAGTTGTGTCATGAGTTATCAAGGCCACATCACTACTATGGGCCATATATGTTGTAATTGAATGTAATGTACAGTGGACATCCAATGGACACACACATGAAGATGAAGAGTCATGTCAGTTGAAAATTCATAGGAAGTTGAACGGTCATGAGGGTAGTCATTGACGTTAAAGTGTCATCACCTTGGCTCCTCCCATATATCCTTGAGAGTTTACAGTCAGTTTTTTGAGGAGCAAGGAGTGGCTCCAATGTCCCACTTCTGTGACTAGTGATGTATGGTGTACATATGTGTCTTGGGACTTTCGCTTAATTCAGAAGACTATTAAGGCCAACGAGTTTCCATGCATGTTTTGTAGATGTTTGTAAGACTATTCTTTCGGCATTTGTAATGCATGTTTGTTTCACCTGTACTAAGATAGTTGAACTACTTCATTTGTTTTAGTAATTACATTGTTTGGAATGTGTTGTGTTGGTTATCACCACTGTCTCATCCCTGTGGACTACTCCGCGGGATACTAGACAAGCAACATTTGTGTATTGGTTATCACCATTGTCACATCCTTGTGGATTACTTCATGGGATACTGGACATACCATATTTGTTTTCTAGTTATAACGACCGCCACATCCATGTGGACTACTCCGTTGGGTGGTGTATGTGTTGTCCCCTTCACTTCGGTTTTAACAAACGTCACATCCATGTGGACTACTCCTTGGTTGATGTATGTGTTATCCCCTACACTTCAGTTTTAACGACTGCCACATCCGCTATGGACTATTCCACTGGATGTTAGACAGACCTTTCCAGTTCACGTGTGTCTCTTCCTAGGTGGTACTATTACCTCTCACTTAGAGGCTCACTTTAATCTCCCCCTTTTAAGTAAGAGAACCGAGATACAAGTTACATTATGCACTCACCAGTCACACTTACCTTGTTGTTTGAAGATACCAGTGCAACACTCTCATGTGATGATAGTTAGAGCCAAGGCATGTCTCTAAGTATATGGTAACCAGGCCTTTATACTGGATGTGATTCCTACACCAAACCGTGTGAGGTCTAGTTGGGACTTCATATTGGGGAGATCCCATGAATGTTGGCGGGTCCAACACCGTCAGTAGTTTCCAAGGATTATAGGGATTGATAAACTCCTTTATAAGCTTATCCTTTCTCCCTCAACCCTCCAATCCTCCCCCTTACCCTTGGTGGACCAAGTCCCTTGCTTAAAGAGCAAGCAAGTTCCACTCTTTACTCCATCAGTGGGAAAGGGTTTTCAGGGTCACTCCTCACCTATCCATTGACATCTACTTTACAAAGTGATCCCTACTCTTTCGAGACTCTTCCCATCAGTGAAAGTCCGTAAAGAGCAAGGATACTTAGTTGTAGTGACAGTGGGATAAGCCCGCAACATTGACCTTGACCTAGCAGTTGCCCTCTTAGGAACCCCTTTTAAGTCTCCTACTGGTTTGAGTGGTAACATTTATGGCATCGTTGCAAAGGACAAGCCATGTGTTTTTTCCCTGTATTGTTGACCTAGGTTGTCATTGATGTCAATATGGAAATATTCTAGATACTAGATGATGATATGAAGCCAAGGGGAAGCAGAGCAAATCCATGAAGAGACTGGAGCAAGGCCATCAGGATATCCAAGCCATAAGCAAGAAAGGCATATTGCAGAATATCAGAACAAACAGAGGAGGTCTCTTTGAAAGACATTGCCAAGCCAAAGGAGCCACATTGGAGCAAGAGGAGCCATATCGGAAGAGCATTGCATGTAATACATGCCTAAGAAGAACCAAGAGGAGCTATAACAGGAGCCATATATATATATCATATATATATGCCAAAACAAAGATACAGGAGGTGCCATATATATATGCCAAAGAAGTACAGGGCAACAAGAGGAGTAAACAGAACCATCGGAGGAGCCAAGAGGAGCAGACAAAGCCAATGGAGGAAGCAAACAGAGCTATCAGAGCCATTGGAGAAAGCAAAACAAAGCTATCGGAGGAGAAAAGGATGCATTTACACTATCAGAGGCAGAAAGAATTAGTTGGATTGCATATACACTATCGGGGGTAGAAAGACTTAATTATATGCAAATACACTATCAAAGGTGCAAACGGAGGCCAAAACATATATATAGGCAAATACACTATCGGAGCAGCACACACACACACACACACACACACACACACACATATATATATATATATAGGCGACAGTGTAAATCGGTTGTTCGGCTATGTGCCATCACCCCAAACCCCTAACAGCGACATACATATATATCGGCGATATGCTAATCGACAGTTCAGCTATGTGCAATCACCCCAAACCCCCGACAGCGACATACATATATATCGGCGATATGCTAATTGGCAGTTTCGCTATGTGCCATCACCCCAAACCCCCGATTGCGATACATATATGCGGACCCGCTTAAACATTGTAACATGGCTTAATAATAATATTGCATCCGTCATATCAGGAGTCATATATCACATACATTGTAAAGCCCTGTCCTCCTAAAAGCACTGATTGCGATTGCAAGACCAGACCCGATGCAACATTGCAATTTGGCTTAATGTCATATCGCATCCATCAACCATCAGCCATCGACCATTAGCAACTGCCGATTGCGATTACAAGGCTGACCTGAAGTAGTTATAGATGCGAGAGTAATATTTTTGAAGTCCTCCCTTAGCGCTTCGCTCGTGGTTTTTCTCATATTTTCTGTGTATTTGAATGTTGGCCTTGCGCGCGATGTGAAGGAAAAAATGCATATGATAACGATTCCGATAGTTCAGTAGGGTGGAACGATGCCGGTTGCGATTGCGATGGTAACGTGACGTGTGGGATCGCCCTGATGGTACAGTCTCTCCAAATGAAAGCCTTCGTAAGCACTGAAGTCCTGTGTATGAACGTTATTGAAAAAAAGGGATCTCTTTGATATCTTTTAATAGGCAACATTTCTCTATAATATGGCCTCTCTTCCTCTTGAACGTGTCCTGTGAATATTGGAACGCTCGAATAGACTGAGGAAACCGAAAGCCGGGAAGCCGAAGAAGCAAGCGAGTGCAGAGGAAATGACAGCAACCAAGGAGGAAGATGATATGATAAGCGAGCGTTGAGGAAGCCTAAGAGCCAGCGAAAAGAGGAAACTGACAGACAGAGGCATGAGGAATGCATTAAAACAGGAAAAAACAGAGAACAATGTGTGGTTGTATTGTTGAAACAGTTGGAGAAAACAGAGGCCGTAGCAGAGGGTCCAGCAAAAAAGAAAAAAGGGCCGAAGGACCAATAGGACAGGAGACAGTCGAAGGGGAGAAGTAGCCAGCAGAGAAGCAGTCATGCTGAAGCATTCACTGTGACATTAGAACAGATGCTTGAAACAATGTAAACTTTGAAACGGGAACTGATACTGTTACCCGTTTCGTAGAGATAGCAAAAAAATGACCCGATTTTCAAAAGTGGTGATGCAGAATACACATGTTTTTTTTAGAACATGGTTTTTGGAACTTCAATTTTTTTCATGTGCATTAAGTTTTAGAATGGTAGTGAATGGTAGTGATTTTCATGCTGATTTAAAAAAGTGGTTATTCTGCATCGCACCCTTTTTTTAAAAGACCTATTTTTTGACTTTAAATTTTTTTATTGTATGGAATGTAAATAATTATTTTTTAAAATTAATAATTTTGGAAGTGGTATTCTTCTTCATATTATCTCGTTTTTAATTTTTTTTTAAATTTTTTTTGTAGTGAGGTTTTTATTGTTTTGCATATTTAAAGAAGAATGTCGATATTTTGCATTTTCGATATTCTACAGATTTATACATTGTTAATTAAATTTTCAATCCAAATGAAATAATTGTCTGTAAAAAACAAATATAAAAAATATATATAAAAAAGAAAAATAAAAAATAAAAAATGTTAAAAAAATTGATCTCATAAACCCTAAAAGAATTTGGAATATATATATATATATATATATATATATATATATATATATATATATATATATCTATATATATATATATATATATATATAATTAAGTAAGTAAAAATAGAGAAATTAAGAAAAAACATTAGCAAAACTAGGGGAAAAAATAAAAACATTAAAAACAAACTAGTTTAAAAAAAAAAAAAATTAACGAAAAAATGAAAAAACTAGTAAAATTAATATTTAAAAAAACAAAAACAAAATCAAATTATAAAAAAAACCCCAAAAAATATTAAAATGGCGGAAAATATATGTCTTTTCAAATGAAAAAATAAATAAAAAAATAAAAAAAAAACATTTACAATTTATCAAAAAAATACCTATTTTTGATTTTTTTTTTTTTAAATTCAAATTATAAAAAAAAAAAAACAAAAAAATAAATTAAAATTATAAAAAAAAAAAAACCCAAAAAAATGCATATTTTTTATTTTTTGATTTTTTTTATAAGTTAATAATAATTATATTTTTAAAACTAACATTTTTATTTAAAAAAAAATAAAAATAAAAATTAATTTTTTTTTAAACAAACTTTTTTTTTTAATTAAAAAAATCATTATTTTTTTTTAAACAATTTTTTTTTTTAATTAAAAAAATTATAATTTTTTTTAAACATTATAACTTTTAAATAAACATTATAATTATAATTTTTTTAAACAAACTTTTTTCTTAATTAAAAAAATTATAATTTTTTATAATTTTCATATTTAAAAAAATTATTAAAAAAAATTTAAAAATTTAAAATTTTTTTTAATGGAATTATATTTTTTTTATTAAAAAAAATTGAATTTGTTGGGCCGCCGCTCCCCGACCGCCCGTGGTGGCGCGGCCGTGGGCGGAGGTGCCTGCGGGCAGGCCCTCCGCCCACGGCCGCGCCGCCACGGGCGGCCGGGGGGCGACGGTCGAACAAATTCAATTTTTTTTAATAAAAAAAATATAATTCCGTTAAATTTTTTTTTAAATTTAATTTTTTTTTTTTAATAATTTTTTTAATTAAAAAAAAAAATTGTTTAAAAAAAATTATAATTATAATGTTTATTTAAAAATTATAATGTTTAAAAAAAATATAATTTTTTTAATTAAATATGGAAATTAAAAAATTAATTTATTTTATTTTTTGTTAACTATTTCTATTTTTAAATTTAAAAAAAATTATAATTTTTTTAATTAAAAATAAAAAAAAGTTTGTTTAAAAAAAAGTTAATTTTAATTTTAATTTTTTTTGTAAATAAAAAGGTTAGGTTTAAAAAAAATTCCCTTAAAAAAAATAATTAGATTTTAATTTTTTTATGCAATGAGTGCTAAGTGAACTATTCAAAAATCATGAGAAATTAGTCAGTTACGACTACCTCTCATGGAAAATTCAAAAAGAGTCAAGGGATCTCTACTTGAATGGTTCATGAGGCACAATACTTGCTAAGGTTTTGCAAATGGGGTAGCAAGCTAAGTGGGCTTGATTGTGGGAAAAACTCCACAGTTAAGCGCGCTTGAGCTAGAGGAGTTCTGGGATGGGTGACCTCCTGGGAAGTCCTGGTTACCGGGTGCAAGCCCCGGAAGTGATGATTGATGCTATGTGATTCGTTCTCCACATTTCACTAGTTTCAATCCCACTTCTTCACCCCTGTGAGCATCACCCGATGCAATGAGTGCTAAGTGAACTATTCAAAAATCATGAGAAATTAGTCAGTTACGACTACCTCTCATGGAAAATTCAAAAAGAGTCAAGGGATCTCTACTTGAATGGTTCATGAGGCACAATACTTGCTAAGGTTTTGCAAATGGGGTAGCAAGCTAAGTGGGCTTGATTGTGGGAAAAACTCCACAGTTAAGCGCGCTTGAGCCAGAGGAGTTCTGGGATGGGTGACCTCCTGGGAAGTCCTGGTTACTGGGTGCAAGCCCCGGAAGTGATGATTGATGCTATGTGATTCGTTCTCCACATTTCACTAGTTTCAATCCCACTTCTTCACCCCTGTGAGCATCACCCGATGCAATGAGTGCTAAGTGAACTATTCAAAAATCAATCTCTACTTGAATGGTTCATGAGGCACAATACTTGCTAAGGTTTTGCAAATGGGGTAGCAAGCTAAGTGGGCTTGATTGTGGGAAAAACTCCACAGTTAAGCGCGCTTGAGCCAGAGGAGTTCTAGGATGGGTGACCTCCTGGGAAGTCCTGGTTACCGGGTGCAAGCCCCGGAAGTGATGATTGATGCTATGTGATTCGTTCTCCACATTTCACTAGTTTCAATCCCACTTCTTCACCCCTGTGAGCATCACCCGATGCAATGAGTGCTAAGTGAACTATTCAAAAATCATGAGAAATTAGTCAGTTACGACTACCTCTCATGGGGATCTCTACTTGAATGGTTCATGAGGCACAATACTTGCTAAGGTTTTGCAAATGGGGTAGCAAGCTAAGTGGGCTTGATTGTGGAAAAACTCCACAGTTAAGCGCGCTTGAGCCAGAGGAGTTCTGGGATGGGTGACCTCCTGGGAAGTCCTGGTTACCGGGTGCAAGCCCCGGAAGTGATGATTGATGCTATGTGATTCGTTCTCCACATTTCACTAGTTTCAATCCCACTTCTTCACCCCTGTGAGCATCACCCGATGCAATGAGTGCTAAGTGAACTATTCAAAAATCATGAGAAATTAGTCAGTTACGACTACCTCTCATGGAAATGGTCATACGTTTGAATGACTTACTTAACGCAGTTGAATCCCAAAAATGATATCTAATATAATGCACTGCGTAAATCCCCCATACTTAAATTCAAAAAGAGTCAAGGGATCTCTACTTGAATGGTTCATGAGGCACAATACTTGCTAAGGTTTTGCAAATGGGGTAGCAAGCTAAGTGGGCTTGATTGTGGGAAAAACTCCACAGTTAAGCGCGCTTGAGCCAGAGGAGTTCTGGGATGGGTGACCTCCTGGGAAGTCCTGGTTACCGGGTGCAAGCCCCGGAAGTGATGATTGATGCTATGTGATTCGTTCTCCACATTTCACTAGTTTCAATCCCACTTCTTCACCCCTGTGAGCATCACTCGATGCAATGAGTGCTAAGTGAACTATTCAAAAATCATGAGAAATTAGTCAGTTACGACTACCTCTCATGGAAATGGTCATACGTTTGAATGACTTACTTAACGCAGTTGAATCCCAAAAATGATATCTAATATAATGCACTGCGTAAATCCCCATACTTGAAATTAAAAATTTATTTTTTTTTTGAAAAAAAATTAAAATGTTTTTTTGAAAAAAAATTAAAATGTTTTTTATTATTTTTATTTTAAAATTAAAAAAAAATGTTTAAAAAAAAGATTGTTTAAAATAAAATTTGAATTTTTTTTTTTTTTTCCTTTTCTAAAATAAAAATAGTAGGTTTAATAAAAAATAATTAGATTTTTTTTTTTTTTTTAATAAAAAATATGCATTCTTTGGGTTTTTTTTTTATAATTTGATTTTTTTTTTTTTTAATATTAATTTCACTAGTTTTTTAATTTCTTTTCGTTAATTTTCTAATTTTTTTTAAAACTAGTTTATTTTTAATTTCTTTTTCTTTTTTTTCCCAGTTTTTGCTAATGTTTTTTTTTAATTTCTCTGATTTTACTTTTATATATATATATATATTTAAATTTATTTTTTTTCCAAATTCTTTTATTTTTTTTTTTTTTTTTTAACTTTTTTAATTTTTAATTTTTGTTAATTTTCTATTTTTTTTTTAAATCTGGTTTTTTTTAATTTTTTTTGTTTTTTCTTAATTTTTTTTCTTCCTATTTTTACCTACTTAATTCTTAGTTTTTTTTAAATGTTTTTTTGTTTCTTTTCCGTATTTTTTTTTTTCTTTTGCCAATTTTTTGATGGTTTTTTATTTTTTTATTTTTTATTTTCACTATTTATTTGTTTATAATTTATAATTTTTTTAGTTTTTTAATTTTTACCATTAATTTTTTTTTTTTTTTTTTACATTTTTATGATCGATATTTTTTTTTTATATTTGATTTTTTTCAAGTTTTATATTTTTATTTTTTGTTTTGTTTTTATTATATATCTTAATTTATGTTTTGTTATATTTTTAAACTTTTTTTTTTGTTGTGTTTTTTCATTGTTTTAATTTTTAATTTTTAATTTAATTTTATGTTTTCATTATTTTTTTAAATTTTAATGTTTTTCGGGGTCATGAAAAAATATTTTACGCCATTATTTCGAAATGTTGAAATTTTACATTCGAAAAAAAAAAGTGTTCTTCCAGAATTAACACTATTCGTTTTGAGGGTGTTTTTTGGATAATTTTTGTGCAAAAAATTGGTTTTCACCACCATTTTTAAAACATGTTATTCCAGCATCAACACTTTTCGTTTTTAGCACTGTTTTTGATGTTTTTTTGGGGTTTTTGGGCCAGAGTTCCCGTTTTGAGTTTATAGTTCCTGTTTCAAAGTTTACATTGTTTTGAACAGAAAGCTGCTCTTTATGCAGAGCTTAGTGCAGCTAACAGTAGATTGACTAAAGTTGTGTGAAGACATTATCAGAGAGCATGAAGGCTATTAGAGACTCTGTGTGGACAATATGAAAAGTTGCGAAGACTCCTTTATAAGAAGACTGGTTGTCATTGATGTTGTAGCATGGAGACTACAGTGAAGCTGTATATAGACAGAACTCAGTAATGAAGAGTTCTGAGAGCATAACATTACTATCAAATGTGCCTTGACAAGAGTAGGATTGGAGTCCTTGGGGCTGGTGCCTCAGAAGTAAGACAGATTGGAGTCCTTTGGATTGGTGCCTTAGAAGTAAGAAGGATTGGTGTCCTTGGGACTGGTGTCTCAGGAATTGGAAGGATTGAAGTCCTTGGGAGTTGGTGCTCCTAAGTCCAAGATTATTGTCTTGGCAAAATAGAGTTGGAGCTCTAGAGGTTGGAGCCTCACAAAAGTCCAAGTTGGTGCTTGGCAACTGATTGCAACCACTTATATATTGTATCTATTTTACTGCAAAGATTATATGAATAAAAGCATTTATTCTTGTTTTTCATCTTGTGTTCTGCATATAAATGTTTTAACTAGTAAAACAATAGTCGGAAAAAGAAATATTGATTCATCCCTCCTCTCAATATTTTCAACAATTGGTATCAGAGCCAATACCTTCATTCAAAGCTTAACATATTGAAGGTTGACCTTTAGAACACAAATGGCGAAGTCAAGGAAGAAAGTCTTCAATCCTCCTAAGGATGTGTCTCCCTTTACTACTAAAATAGAAGACAGTCAATTTGAGGGGGCTCCAAGGCTCAATGGGAACTTTAGTATATGGGAAGCAAGAATGCGGAATTTCCTACAGACTCGAGGCATTGAAAGATGGAAATCAATGGTTGATGATAGTAGGATGGATAGAGAATCAAGGAGTACAATACAAAAGCAATGAAGGCAATCTTGAATGGGCTACCTGATTCTGTAAAGAACAATCTAGGAAAATATTCATCAGCAAAGGGTATATGGGACAAACTTCATGACCTTCACTCAAAAGGGGCATTGACCATGACCATTAGTCAAGAAGATGATGGAAATCAAGAAGGAAATCCAGAACCCATCATAGAAGTTGAAATGAGAATGATGACATCAAGGCTGAAGTAGAGCTAGAAGATGAAGAGAATGAAAAAGATTTTGTAGAAGATCTCCTCGCTCAAATTATGGCTGCCATGGAAGAGATTAACAATTTGAAAAAGGAAAATAAAGAACTTAAGAAGATAACACTAGCTAGTGACCAAGATCAAACAAGGGAGGAAGTTGACCTTGTCAAGCTTCAAGTACAAGAAAGGGATGAAGAGCTTGCCAAGCTTAAGAAGGAATTTCATCAAAGCAAAAGAAAGCATCATGAAGAAGTCATATATATGACAAATCAATTGCATAAAGCAAAGAAACGGGAAGATACCTTGTCAAGTCAACTTGAACAAAGGCACAAGAGCTTGAACAAACTTGAAGAAGAGATTGGTCAGTACAAGGTAGAGGTTTCCTCTCTCAAAAATCAACTACAAGAAGCCAGGAAACAAGTACAAGGAGCTGAGAAGAAAAAGGAAGTGTTAGCTCTATTATATAACGATGATTTTCTAAGGTAAGAGACAAGCTTGGTCTGCTTGGTTGTGCTCAAAGGAAAGCTCACAGTGGTCACTTTCTCCTTTTTCCTTTACCCCACTTATTCTCCGCCACCTCAGTTACCCTATTTTCCTCCTAAACCTAGCATAATAGCCCCTTTTCCTTTAAGCCCCGAGTGCAAAGCCTAAACCCGCCATAAAACCTCAACCATATGACTTTGCGGATTTATATCTCATCTCCTTTTATCTCCGCCGCTGATCTTCCCCGCCGATCCAACGACTCTCATTGCACCCAAAGTAATAATCCGCTCGATCAAATCCCCACCATCAGATCATCTCTGTCGAAATCTGATGACCTTCATACTTATCGTGAGAGCAAAGTGATTGAACGTTAGCATGTGATGAGAGCAGTTTTTCTCTCTCATCCGCCGCTACATGTCAACCACTAAGTGGAATTGCACGGTCCCATCCTTTTATTGCTTAGGGCCCGAAAGCGGTGCGATCAATACCGTTACCGCCCAACTAAACTGCTCCCGCCCGATAACGACCACGTAATGTTGCCTCCCGATCATCATTCGATCTAGCCACTTAAGATCTAATGTCCCAAATTCAACCCGCTCCCACCTCGGCCAATATCCCTCGCCGAGCCATCTCCACCATCCATTTCCCTGATCCAATGGCCATCCTTCTCGCTCATCCATATCGTCCACCCGCCATGCATTCTATGTCCTCCATCCATTCCGTGCTCGAAGAAGGAAGATGACTAGCATGACTGTATCCGTCACAGTCAGTTCCCAACAACCACATTCAACAGAAAGCATGGACAGGGGAGAAAAGAACAAAGCACGACCCTGCAAATGAATTTATCAGTTATGGAAACCCACTAGTACGAGCACTCCAACTGCCTAAGAGGACAGTACAACACCTGAACAAATCAGATTCATCCACTGATGCAAGCGAGCATGTTCAGAGACTCCATCAGGCAGTTAAATGTAGTTGGTGGTCAATTATGACCCCTCCATACCTAAACAGCCAAGTTCCCTTGTAATGTAAAATCTATAAATACCCAGAAACAAGATGTGATCAGGGTTGGTGGTTGGTATTTTGATGTAAGGTTCAACCTCTGGAGACTGTAGATATTTTGTCAGTTGCAGCGTCTTGTCTTGATTTTCAGCTAATACAAGCTTCTTTTGCTGTTAATTGCTCACTTTCCATCTTTCTCTGTTCTAAGCTTGTGCTTGATATGATGTGTTCATGATCTTTTGAGGTTTAGCACTAGATAGCTGTCATCCTATCTATGTTAGATTGTTGAATGTTTCACTCAATAGGTTACTCAGGTTTCTTTCTATCTACTGCAAGAGAGTTGTCATCCCATCCGTGCATTAGTAGAATAGATTTACAAGCTTCTTTACTAGTTGCAATCAGCCATCACATGGTCTTGTGCATCTATTCGTGTGGTTCGTATTCTACATATTCACCCAATATCTAAACTATGAGCATTTTGTGGTCTAAAGCCTTCTAGTTTGGGGGTGTTCACACATGTCTGGAGTGAAACAAAGTAGAAGTGGTTATCTGGCTTGAACAAGCATCATTCCTTCCATTAAACCATGCAACAATAAGTTGAAATTATATGTTACCAGGCATCTCCGAGCTACAACCTAGGAGAGTTTCTTGGAATCATAACATAATTGGCGTCGTTGCCGGGGAGAGGAGATTGAAGCTCAGCTTCCCCGGGAGAACGACACAGATCTAGCTATGATGATAGACAAAGTCTGGACACATTATTGGTTGTAATCATCTATCTGGTGACTCTACGGGAGGACCAACCTTTTGGTGACTCCACATCACAGTTCTGGCTCAGTTTGTGAGGCATACTCAAATAAATCCTCAGAAATCACCAGCTGACCTAGTGCCTGACCTTGAGAAGATTGTCAAGCAGCAAAAAACATCACAGAAAGGAGCATCAAAATCAGGTAAGCCTAAACAATCTTATGTATCTCTGCAAGAAAGGCCTGTACTGAGCATGTACATGTTGAAAATATAGAGCCTAGCACTATTAGTGAAGAAATACTCTCGGAGATTCATAAAGCTCCTTGTTCAATAAGTTCCCCTTTGGACCTCAGTCCAAAGAAAACCTCCCCTATAGTCCATTAGTTTCCTTCTACCCTGTCATTCATTTTTTAGCCTTCTGTCATCCAAGCGACCAGTACCCTTCCATCTACCCTAGTCATGGTAGGTCAACAAGCACCTACCAAAATGGAAAGGATCATAGCTGCTAGGTATGGACCCCTGGTTCTACCTGTTCCTTAGAATGCCATGCTTGCACGAGAATATCAGAAATACATGCCTAAGTTCACTGGTACAGAGGGAGCAACAGCTGAAGAACACCTTGAGTCTTTTTATAGCTATGCTGATAACCTAGATATCAGTGAAGATGATGTGTGGATGAGAGTATTTGTCCAAAGCCTTGATGGTGAGGCTAGAAAGTGGTTCAGAGAGCTGACCCCTAGGTCTATAGTAGACATTGAAGCATTAGATGACGCGTTTTTAAAGCATTGGGGAGATAAGAAAGACCTGCTATATTACCATACTGAGTTTGGAAACCTCAAGAGGGAAAATGGGGAATCATTGTTTGATTTTAATAAAAGATTCAATCGTATGTACAACAAGATACCAGCTGAAGTAAAGCCTACCCCCATCTTTGCCAAACTCACCTATGCCAATGCTTTTGATTCTGATTTCTGCCTGCTATTAAGAGAAAGAAGATGTGTCACTCTAGCTGAAATGCAAGATGCAGCCTTAGAGGTGGAATCAAATATCCTAGCTACAGAGAAACTCAAAGGCCATGCTGATAGAAGGAGGCAAAGAGGTGAGGCTTCTTCTTCTTCTACATCTTCAAAGCCTAAACTAGACAAAATGACTAAAATGATTGAGTCATTAGCTGCTGAAATCTCCAAACTGAAGGTTGAGCAGAATTCCGAGAAAGCGAGGCTTCCTAATACATTTTCTCCTAGAAATCCAAATCCATTCAGAAGAGCAAATGAACAATTGCAGATCATTCAAAGGGGCAAGGAAGCCAGTGAAGAAAAAAGGGTTAAGACTCCTTTCCAGAACGTAGTCATGGAGGAGGAACAATTTGATGAAGAGGATGAGATTCACTGCATGGAAGACAAGGGCAGTGCTGCCTTTTTGACATTAGCTGCCTACGAAGAGTCATTACTCAACGACTAGACTAGTCAAGACTGGGACAGAGAAGTTGTTCTACAGACTGAAGACCAACAAAGATATAACTTGAGGTCAAGAATGAGTAATGCCAAAGAGAGCCCTGCCCAAAGAGCTGCTGTCCCCACAGAGTAGCAGATCAACAAACAGAAGAGACCAGCAGTTGATCCTATCATCCTGAGAGCACTAGCTCAAGAGGTAAGAGGTCCTGACAAATCCCCTTCCCCTTTTAGTTTTGAATCAGAAGTCCAGAAGCTAAAAATATCTGTACCACTGATAGAACTTGTAAAGAGTGAGGCCTTTAGAATGCCCATCCTTGATGCCCTTGAGCTGAAGGTCACACAAACCTCCACTGAATATGTGAATTTACAAGATGATTAGCCTGCAGTTGTGCTTAGCCCAATGACTAAACCTGCAGATGATAATTCTCCATCATTTTATGTCTCCTTGACCATTCATGACAAAATCCTCCATAACTGCCTGTTGGACACTAGGGCCAACCATAATCTGATGCCCAAAGCTGTCATGGAAGAGTTAGGCCTTGATATTACCAGACCATATCATGATTTATTCTCCTTTGATTCAAGGAAGGTGAAATGTCTAGGGTTGATCAAAGACTTGGCTATCACCCTAACTTAGCTGCCCATGAAGAGCATGATGATGGACATTGTGGTAGTAGATGTCCCCCATAAGTTTGACATGCTGATGTCCAGAGGATTGATTAAAAGGCTGGGTGGGATTTTACAGAATCATTTATCTTATGCCACTATCCCAGTTTTTGGAGGAGAAAGCAGAAGGCTATACAGGGAAGCCTAGTTAGCCTATATCATCAGTGATGAGAAGAACCCCACTAATCATCCCATTTACATTGTGGACACTGATTTTGGAGCATGTATTCTCCAAATTGAAGAATCCCAGAGGGCCTCGATGTAGATCAAGAAACCAGTAGGCCAGGCCATGGAAGACGAAGGGACACAAACTTCGGATATGTCCTTTGATGGAGCCTGCTCAAAGGAAACTGCAGGGGCAGGAGTGGTGCTAGTGTCTCCAAGACAAGAAAGCACTCATTTGTCTTTCAAGATGACTTTTCAGGTCACCAACAATATAGTAGAGTATGAGGCTCTGATATTGGGTTTAAACGCTGCCAAAGACAGAGGAATCAGGAATATAAAGGTGTTTGGAGATGCTGACCTCATCATTCAGCAAGTGAACAAAACATTCCAAGCAAGGCACCCAAGGCTGAAAGCATACAGAGATGAGGTATGGAGACTTAAAGATTCTTTTGATAGTTTTTATATCTCATATATCCCTAGAGTCAAAAATCAGTTTGTTGATTCCCTTGCTGTGTCTGCTAGCATGTTCATCCCTCCCATGCCCCCTAGGTTGGTTTATGAAGTCCAGATAAAATATAGACCATCCTTGCCTAATAATGTCCAGCATTGGAAAGTCTTTGAGGATGATGATGAGGTAAATAGGTTTTTGCAAGTCATTGATGAATTCTCTGAAATGCAAATTGACCAAGAGAATGAAACCTTGGAAGAATGTCCCTAGCCCTAGCTAAAGAACAGAATTGGCCAAGATAGCATTGTATAGCTGCCTAACAATCATATACCCAAAGGGTTAGTGCCTCTAGAGAAGCTGTTTGACCAGAATAATGTGCCTTATAAGGCTACGCAAAAAGAAGATCAATCTGCAGTCCATAGGCATAACATAGGGAGTCCAGATCATCCAAAGTATATAAATCTTTCCACCCATCTGTCTATTGCCCAAAGTTCTGAATATTGCACCTTGATGAAGCAATTTGCTGATGTCTTTGCCTGGGAATACAGTGACCTTAAAAATTATGATAAAAAGATTATCCAGCATAAGATCCCATTGGAGAAAGACACCATCCCTTTCAAGCAGAAACTGAGGCCCATAAATCCTCTGCTCCTTCCCCTGATTGAAAAAGAAATCAAGAAGTTGTTGGCTGCCAAAATCATAGTCCCTCTGAGATATTCAAAGTGGGTATCAAATTTGGTAGTAGTGAGGAAGAAAAGTGGAGAAATCAGGCTTTGCGTTGATTTCAGAAACCTGAACAAGTGTTCCAAAAAAGATAATTATCCTTTGCCCAAGATGGAGCATTTGCTGCAGAAAGTCTCAGGAGCTAAAGTGATGTCTTTCTTGGATGGATTTGGTATAAATAGGTTGTTGTACATCCATATGACCAAGAAAAGACTGCATTCACCAGTCCTTGGGGTACTTTCATGTACTCTAAAATTCCCTTTGGATTGATGAACGTTGGAGCTACCTTTCAAAGAGCTATGGATATAGCATTTGTAGGAGAGAAGGATAAGTTTGTCCTTGTCTACCTAGATGATATAACAGTATACTCCAGCGGCCATCAAGACCATTTGCAACATTTGAAGAAAGTATTTCTAAAGTGCAGGAGGTTTGAGATATCAGTAAATCCTAAAAAGTCACATTTTTCCTTAGAAGAGGGCAAGCTCCTTGGACACATTGTTTCTGCTGCAGGTGTCAAAATTGACCTAGAAAGAGTGAAATCAATACAGACCCGGTCTATACCAAGATCAAAAAAGGACATCCAATCCTTTCTGGGCAAAATAAACTTTGTAAGGAGGTTTATTCTTAATTTTGTAGAACTTGTAAAACACATCACCTCCATGCTGAAGAAGGGATTAGAGATCAAATGGACTGATGCAACAAGAAGATCTTTTGAAGCCATCAAGAGAACTATTATGGAAGCTCCCACTTTGATCAGCCCATATTACAACAAGGAGTTCCAGATATTTTCATTTGCTTTAGGTGACACCCTGCAGCAGTCTTATTGCAGAAAGATGATGAGGGCTCAGAGCATCCATTGGCATTCTTTAGCAAAACATTAAGGGATGCTGAACTGAGGTATGATATCATCAAGAAAAAGACTTATGCACTTATCAAATCCTTGAAATCTTTCAGAATATACATTCTGCATTCCATGGTAATTGCATATGTGCCCTTTGCTTCAATAAAGGATGTCCTAATGCAGCCTGATGTTGATGGAAGAAGGGCTAAATGGATTGCAAAGCTTATTGAATTCAACATAGAATTGAATCCCACCAAGCTTGTTAGCGGTCAAGGCCTTGCCAAGCTAATGGCTGAAGAAAATTGTAGGATGCTAGACATGAATTGTGTAGGCACAATCTCGGATATCAGATAGGCAAGAGGAGACACAGCTGAACTAGGACAGAACCACTCATTGGCTAAAAATCTAGCTTCTTGTGAATGGTATTCTTCAATAGCTCAATTTTTGTTGAAGCTAGAAGTTCCCCCAGGCCTAAGTTCAAGCCAAGCTAGGACTATTAAGCTTAGAGCAGCCAAGTATTGCATTCATGGAAACCTGCTCTACTGGAGGGACCCCTCTGGAATTCTTTTGAGGTGTCTGGACAAAGAACAATATATGGAGGTCATGCATCAGTTTCATTCTAGCATATGTGGAGGACATCACTACTGGAAAACCACAACCCCCAAGATTCTCAAAGCTGGGTATTATTGGCCCACTTTGTTTTTTGATGCCTTTTCATTTGTTAAATCTTGTGACAGGTGCCAGAGGTTTGAAGGAAAACAACAGTTGAAGTCCCTGCCCTTAAAACCAATACATGCCAGTGGCCCTTTTCAGCAATGGGGTTTGGATTTCATAGGAGAAATTAATCCACATTCCAGTGGCCAGCACAGATGGATCTTAGTAGCCACTGACTACTTTACTAAATGGATTGAGGCCATCCCTACTAGGAAAGCTGATCACCATGTGGTCATGAAATTATTGACAGAAAACATTTTCACCAGGTTTGGTTGTCCACATAAATTGGTTACAGACAACGCAACAGCCTTCAGGGCAAAAGAATTGGTGGACATGTTTGACTCAATGGGAATTAAGCTAGTTCATTCCACCTCATATTACCCTCAAGGTAATGGCCTAGCAAAATCATCCAACAAGAGCCTGATAAGGATAATCAAGAAGCTGCTAGAAGACAATAAAAGGAACTAGGATTCCAAGCTGAAATTTTCATTGTGGGAAAACAGAGTGACTACCAAGAGATCCACAGAGAACTCCCAAGCTGGTATATGGCACTGAGGCTATATTCCCAATTCAGTTGACCCTCCCTGTGGCAAAATTCTTGCAGGAAGAGCAGAATGAGGAAAATGACATGGCTAAGAGGATCATTGACTTGGCAGAAGTTCATCAAATCAGAGAGCAGCTAGTTGAAAAGTCTGTAGCACATCAAAAGAGGATCAAGGAAGCATTTGACAGAAAGGAAAAGATAGACAGTTTTCAAGTTGGAGACTTGGTTCTTAAGTGGGATGCACTGAAGGAGAAGAAAGGAAATCATGAGAAGTTCGATGCTCTGTGGACTGGACCTTTTGTCATCACTCAGATCCAGGGGAACAACACTTTCATGCTGCAAAGTGTGGAAGGAGAGATAGTTTTTGATGGCCCAGTTAATGGGAGTTTTTTGAAAATTTATGTTGTTTAAGGTCTTCAGGCCTTAATGTTGTAAATATGTTATTTTTACCAGGTTTTACTGTGGGCTTAAATAGACTCCATGCCCAATGGAATACTAGGCAGTGTTTTTAATCTTGTTTTTGAATGAAGGCAGTGGTCTACAGTTCTTGAGACCTCACAGGGAGGATATCATCCCCAGAAGGAGCCAGTGTTAGCTCTGCTATATGACGATGATTTTCTAAGGTCAAAGACAAGCTTGGTCTGCTTGATTGCGCTCAAAGGAAAGCTCACAGTGTCACTTTCTCCTTTTTCCTTTACCCCACTTATTCTCTGCCACCTCTGTTACCCTATTTTCCTCCTAAACCCAGCATAATAGCTCCTTTGCCTTTAAGCCCCGAGCGCAAAGCCTAAACCCGCCATAAAACCTCAACCATATGAATTTGTGCCTTTATAACTCATCTCCTTTTATCTCCGCCGTTGATCTTCCCTGCCGATCCAACGGGTCTCATTGCACCTGAAGTAATAATCTGCTCGATCAAATCCCCACCGTCAGATCATCTCCATCGAGATCTGATAGCCTTCGCACTTATCGCGCCAGAAAAGTGATTGAACATTAGCACGCGATGAGAGTGGTTTTTCTCTCTCATCCGCCGCTACATGTCAACCACTGAGTGGAATCGCACGGTCCCGTCCTTTTACCGCTTAGGGATCGAAAGCGGTGCGATCAATACCGTTACCGCCCAACTAAACCGCTCCCGCCCGATAATGACTGCGTAACCTCACCTCCTGATCACTGTTTGATCTGTCTGCCTAAGATCTAACGGCCCAAATTCAACCCGCTCCCACCTCGACTGATATCCCCCGCCATGCCATCTCCGCTGTCCATTTCCCCGATCCGACGGCCATCCTTCCCGCTCATCCATATCGTCCACTCGCCATGCATTCCGCATCCTCCATCCATTTTGTGCCCGAAGAAGGAAGGTGACTAGCATGACAGTATCCATCACAGTCAGTCCCCAACAACCACATTCAACAGAAAGCATGGACAGGGGAGAAAAGGACAGAGCACGACCCTGCAAATGAATTTATCAGTTATGGAAACCCACTGGTACGTGCACTCCAACTGCCTAAGAGGACAACACAACACTTGAATAGATCAGATTTATCCACTGAAGCAAGTGAGCATGTTCAGAGACTCCATCAGGTAGTTAAATGCAGTTGGTGGTCAATTATGACCCCTCCATACATAAACGACCAAGTGCCCTTGTAATGTAAAATCTATAAATACCCAGAAACAATATGTAATCAGGGTTGGTGGTTGGTATTTTGATGTAAGGTTCAACTTCTGGAGACTGTAGATATTTTGTCACTTGCAACGTCTCATCTTCATTTTCAGCTAATACAAGCTTCTTTTGCTATTAACTTCTCAATTTCCATCTTTTTCTGTTCTAAGCTTGTGCTTGATATGCTGTGTTCATGATATTTTGAGGTTTAGCACTAGATAGCTGTCATCCTATCTGTGTTAGATTGTTGAATGTTTCACTGAATAGGTTACTCAGGTTTCTTTCTATCTGCTGCAAGAGAGCTGTCATCCCCTCTGTGCATCACTAGAATAGATTTACAAGCTTCTTCACTAGTTGCAGCTGGCCATCACATGGTCTTGTGCATTTGCTGGTGTGGTTAGTATTCTCCATATTCACCCAATATCTAAACTGTGAGCATTTGGTGGTATAAAGCCTTGTAGTCTGGGGGTGTTCACGCATGTCTGGAGTGAAACAAAGTAGAAGTGGTTATTTGGCTTGAACAAGCATCATTCCTTCCATTAAACCATGCAACAATAAGTTGAAATTATATGTTACCAGGCATCTCCGAGCTACAACCTAGGAGAGTTTCTTGGAATTCTAACAGGAAGCATTGGAAGTCATAGAAGGACAGGCTGATGAAGCAGGAAAGGAAAGAAACACCATGATCTATCAACTAAAAGCAAAGGATGAAGAAATCTTCAAATTAAAATATAACATCAATCTTCTCAAGGTTGAAACATGTGAAGCTACTCGTATCAAGGAAGAAACTGAGAAACAACTTACTAAGAATAATAATGAGTGTGAAAGATTGGAAGAAGAGATTGTCTTCCTCAGAACGAAGGTTGAAGGGATGAACAAAATCTTGAAGAGCTCTCAAGCCTTGGATGACACGCTCAACTATCACATATGTCCATTTGATAAATTAGGTCTCGGGTATGCAGGTGAATCCTCAAACAAGAATGAAAATACTTTAAACAAAAGGGATGTGAAGAAGCTAGAAAGAAATGGTGATGCTCCTAGTTCCAACAAAGGCAAGGAGAAAAACCAAGGCTACAATAGAAGAAATCCTACTCCAAGAAGAAATAAAGATGATGTCAAAGATGCGAGAGGCAATGGTTATCATCAAAGGATCTCAAGGCAAAAAAGATTTAGAATTACATCAAGGAAATCTCCATCTCCCAGGTACCAAAGTTCATTTTTTGGTTATTGTTATTCTTGTAAAAACTTTGGTCACATGGCAAAAGACTGTAAAGCATATCATAAAGATAGATATTATAGTCCCCAACAATCTCCAAGAAACAAATTTTCAGGAAGAAGTCATGAATTCTTATTCATGAACAATGTAGAATGCTTCAAGTGTAATAACATTGGTCATGTTATCACAAAATCAAGCACTGAAAGGCTGCTGATCAGGTAGACTTTGTGTAACTGTTTCAGACCAATCTTTTGACTAAGGCTTAGCCTCCTTAGCCTGAGAGGGCTCTCTCAAAAAGTTATTGATTTTGACTATTGATAAGATGGCTAACTCTTGTAAAGCGAATTTAACAAACAAGCTGGCTGGACAGACATTACAAAGACTTCCATTGGGCTTATGGAGTTAATCATACTTCAGTAAACTATAACACTGCTCATACATAGAAGTCAGGGCATGTGATGTTTAAATACTCAAACACATCTCATAGAAACCCTCAGTTTACAAATACACACAGGAAATCAGAGCAGCATAAGTGAATTCTGAGTGATTGTGTATTTATACAACTGTAAAAACATTAAGGATAAAGCAAAACCACATATCTTGAGCATTGAAACACTGTATGAATCCTGAGAAGAAAAGCAGCAAATTGTATTACTGAAACTGAGTTTTTACACAAGCCAAAACAATACTCTGTTTTCTCAAATATCCAAACCTTCATTACATAGATGATTAAGCTATATATAGAAACATAATTCTAACTACTTGGAGCTTCCTCCTCCAGCATGAGGGGAGCTCGATGACTGCCACTAATGACACCTATCTGCTTTGTAACAAACTATTAAATACAATAACTGATAATTGAAATTCTAAAGAGTTCTAATCTGATTATGACTCTAACTTTATCTCCTTCGTAGAATGATTCCTCCTTGCAGCTTTGACACCTGGTTTCCTTTTCGTTTGGCTGAGATGGCTGAGATGAGCAGTTAATGCTCCATGTTGGCTTTGGATACTGAAGGCTTTAACTGCTCAGCGATGTTAGGGAATATCCCTTGCTTTCCGGTTCTGGTCTCCCATCACTTCGAATATGCAGCAGCATGTCCCTTTAGTCCCTTTAACAACCCAAAAATATAGAACACCACCATGTTTCCAGATGAGTCGGATGCTCCATCGATAGCCAAGTGTGCAAGCCAAAATTCCATGTATGCAATTCATTCAATACCCTATGACCGGTAATAAAGTGGCTTTATAATCGAAAATTTTTAAACCCGAGTTAAACATTTCACCTTTTTGAAGGCACACCTGTCTTGATCAGAATGGCTGGGATGTCTTCATTTGATCTTTACATATCCTTTAGGTGTTCCCTTTTGGAAAAAATCCCGCACATATTACCAAACTGTTTGTTTGCTTTAAAAACACCACCTACAGCAGTTTCGTAGCGCGCTACGAAACTGCTGAATTTGTTAAAACAGCTTGTATTTGCCCTGAAGTATTTACTGCTTAGACCTTTAATTGCTAAAACACCTTTACATATGGTAGGGATCTACATGTCCTCAAAACAAGAAAACTAAGCAAAATTTAACAAAATTTGGAACAACACCTTTCTTTGAACATCAACTTCATTTAGCAGCTAACTGACCTAGCTGTGCCTTTAAGTCTGCAACTTTCTTCCTCATGGCTTTATTTTCAGCTCTAAGATGCATATTTATCTTTCTGATGAATTTGGCCTCTTTGAGAGCTGGAACTGTCCATGTGTAAACATCAGCTACTGAATCCACCTGGTTTACTAGGTTTTCACTTCCTTTCAATACAGCTTTACGATAATTTGCATACCTGACTGCAGACTCCCTAGTGGCATTCTTCACCTTAACAATTTCATTTTTAGCTGCTTCTAACTGGTTTCTTATAGCTATAATATTACCTCCTTGGGAAATGATGACTGTTCTATTTGTGTCTTTTTGCTTGATTTTCTCTGCCTCCTCTGTTCTGGAAAATTCCTCAGCTACCTCTGTTCTAGGCAGTTTCTCGGCTTCCCCTACTTGCTTTCTTGTAATAGGTCTTCTTGGTTTGAAGATGAATTCATCACCTGGTTCATCAAACCTCAGTCTTTTTGAAGCCCTAGACTTCTTGGTGCTTTCTGGTGATGACTGTGTCAAATCAATGTGCACTGGTTCAATGTGCACCAGTTCAATTTGCTCAAACTCAATGGCCTCCAACAAATCACTCAGGCTTGCCTTAGATACCGGACTTTCTTCAATAGCTAAGGCTTTCCCCTTTTCTTTACTTATTTGGCTCCTTGTCCTCACCCTTGACACTGTTTCAGATCCACTTGGTCCGGGTACAGTCTTCTTATGCTGAGCTTCTTCTTTTGCTGATGGCTGAGGTTGTTCTTTAATGATCAGTGGCTTCACTGATTTTCTCAACTGTGACTTGGCTTGCTTTTTATCCTTTGCCTCCTTTTGAAGCTCAGCTATCGTGAGTTCGTTGACTGATTGTTCTTTTTCTTTAACTGGTTGTGGAGTAAGACCTGTTTTACTTTGGAAACCAGCCATGAAAATGAACGAGTTCCAGTCTCTACCTATTTTCTGGAGACCATCCAAAACTAACAATTTAACCAAACCATGGTGAAACAAAGATGTTTCACAGTCTTCCTTTCTTAATTGCACTTTGTCACACATTTTGCTCAGACTGCGAAACAAGTAAAAGGGAATGTCTATGGATGCTTTACCAGTAAAATGTAACAGCAACTTGAAGTGATAAGAGTAGACCTTATTGTATCTTCCCTCACAGGTCAAGTACTTCTGAATACAGGTGAGAAGAAGGGCATAATGCTCCTTGACATAGTTTCTAGGCACTGCTTTTGTTAGGTCTTCATTCACATATGCCTCTTTTAAAAACTCTTTGCATGGATTCATATCGAACTTAAAATTCTTAAACCATTCTTGCCCCCCTCTTGGGATCTCAGTTACAACAGCTATTGCCTCCGGAGACACTTGAACTTCCAACATAGCTATTTTAGAATTTAAACCGGTGAAGTTTAAAGCAAAATCTTTTGTTACCTGAGCATGGCCACCTTGCAGCTTCTTACAGAAATTCCAACACCCGGCATCTTTGAATGCTTTCTTCACGCCTTCATCTCTTAATGCGAGGTCTAAACCTTCAGGTTCTGTTCTCTGACATATTCCAGACCTATGTTCTTTCCTCTCCATTTTTCTTTTGAAATCTTCACACAGACAATGACCAACAGCTTCAATTAAAATGGTGATTCAATTCTCTTTAACTCGGCCTCGCTTGTAATCAGGCTCGCTTGGAAACAGGCTCGCTTGAAAACTCAAATACATCATCACACAAGCTGGTTACTTATGCATCGTTTACGATCATCATAAAGATCCATGCACGGTAAAATCCATTTGAATGATATTTCTGTGCATGTCTACAAATCTATTGGTGGAATTGTGGTTAACGACTGACATGAGAGGACGGAATTGGTGACTCATCAACAGACTTGACACCTTGGGAAAAATTCGCTGCAAAACGCCCGAATCTACGATTTCGCAGCGCGGTTAGTTTTGAATTCTCATAATGCGCTGCAAAACGGCTTAATAATGACGCGTTGCGGAATGGCTGAACAATGATTACGCTGCGAAACTGACCAATGAGAGACTGTGCTGCGAAATTACGGAAAGAACCGGTGACTAGGATATGACAAGACATGGCTTATGAAACTATGATGGTGGAGAACGACCAATAGGATTAGAGTATAATTCAAATCAAACACCTTTAAAACTCCAACCCTAAGTAAGAAACATAGAACAAAAACAATTTGACACCAACTTTTGACATTGAACTTAGGACAAAGGATTACATGCAAATCTTTATAATTCTAAGTGATAACAGTGGCTCCACTTGGGATAGTGTGCTCCTGTAGTACACTAAGAACTCGTAGATCCAGTGCTTTGTTCCATTTCTTAAAAACACACACAGAGTTGACAAGCATTCCTTTCTAGCTTTGTGGGCCTTCACCTCGGGCTTAAGCTTTTCTGTTCGGCTTGTCATTTATTTTCAACAGGAAAGATTCATAAAACGGTTATATACAATGCTCGTGAGATACTTGGCAGAACTTCATTGATTGTAATGCTTTAAGAACCTGCCATTAACAGGTCCTCTAGCATATGGTGTTCCATCAACCTCCTGCAGAATGTAGGTGTTTTTTCCATGGAAAGCAGAAATTTGATATGGCCCTTTCCACAAATTTTCAAATTTACCATGTTTACCTTTCTCTTCAATTCTGGCTTCCCATTTCAGGACTTTATCATGAATCTGAAAAGTGACCTCTTTGATCTTCTTGTCAAATGCTCTCTTGACCCTCTTCTGGTTTTGTTGATGACTTTCAAACACCTCACTTCTTTTCTCCTGCAAAGCTATTAGCTGATTTATCCTTCGCTGTATAGCATTTGGTTCCTCTTCTAATCCTTGAATCAGCTTCATTACTAGTACCCCGAGAGATGTTGGGAATATAGCCTCTGCTCCATACACAAGTTCATATGGTGATGTTCCAATGGACCTCTTTGTGCAAATTCGATCATCCCACAAGGCATACTTCAGCTTCAAATGCCAAGCCTTTTTATTTTCTTGCAGTAGCTTCTTAATAATTCTCACAAGACTCTTGTTTGAACTTTCAACTAAACCATTTCCCTGTGGATAATAAGCAGTGGAATGACCAAGGGAAATGTGGTATTGATGACAAAAATTTATCATTCTTTTGGACCTAAAAGCTTGGGCATTGTCTGTGATAATCTTGATTGGGCAACCAAACCTTGATAAGATGTTATTTTCTAAAAAGGAAATTATTACTGAATCATTTGCTTGCCTGGTAGGTATTGCCTCTATCCACTTTGTAAAATAATCGGTGGCGGTGAGAATCCAGCGATGCTGTCGTGATGAAGGAGGATGGATTTCCCCTATAAAATCTAATCCTCACTGCTGGAAAGGTGCTTCAACATAAATAGGAACCAATGGCATTGGCATGAGCTTTCTCTTTCCTTCAAATACTTGATATTCATGGCATGTTGCTATCTTTTTATAAATATCTCTGAACATAGTTGGCCAAAAATATCTAGCTCTCAAAATTTTGTTTGCAGTGGCTTTCCAATAGTGATGGCCTCCACAATCCCCTTTATGAAATTCATCAATTACTTTATCAACTTCTTCTTCAATGAGACAATTTAATAATATTCCTCCTGCATCCTTCCAAAATAAATTTTGATCATATACAAAATATCTGAGAGATTTCAACTTGGTGAACCGAGCTTTAGATTTTGAAAGGTTATCAGGGGCTCTATTGTGCTGCAAGACAAATGCTACATCCTTATACCACTCTGAGATCAAAAATTTTTCATTGATTTGGACCAATTCTTCTTCATTCTCAGAAATTTCTGAGATTTCTGTGCTTAAATTGATACCAATGCAGTCCAGATTTGACTGAGTCAACAACTTTGCTAAGCCTTGACCCTTTACCAACTTGGTGGGCTTGATCTCAATGTCATACTCCAACAGCTTTGCTATCCATTTTCCTCTTTTTCCATCTGGGTTAGCTTGTGTAAGAATATCTTTTATAACAGCATTTGGCACGTATGCAACAATATGAGAGTGCAACACATAAATTCTGAAATCCTTAATTGCTTTCACCAATGCATATGCTTGCTTTTCTAAGATATTATATTTCAATTTAGCATTAGCCAATGTCTTGCTAAAGAAAGAAATGGGCTGTTCAATACCTTGACTTCCTTTTTGCAATAAAACTCCAGCAATTGTATCTTCAGAAGCAAATGTGAAGACCAGAAACTCCTTGGTGAAATCCGGGCTGATGAGGACTGGTGCTTGAGTGAGGGCCTTTTTGATCTCTTCAAATGATTTCTTTGCTTCAGCTGTCCATTTAAAATCTGCTCCTTTCCTTAACATTTTTGTTATATTTTTGACCACTTCAGCAAAGTTAGGGATAAATCTTCTAACAAAATTAACCTTTCCAAGAAAGGATTGAATCTCTTTCTTACTCCTTGGTAAGTCTAACCTTTGAATTGCACTAACTCTATTAGGATCAATCCTAATTCCTTCTTCAGAAATAATATGTCCAAGCAATTTGCCAGAAGTTAAAGCAAAGATACTTTTGGTTGGGTTTAAAGAAATACCAAACCTCCTACACTTTAGTAAGATCCTTTCAAGGTGCTTTAAATGGTCTTCTTCCCTCTTTGAAAAAACTGTGATATCATCAAGATATACCACCACTGATTTATCTTTTTCTTCAGCGAAAGCAATGTCCATAGCCCTCTGGAAAGTTGCTCCTGCATTCATGAGGCCAAAGGGCATTTTTGCATACATAAATGTGCCCCATGGTGTAGTGAAAGCTGTCTTCTCCTGATCATCTGGATGAACAAGGATCTGATTATACCCTGAGAAGCCATCAAGCATAGACATTCTTTGTGAACCAACAATATTTTGCAAAATGAAATCCATTTTGGGGAGAGGGTAATTATCTTTCAGTGAAGCTTTGTTTAAGTTCCTGAAGTCTATACAAATTCTAATCTCCCCATTCTTTTTCCTGACTGGTACCAAGTTAGCAAGCCAATTTTAGAACCTGATTGGAACAATAATTTTGGCATCAAAAAGCTTTTTTACTTCTTTTTCAATTAGTGGCATCAGAAGAGGATTAATCCTCCTTAATTTCTGCTTAAAAGGTTTCTCATTTTGTTTAATTGGGATGGTATGTTGTATGATTGAAGAATCATACTGTTTCAAATCAACATAGCTCCATGCGAAAACATCAATAAATTTCTTCATCATTTCAACATATTTGACCTTCATATCAGCTGATAAGAACTTTGAAATCTTGACTAATTTGGGCACAACTGAGTCACCTAAATTACAGCTTTCTATTTCTTCTTCATTGGCTTGCAATCTTGGTGCTTTAAACACATCATTCTGATCAAATAATTTTTCAAGTGGAATGAGGCGTTTAGGAATTAGGTTGTTTTGTAGCTGCAACACTTCAGAATTTTCCCTTGTCTCTGTTAACATATTCTGCTGATCTATTTGATTATGCTCAAACTCTTCTTTCAACTCAAGGAAATTTCTTACCTGCTGATCATCTTCAAATACTTGCCAGTTTATGATATTATCTGGGATGACTGGTCTATGGCAAACTTTCACTTCATAACTATCAGAAGAATGTTTGGGAATAATAAAAAGACTGGCTGCAACAGCAAGAGAATCTGCAATAGAATTTTGATCTCTAGTTTTTATACTGAAGGAATAGGATTGAAATTTTTCCAACAACTCCAACACTAAATTTCTGTAGGCTCTCATCCTTGCATCCTTTGTTTGATATGTACCTTGTACTTGTTTAATAATCAATTTAGAATCTCCACAAATAGCAATGTTCTTTGCCTTCAACTTTATCAAGGTTTCCAGGCCTAACACCAGAGATTCGTACTCAGCCATGTTATTGGTACAATCAAAGTTTAGTTTGTATGACAGAAACTTACTTTCTTCAGTTGGACTAGTGATCCAAATCCCAGCTCCTGCCCCTTCTTTTCCTGCTGCTCCATCAAAGTATAGGGACCAGCAACCAGTGATGTCTCTTTCATCTCTTTGCTGTACCTTTTGACACTGATTTTCTGCATGTTCATCTTGTGACTCTTTACCAACTGATTCATTGAAAAGGATAGCTGATCCAAGACCTGTATCACATGAGTAAATAGGAAAATTCTGAGGCTTGTCTTTACTGCTTACCATATATGCCATCCTTGTTTCACGATACAACCTCCTTTGTTCACCAAACACTGGGATGGTAGCATATGTTAGATCCATTTGCATGGTACCCTTGATTTTTGCTGCCCATGACCTTGAAAGAAGCATCCCAAACTTAGGCGGAATGTCTGCAACAACAATGTCCATGACAATTGTTTTTGCTGGGATTTGTGTGAGTGCCACAACAACATCTTTTATTAAACCAATGCAATGAACTCTCTTTGAATCAAATGAAAACAGGTCCTTGTATGGTCTAGTTACTTCTAATCCCAGTCTTTCCATGATTACCTTAGGCATGAGATTATGTGATGCCCCTGAATCCAGCATAGCATTATGTAGAGTCATATCATGAATATTAATGCTTATGTAAAAAGGAGGAAACTCATCATTTTGTTCATCCTCAAGTCTTGGACCTAAACAGATAATGGGATTATCCTCTTGCACATTTAGAATATCAGCCCCTCCTGGTGGAGAATTAAGCATTTCAACAATCTTACTTCTATATTTGTCTACCTTGAGAATTTCATTGAAAGGGACTGATATTTTAATTTTTGCAATCTCATTTTCAATGTTAAAAACAGAAGTAGACTTTTCACCTTCTTTAGGAGGAGCAAGGTTTTGAATATCCTTTCTATCAAGAGGGGAATCACCTTTACCATCAACCGGCTTTGACCTTTCCTTTTTATCTTCAATTGCCTTTGAAATAATCTTCTTGGCCTGTGCTTTACTTGCTGTAATAGGGACATCTCTGTTTCTAAGATTGTACTGCTTCTGAATTTCAAATATGGCATGCTGATATCCCTTTAAGAAATCTGAAGGCTCTTCTTCTGCTTTTACCATGCTGGACTCATCATGTTCCTCTTTTGTTAAGAAAATTTCCGAGTCTTCCTCACCAAAGCAATGAATAGATTCCTTAGGTACTTCAGGTTCTTCTTCTTCATCCACCAAGTTTTGTTGGAAAGGAGGTCTCACTGGAGGATCTGCCTGCTGGTTTCTATTGTCTCTTAGCCTTTGCTGATTTTGAGGCCTTCTAAATTGAGGGTTTCTAAATCGAGGCTCTTGCTGTGCTTGAGGAGCAGCAATATTCCCAAGTGCTAATTGGTCCATCAATTTTTCCATGGTTTTCATCATGGTTTCAAACTTGTCTTCTTGAGCAGAGGTAGAAGGCTTCTCCTCTTCCTTTATCTTAGTCTTTTCCATCTTCGACTTCTTAGCAGCAAGCATATTCACATCTACCTTAACTGCATCATTCTGCATGTCAACCAGAGTAGCAGACTCTCTTTCTCTGAGTAAAAGAGAGAAATCTGAATCAAATGACTCAGCATATCTTAACCGTGCCAAAGCTCCAGGAGGTTTCAAGTGTGCTGGAATAGAATTATATACTTTATTAAACCTCTTAGAAAAGTTTTGGACAGTTTCATCTGGAGCTCTTCTTAGACTATTATATTCAGTGAGGGCTTGAACAGGATTGGTTCTATTTCCCCATTTCTTCAGAAAGCTATCTTCAAACTCAGCCCAACTATGAATGCTACCAGCTCCAAGGGCTTTAAACCATTTTCGGACTTCCCCAATGAAAGTTTGAGCAAACAATCTTAATTTTACATCTTCATCATCCACTTCTTCCCTATCAACAAAATCATTGAATCTATCCACATGTTCCTCAGCTGTAATGTCTTCATCTCCTCCCCATGTTGGAATTCTAGCAGCATATTTACTAGGGAGATCATGCAAAACAACAGGGAGAGCTAGAGGAGCATACCTAGCAGGTACAACCATGATGAAAGGAGGAGCAGGGATAACAGGTACTGTATGACTAGTGGAACCAGAACTAGTACGAGATATTGTCTGAGGACTATTTGGACTAGCAGAGGCAGAAGATAAAGTATGAGTACGGAAAGGGCTATTGGGACTTTGTAAACCACTGACAAAAGAACTCCAATTTGGGAGAGGTAAACCAGTTTTAGATTTAAGCAAAACTTCAAAAGGGTCAAGCTCCTTAAGCTGTTTCAAGTCCCCTTCCTCTAATAACAATTCAGAAGTAACAATTTCCCAAAACTCTTCTTTATCTTTTTGTGACACTAAAGATGAAGTATCAATGCCCTTTTTTTGTAAATCCAAAATGATACCAATAAGTTCTTCTTCGTTTTCAGACCTCAACAATACTTCTTGAATTTTATCATCAACAATTTTATCTTCAGGGCTTCTAGAAAACTCAGGAAACAAAGACTTTGAAATGTTTGAAGTACCTGGTATATCAGAAAATATTTGTCTACTCCTTGAGATGATATTGGGATTATCCACAGGACTAGGTGGGTTTGGGTCAGGATTACTCCTTGTATATCTTCCTCTCGAAGCCACCTTTTAAACTTTAAGAATTAATGGAGTCACCAAGGTAGAATGCAGCCTCGAAAACCTTTATGAGCTCCTGCTACCTTCAGAAGTTCAGTCTTATAATTTCGGGAATGAGTAATCTTCAGGCTCCCGGCAGACGCACCAAAATGTTATCACAAAATCAAGCACTGAAAGGCTGCTGATCAGCTAGACTCTGTGTAACTGTTTCAGACCAATCTTTTGACTAAGGCTTAGCCTCCTTAGCCTGAGAGGGCTCTCTCAAAAAGTTATTGATTTTGACTATTGATAAGATGGCTAACTCTTGTAAAGCGAATTTAACAAACAAGCTGGCTGGACAGACATTACAAAGACTTCCATTGGGCTTATGGAGTTAATCATACTTCAGTAAACTATAACACTGCTCATACATAGAAGTCAGGGCATGTGATGTTTAAATACTCAAACACATCTCATAGAAAACCTCAGTTTACAAATACACACAGGAAATCAGAACAACATAAGTGAATTCTGAGTGATTGTGTATTTATACAACTGTAAAAACATTAAGGATAAAGCAAAACCACATATCTTGAGCATTGAAACACTGTATGAATCCTGAGAAGAAAAGCAGCAAATTGTATTACTGAAACTGAGTTTTTACACAAGCCAAAACAATACTCTGTTTTCTCAAATATCCAAACCTTCATTACATAGATGATTCAGCTATATATAGAAACATAATTCTAACTACTTGGAGCTTCCTCCTCCAGCATGAGGGGAGCTCGATGACTGCCACTAATGACACCTATCTGCTTTGTAACAAACTATTAAATACAATAACTGATAATTGAAATTATAAAGAGTTCTAATCTGATTATGACTCTAACTCTATCTCCTTCGTAGAATGATTCCTCCTTGCAGCTTTGACACCTGGTTTCCTTTTCATTTGGCTGAGATGGCTGAGATGAGCAGTTAATGCTCCATGTTGGCTTTGGATACTGAAGGCTTTAACTGCTCAGCGATGTTAGGGAATATCCCTTGCTTTCCGGTTCTGGTCTCCCATCACTTCGAATATGCAGCAGCATGTCCCTTTAGTCCCTTTAACAACCCAAAAATATAGAACACCACCATGTTTCCAGATGAGTCAGATGCTCCATTGATAGCCAAGTGTGCAAGCCAAAATTCCATGTATGCAATTCATTCAATACCCTATGACTGGTAATAAAGTGGCTTTATAACCGAAAATTTTTAAACCTGAGTTAAACATTTCACCTTTTTGAAGGCACACCTGTCTTGATCAGAATGGCTGGGATGTCTTCATTTGATCTTTACATATCCTTTAGGTGTTCCCTTTTGGAAAAAATCCCGCACATATTACCAAACTGTTTGTTTGCTTTAAAAACACCACCTACAGCAGTTTCGTAGCGCGCTACGAAACTGCTGAATTTGTTAAAACAGCGTGTATTTGCCCTGAAGTATTTACTGCTTAGACATTTAATTGCTAAAACACCTTTACATATGGCAGGGATCTACATGTCCTCAAAACAAGAAAACTAAGCAAAATTTAACAAAATTTGGAACAACACCTTTCTTTGAACAGCAACTTCATTTAGCAGCTAACTGACCTAGCTGTGCCTTTAAGTCTGCAACTTTCTTCCTCATGGCTTTATTTTCAGCTCTAAGATGCATATTTATCTTTCTGATGAATTTGGCCTCTTTGAGAGCTGGAACTGTCCATGTGTAAACATCAGCTACTGAATCCACCTGGTTTACTAGGTTTTCACTTCCTTTCAATACAACTTTACGATAATTTGCATACCTGATGCAGACTCCCTAGTGGCATTCTTCACCTTAACAATTTCATTTTTAGCTGCTTCTAACTGGTTTCTTATAGCTATAATATTACCTCCTTGGGAAATGATGACTGTTCTATTTGTGTCTTTTTGCTTGATTTTCTCTGCCTCCTCTGTTCTGGACAATTCCTCAGCTACCTCTGTTCTAGGCAGTTTCTCGGCTTCCCCTACTTGCTTTCTTGTAATAGGTCTTCTTGGTTTGAAGATGAATTCATCACCTGGTTCATCAAACCTCAGTCTTTTTGAAGCCCTAGACTTCTTGGTGCTTTCTGGTGATGACTGTGTCAAATCAATGTGCACTGGTTCAATGTGCACCGGTTCAATTTGCTCAAACTCAATGGTCTCCAACAAATCACTCAGGCTTGCCTTAGATACCAGACTTTCTTCAACAGCTAAGGCTTTCCCCTTTTCTTTACTTATTTGGCTCCTTGTCCTCACCCTTGACACTGTTTCAGATCCACTTGGTCCGGGTACAGTCTTCTTATGCTGAGCTTCTTCTTTTGCTGATGGCTGAGGTTGTTCTTTAATGATCAGTGGCTTCACTGATTTTCTCAACTGTGACTTGGCTTCCTTTTTATCCTTTGCCTCCTTTTGAAGCTCAGCTATCGTGAGTTCTTTGACTGATTGTTCTTTTTCTTTAACTGGTTGTGGAGTAAGACCTGTTTTACTTTGGAAACCAGCCATGAAAATGAACGAGTTCCAGTCTCTACCTATTTTCTGGAGACCATCCAAAACTAACAATTTAACCAAACCATGGTGAAACAAAGATGTTTCACAGTCTTCCTTTCTTAATTGCACTTTGTCACACATTTTGCTCAGACTGCGAAATAAGTAAAAGGGAATGTCTATGGATGCTTTACCAGTAAAATGTAACAGCAACTTGAAGTGATAAGAGTAGACCTTATTGTATCTTCCCTCACAGGTCAGGTACTTCTGAATACAGGTGAGAAGAAGGGCATAATGCTCCTTGACATAGTTTCTAGGCACTGCTTTTGTTAGGTCTTCATTCACATATGCCTCTTTTAAAAACTCTTTGCATGGATTCATATCGAACTTAAAATTCTTAAACCATTCTTGCCCCCCTCTTGGGATCTCAGTTACAGCAGCTATTGCCTCCGGAGACACTTGAACTTCCAACATAGCTATTTTAGAATTTAAACTGGTGAAGTTTAAAGCAAAATCTTTTGTTACCTGAGCATGGCCACCTTGCAGCTTCTTACAGAAATTCCAACACCCGGCATCTTTGAATGCTTTCTTCACGCCTTCATCTCTTAATGCGAGGTCTAAACCTTCAGGTTCTGTTCTCTGACATCTTCCAGATCTATGTTCTTTCCTCTCCATTTTGCTTTTGAAATCTTCGCACAAACAATGACCAACAGCTTCAATTAAAATGGTGATTCAATTCTCTTTAACTCGGCCTCGCTTGTAATCAGGCTCGCTTGGAAACAGGCTCGCTTGAAAACTCAAATACATCATCACACAAGCTGGTCACTTATGCATCGTTTACGATCATCATAAAGATCCATGCACGGTAAAATCCATTTGAATGATATTTCTGTGCGTGTCTACAAATCTATTGGTGGAATTGTGGTTAACGACTGACATGAGAGGACGTAATTGGTGACTCATCAACAGACTTGACACCTTGGGAAAAATTCGCTGCAAAACGCCCGAATCTACGATTTCTCAGCGCGGTTAGTTTTGAATTCTCATAATGCGCTACAAAACGGCTTAATAATGACGCGCTGCGGAATGGCTGAACAATGATTACGCTGCAAAACTGACCAATGAGAGACCGCGCTACGAAATTACGGAAAGAACCGGTGACTAGGATATGACAAGACATGGCTTATGAAACTATGATGGTGAAGAACGACCAATAGGATTAGAGTATAATTCAAATCAAACACCTTTAAAACTCCAACCCTAAGTAAGAAACATAGAACAAAAACAATTTGACACCAACTTTTGACATTGAACTTAGGACAAAGGATTACATGCAAATCTTTATAGTTCTAAGTGATAACAGGTCATATGGCACGTGATTGTAACTTAATTTGGGCTCTTACAAAAGCTAGAACCATGCAAAAGTAGAAAGTTACACAAGTATGGATAAGGAAGCAAATACAATCCAAAAGTCCCTTGAGCTCTCCAGCCAACATCATATGTCATTGGCCTGAATTTTGACAATCTAAGCATTTGATGGGAAGACTTTGCCAAAAGAGATGATGCTACAGTTAGGAGGAGCCTGTGATTCTTGATCATTATTGTAGAAGCTATTAGTGAAAGGGTTCCTATGAAAACCTTGTTGAGCTATATTAACAATCATTCTTTGATGAAGATCATTTCTTAGGAGTACTCCATTAAAGGACATGATCCTGTAACCATTCCTTGGACTGTTGTTAAAGATGCTTTCCACTTACTCTCTAAATAGTATTTGGAACAGCAGAGAATGTCATCTAATACTAATGAAATAGGGAAAGCAACTATGGTGCTATTATCACAAAAGTTTATATCTTGGCTCAGGGATTTAATGTGAGAACAGATAAATTTTGGACACTAATAGAGGCAACCTTCAAACAAACAGATACATCTAGAATGGAGTTTGAAGTAAGAGCAGCTGGCAGCATATAACAAAACTAAAGCATTGCATGAAGATGCAAATCAGCTAATGTATTTAAAAGCCAGTCATAGATTGGATATCTAAATTTTCTAAGAGGAAATAACTTGCTGAGATATGTACAAGAACACAAGGAAAAGATGGCTCATAGAAAGGAGAATGTTGTGCAGTCAAATATAACTTATGCTAAGACTGGTCACTGAGAAAATATAGCAACAGTAAGGCACAACCCCTCACCATTTCATCCAAATTCAATGATGATTGAATATTGGATGGCAGTGACTTAAGGAGAAGCACAAAGACACAAAGGAACTCAGAACTAAAGAAAGATAACAAGAAAGACAATCTCAGTGGCATTTTCTCCTGATTCAGACTATGAAGGTCTCTCAATTCTGCCTGTGGAGATAGCAATATGGATTGAATCATAAAAGCCTGGACTTGGACACTTGGTGTATGGCTATTTGTAATCTGATTGAAAGCATTGAAGTAGAGCATCTTTAAGCATTGTTGAAGCCATGATAGAGTAGTTCTGAGACATGAAGAGGGAATAATGTGCTAATTGATGATAAAGCATCAATCCTTCAGTAAAAGAAGAAGAGCACTATGACAGGGGGAGTCACAGACCCATGAAAATCTACCATTCATGAAGAATAGAAGCAGTTTGATAGGGGGAGTCCCAGAGCACTCCTTTGCCATTGATGTCAAAGTGGGAGACAAGAAGAATATTGCCATCAATAACAAAGGGGGAGATTGTTGACCTAGGTTGTCATTGATGTCAATATGGCAATATTCTAGATACTAGATGATGATATGAAGCCAAGGGGAAGCAGAGAAGATCCATGAAGAGACAGGAGCAAGGCAATTAGGATAGCCAAGACATAAGCAAGACAGGCATATTGCAGAATATCAGAACAAACAGAGGAGGCCTCTTTGAAACACATTGCCAAGCCAGAGGAGCCACATTGGAGCAAAAGGAGCCATATTGGAAGAGCATTACATGTAATACATGCCCAAGAAGAACCAAGAGGAGCTACAGGAGGAGCCATATATATATATATATATATATATATATATATATGCCAAAACAGAGCTACAAGAGGTGCCATATATATATGCCAAAGAAGTACAGGGAAACAAGAGGAGCAAACAGAGCCATCGGAGGAGCCAAGAGGAGCAGACAGAGCCACCAGAGGAGCAAATAGAGAAAAGAGCAGACAAAGCCAATGGAGGAAGCAAACAAAGCTATCAGAGCCATCGGAGAAAGCAAAATAGAGCTATCGGAGGAGCAAAGGATGCATTTACACTATTGGGACCTATCGGAGGCCAAAACCCATCTATATATGCATTTAACACTATCACTGGCAAAAACATATATATACACGCATTTACACTATCGGAGGCAGAAAGACTTAGTTATATGCAAATACACTGTCGGAGCGGAAAAGGCAGAATTTATACAAGTATGCACAGAATACACTATCGAAGGCACAAACGAAGGCCAAAACATATATATAGGAAAATACACTATTTGAGGTGGAAGACTGAGCTATAGTGGAATACACAATCGGAGCAACATATATATATATCTATATATATATCTATATATATATCTATATATATATCGATATCAGTGACAGTGTATATCGGCGGTTCGGCTATGTGCCATCACCCCAAACCACCGATTGCAACACATATATGCAGACCCACTTAAACATTGTAACATGGCTTAATAATAATATCGCATCCGTCATATCAGGGGTCATGTATCGCATACATTGTAAAGCCCTGTCCTCCTACAAGTGCTGATTGCGATTGCAAGACTTGACTCGATGCAACATTGCAATTTGGCTTAATGTCATATTGCATCCATCGGCCATCGACCATTAGCAACTGCCAATTGCGATTACAAGGCAGACCCGAAGCAGTTATAGATGTGAGAGTAATATTTTGGAAGTCCGCCCTTAGCGCTTCGCTCGTGGTTTTTCTCATATTTTCTGTGTATTTGAATGTTGGCCTTGCACGCGGTGTGAAGGAAAAAATGCATATGATAACGGTTATGATAGTTCAGTAAGGTGGAACGATGCCGGTTGTGATTGCGATGGTAACGTGACTTGTGGGCTCGCCCTGATGGTACAATCTCTCCAAATGAAAGCCTCTGTAAGCACTAAAGTCCTATGTATGAACGTTATTGAAAAAAAGGGATCTCTCTAATATCTTTTAATAGGCAACGTTTCTCTGTAATATGGCCTCTCTTCCTCCTGAACGTGTCTTGTGAATATTGGAATGCTCGAATAGATTGAGGAAACCGAAAGCCAGGAAGCCAAAGAAGCAAGTGAGCGTAGAGGAAATGACAGCGACCAAGGAGGAAGCTGATAGGATAAGCGAGCGTTGAGGAAGCCTAAGAGCCAGCGAAAAGAGGAAACTGACAGATAGAGGCATGAGGAATGCATAAAAACAAGAAACAATAGAGAACAATGTGTGGTTGTATTGTTGAAACAGTTGGAGAAAACAGAGGCCATAGCAGAGGGTCCAGCAGAAAAGAAAAAAGGGCCAAAGGTCCAACAAGACAGGAGACAGTCGAAGGGGAGAAGTAGCCAGCAGAGAAGCAGTCATGCTGAAGCATTCACTGTGACATTAGAACAGATGCTTGAATAGAAAGTTGTTCTTTATGTAGAGTTTAGTGTAGCTAACAATAGACTGACTAGAGTTGTGTGAAGACATTATCAGAGAGCACGAAGGCTATTAGAGACTCTGTGTGGACAACATGAAGAGTTGCAAAGACTCCTTCATAAGAAGACTGGTTTTCATTGATGCTGTAGCATGGAGACTACACTGAAGCTGTATACAAACAAAACTCAGTAATGAAGAGTTCTGAGAGTAGAACATTACTATCAAATGTGCCTTGAAAAGATTGGGTTGGAACCCTTGGGGTTGGTGCTTTAGAAGTAAGTAGGATTGGAGTCCTTGGGGCTGGTGCCTCAAAAGTAAGAAGGATTGGAGTCCTTTGGATTGGTGCTTCAGAAGTAAGTAGGATTGGAGTCCTTGGAGCTGGTGCCTCAGAAGTAAGAAGGATTAGAGTCCTTTGGATTGGTGCCTTAGAAGTAAGAAGGATTGGTGTCCTTGGGACTGGTGTCTAAGGAATTGGAAGGATTGAAGTCCTTGGGAGTTGGTGCTCCTAAGTCCAAGATTGTTGTCTTGGCGAAATACAGTTGGAGCTCTGGAGGTTGGAGCCTCACAAAAGTCTAAGTTGGTGCTTGGCAACTGATTGCAACCACTTATATATTGTATCTATTTTACTGAAAAGATTATATGAATAAAAGCATTTATTCTTGTTGTTCATCTTGTGTTCTGCATATAAATGTTTTAACTGGTAAAACAATAGTCGGAAAAAGAAATACTTATTCACCCCCTCTCTCAATATTTCCAACACGTATGACATATTGACATATCATTATTGGCGACTCCATTGGAGGAATGAAGTCCTAGTTCCTCATTGAACTCTAAAGTCAATGCTTGTAGGGTGAGGCAGGCATTTGTGAAGGAATTTTAATTCACCCTGGCGACTCCATTTTAACATTATATGCAATATCATGAAAAATGGTTGAAGAAAGTATCCACAACATTAGCCCCAAAGAAGAACAAGACCTATGGAAAAGATTGAAGTCGTGGTCTGAGGTTTGTGATCATCTAATAGGGAACAATGAATCCATACTCATTGTTTATGACTAAAGTAGTTAAAACCTTGAAAGCATAAGAAAGGAGTATGAATAAGGGTACACATATTATCTCTTCTTGGAGCTTGTCGATTATACTGGTGCATTTAATTCCTTATCTAACAAGATCAGGGAAACATACATCCCATTACCAGATGAGGATTTGGATGAGAAAGATGACCAAGAAGATGGGGATGATGAGAAAATACCAATTATGGAATTGAATGTGAATAGCAATGGAGTGAAATAAATATCCTCTAAAGATGATGAAGAGTTGGATCCTGAAAGCCTCCAAATCACATGAGAAAGAATGGATGAATATAGCAGGTCATGCAGGGAGGTAGTAAGGGAATATAATTCTAATGAAGTATTCTCCTGCTTATATAATGAAGAAGTGAAGCTTCATAAGATGAAATGTAAATATAAAGAGAACCCTACTAATTCTCTCCTTCTAGAAGCATACTACCAGAATCATGTAAAAAATACCTTAACCATTATTCTTCAAGAGAAGAGAGAAGAAGAAAGGTCCCGTTTTTCAACCAACCAAGATGAAGATGACTTTGATGATGAGAAGGAAGATAAGTCCTCGTTGGGACTAAGGGATGAGCAGGATGATTTTGAGGACACATGTGCTAGGAAAGATGAATTTATGGAAAGTGAAATTGAGACCAACCACACCATTCTCAAGGATATTACTCAAGATGAATCCTCTTTTGAAAACCTTGAGAGATATGATCCCATTAGCCCCTTGAAAAGTGACATTGAAGATTATTTCCACATTGAAAAGGAGAAATGGGAAATTGGTCCTTAACTTGATTGTGCTCCCATTTATGACACCAACAAGGAGGATGAGGATGAGGATGAGGATGAGATTGGTCTCCCTTTCCCCTCAGGCACCATCTATGATGACATACCCATTGATACCCTTGGGAAGGAGAATTATTAATTTCCCTTGCATAAAGAAGGACAACCTTTGATGGAAGTAATCAACTCTCCTTTTGATGAAGGCCCAATATTTAATATTTATAATGAGGAAAGAAATGAGGCTCTTACCAACCCACCTTATGATTATGTATTCAAATCACTTGAGCCTTTAGATTGTGGGGAAGGAAAACCCGTTGGATATGACACTTCACCCTCCCCTTTGTCTTCCCCTCCTATTCACCACCTTGAGTCTTCCTCAAGTAAGTCCCTCATCCCTTTTGGTATCACCTCGAGTGACCATGACCTTTTTCCCCTTTCTGAATATGGTGTCAATGATGATCCTTTCATTGAATATACTTTATCCCCTTTGACCCATCCTCGGTATCATGATCACTCCGCAACCTCCCCTCTCCTAGGTGACCATCACATTGATAAAATTGTTTGTTGCACTCCTTCTCTCTCTCACCCTTCATTCCCCTCTCATCGAAACTATATGACATCCTTGAAGCATGACAGTACAAAAAATGATTGTGATGAGGAGTTTTCGATAGTGATCATTCATTCCTCCATTTTGCACCTAGAAGGAGAGCCCTGGACCTCTAGATTAACCAATTTTTTTTCTCCTATGACCTCCCTCTATCTTGAATGGAGATGATATTTTGCCGACTTCCACCCACCTCATCCACCATGTGACTATGTCCACATTCAATTTGGGGGTTGCTACATGATTAATCATACTGACAGGCATATGTATATTGATGTGATAAAATGTTGGTCACACTCGCTTTATGATTACACTTAGTATTAACATTACTATATGCATGTTAGGGTAGGATGCATTGCATGATGATTTTTGCATTAGAACTAATTGCATGTGATGTTTCTCATGATAGGCTAGATTGAATACATAAAAAAAAGAAATTGCACATTTTGTTTCTTATTGGTTTATGGGCTAACATTAAGCATGGGTGATCATCAGACACTGCGAAAAACATGTTTCCCCATGCCTTTGATCTTTGACATGTGTAGATAACAGGTCTGCGGTGACCAAGAGATTGTTGGAGTTCTCATGACCTCCCGTTCAGGCAGTCCACTCCTTCATGAGATCACGTTCCAGTTAGAGCCATATGTTACCCACCACTTTGTGGATGATATCCCTAGGAGAATGTTTTTCTCCATGATAGGCCTTAGATGGTAGCCAATAACCCCTTGATGCCTCCTAATAGCTCATTGTGCCATTTCTTTGCCACCTGAGCCAACAATTTGGTTCCTCACCCACCTGTATTGATCGTATGTTTGAAGGTGGGCCTCTTGAATCTAAAGGTATGTCTTTTAATTTGATAATTGAGTATTGTGTTTACTTAACATGGATACTTATGGGTATGGATTAATGGGGGAATTTGGTGGAAATAGTGGGGTTAGTTTGTACTCTTGTCTCCTTGATCCCTTTTAGTTGTTACCCTTGGATCTTAGTCCTGTGGGATCTCCTTTATTGACCATTTGGTTCTAGGGTGGTATTACTTGAGAAACCCCAACTTTGGGTGTGTGGTCTCGCTCCTTTTCCCACACATACTACTCATGTTCCATTCACTATACCCCCATTCATCATTTCTCCCACCTGGGTCCACATTCTGATTCTGGGTCCACATAGGGTTAGCCTCCCTATCCCCTTGCCCCCACCTTTAGTCAGGCCTAGAATGATGCCTTGGAGGGTGAAGCAATTGAAAAAGAGGAAACAACATAATTGTCCACATTTAATAGGAATTTGTACCACAAAATACAAAATATGGTCGGGACAAAAATATTTAGCATGTGGGAAAAAGACAACACATGAGCGCTACCCCATCCATTGCCATCACCCTGGTTCAATAGGCCCTAGATGAGCCTCCTCTATCATTCAGGAACCCATGATTATTGCAACTCCTAGAGTGAAATGAACTGTCGTGACTCAAAGGGGGTAATCACTGCTATATTATACACATCATTCTCTTGTCCCTTGAGCCCTGATCAGTTAATTAAAGAAAATTCATAAAAGGAAAAAGGCATATAAAGAAGGGTGGAAAAATCAGGGTCGGGGCACATCATTTACCATGACCATTCCCTCCTATACATTATATACTAGGTATGGGATTCCCCTTATTCTGCTACCCCTATGCCCCAGTATGTGGCCTAGGTCTACCCCTCTCATTCCTTATTCCATATCACCCATTTGACACTTGCCACCCCCATTAGAAGGATGTACCTTGGACACGCTACCCCCTCTAAGGGATGAAACCACCCAATAAGGTACTTGGATAACCCCCTTTGGAGCTTGGAGACACTAGCACATGCCAAAGCCCTAATTTGAAAATCACTTGTGAGTGACCTCAGTTAAACAATTAATGAGTGAAGGTATTACAGACTCATTTGCTAGTGTGTGTCTATGTTACTTTAGGCAACGGATCGATCAAATTGCAAAATACACAGACACTGGAAAATGGAAAATAGTAAGAGAAACATAGTAAGCAAATGCAAGAACACAACAAATTAATAAGGAGTTCACCCTATTCTCTAGGGCTACATCTCCGATCCAGCTTTCAGTGGTGGCCTTATTTTATTGCATCTTTAAAGCAGAGATTTATAGTGAGGAGCTCAATTTGAGTCTCCTGAAACATATAACACTTGGTAGGGTGGTTCTTGGATTCCCCAAGCCACTAGAGTGCACAGACTCTTTTCCTTTCCAAGTCTTGACCTCTCTAGTCTTTAATGGGAGGAGCCCAATGTGGTACTCAATTCCCGACAGATCCTCACAGGGATTGCTTGAACCTCTCAAGCTTTCTGTCTGCTCGATGCTGCCTTAGGTCAGCTCGGCTCTCTATTTTCTGCTTCTTGATTGATTGTCTTTTCTTCGCTCTCGCTCTCTCTGTCTTTGTACTCTTCCCTTCTATGTCTTTGTGTTCTGTTCTCTATTTTTTCATGGCTTAAAGCCAGTCTATCCTTGACTGTTTGCTTCCTCTTCCACCCCATCGGATCGACTACTGTTGTTCACTTGGAGTTCCCTACCTCTGCGTCATCGCTAATGGTTCACAGGGAGTGGCCACTTGTCCTCTCACGAACTGTGCTAGCTCGTCCTCAATGCTTTTGAATTTCAGTTACACTATGGAATGACTCATCTACCAACTCTGCGGTCAAATCAGATGTTAGACTTTTATGTGCTGTGCTTAATTCCCTTGTCAAATCCAGTTCCTCCATCGGGTGCAATCTCCGCTGTCAGATCTGGAGCACCCAGATCCTACGGTTTTTGCTCATTTCGTGCGGTTGACTTGCTCGATCGTTAGCGCGCGATGAGAGGCAGTTTTCTCTCTCATCCGTTGGACACACATCGTATGATGAATGGAATCGCTCGTTTTCTTCCAAATCCACTTATCGCCCAAGGATGCCTCTGATATACCATCGGTTTTGGAGCACGGGACCTACCTTTTGCCTCAGCACCTTCCTCACGTTTTCCTGGCTTCCATGCGACCGAGAACTTCTGGGGTTTTTCCTTCTCGAGGGGTTTTTCCCAATGATGCATGATTAGCGCGCTAATCGCGCATCAGAAATGGCCTCCGTTTCTCGATCCGGGCTTCCCAACTGCCAGTTTTGGCTCCTGCGCGGTCTCCATGGGCCTCGGTCAGCGCGCTTTGACCGAGGTCCTCATCATTCCTTGCTGGCTGCAAACTGCCACTGTCCAGACGTCTTTCTGATCACTCTTTTTTCATAAATTCGAAGTCTGTCCTGATTTGATACAGTCAGGGCACTTTGATAATCTTCATGGATCCAATTCGGATCAAGCCCACTACATAAGGGCATGCCATTATGAAGTTCCCACTTTTCTATCCATGATTTGCAATCTCTTTTACCTAATTATTCTAATGACTAATTGTATTGGAAGCCTAGGGGACGCATTGGATCTTATGCAGGATTGAAGATGGTTTCGATTTGGATTTGGCTTCTCTATATGGGATCCTGACCCCCAAAGGTCCACATTGGCACATCTAGGGTGTGCATAGAGAGCCATGTGCCTCCACAGTAGTAGACAACACTCCAAAGATCTTCATGGATGTTCAGAGACTACTAGAAATCTACTTTTGGGACGATGTTGCCATGATTGGTACACTATGCCCAACGAGACCCCACAGGAGCCCCACACTCTTGGCAGGCATACCAACACTTGTACGGTGTTATGGAAGCATTGATTACACCACTTGGACAATTATGGAGGATATACAAGCATCTTCCATTCATATGGAGACCCATGGGGTCATTGATGTGTCCTTAGACCCATTGAGAGCACCACAGGTCTTCTACTTAGAGATCAAGGGGCCACCCCCTTGTCCATCATATTCTGAGGAATTTATTCCTCAATATGGCACTTCAGGATGTTATTGAGCCTTTGGAGGTCCCTACGACATGAATACATCATTTTTTGGCCCCTTGTGAGGTTGGTTTTTACATTATGAGCTAGTATGTTGGCCTTATCATCAATACGGGTTATTATTTGCACATTATTTTATCATTAGGAGCCCATAGGCTAATTCGAACTCCTTAGGAGGATATATATTGATGTTATGTATGTTCATTTGTATCCTCACTTGACTTGGGATCCCTTTATCTTTAGAGAAATTCATATTTTTTCCTTGGAGGATTATTTTGGAGGATGGATGAATTTTGATGTATGTATTTGGGCTATTTCTATCTTGGAGCTTCATATTTTCAAACAAATTTTTGGTTGGATGTATTGTATAACGTTGTAAGTAAATTTTTACGTGTTTATTCTTGTTGCTATATATCGCTAAAATTATGGCTAGTTGCTGCATAATTGAAACGTGGAATTAAGCATGTTTTAGATAATCTAAAGTATTAGCCAATGTTATATGAATGAAATGTCCTAGAGATTTATTTGTCTCTATAAGCTTGCAACATTTTCATTGAAGTATAAATTATTGAATGTCACTTTTCTTTTCTTTCTCTCGACATTGGATGAAGCTCACTTTCCAAGCATCCTTTATCAATAAACCAAGTTCTTACTCATCATTATCCTTGATTCCATATCCTCAAGTGAATTAGGCACTGATCCCTTAAAAGGGTGATCATTTTAACCTTTCTTTTACCATTTTCCCATTTTTCCCCAAGTGTAGCCCCATTAGGTCGCCTAGGGCATCAATTTCCTAGGAATTGACCCAAGGAAATAATTCGATCTCCTCTAAGCTATTGTTGGCTTGTTGGGGCCAAACCTAGGTTCAGAGTTAATTAGCAAAACAAATCCCTATACTACTGGCCCTTTCGGCAACATTCCATGCAGTGCGGAATGAGGTCTCACCCGAAGTAGTATGGGGGGGTGCTGGAACCAGGTTTCTGCACCCTTGAGATGTCTAAAGGTTTGATTTGGTCCAACTGTTAGTCCCTTCATGTAGGTTACTTTGCACACTTCCCTAGTCTTCGTGCACTGATATATTCGCCTTCACGCAGCCCTAACCCAGGACTGTGGGGCTTCTGCGCTGCTAGAGTAGGGCTCTACACTATTTCCCTACGTCACACTCGAGATCTTACTTATATTATTACACCAGTTAGTTATCTTCGCATAAATGGATTCCTTATGTTATATTTATTTATACAACACATTCATATGAATTCGCGCAGCAAATAAATAGTAAACTTGCAATTCATACCCAATAATACATAAAACAGGAAAAGATACACAGAAATATGGTATAACTTCTTTTTATTAATTCTTCCCATGGTTACAGGGTCGACCTATCCTGCGCACTCAGCTGTGGACTACTAGGCCTCTGCGCAGTCAGCTGCAGAACCTTCTCCTACTCTATGACCCAAAGACATGATTTACACTTGACTCAATGCTTCATCAATCCCTTAGACTCATCATGCTTAGATTATCTTTCTACACTTAGAGCCTCACTCTATTTATACAATCCCATGGTCCACGGACCATGGGTAGATCTTTCAAACTGACATTACATTACAAAACCAAGGGCAGACAACCCTATGACTCTATTATGACTTTGCGCGCCACACCCACAAATCGCGGAGTCTTTACAATGGACTTAATCAAAACTTGGGCTTTAAGTCCCAAAGCATGCCTTGGGGGGATTCCATTCCCAACAGGCCCCCAACACAAACATCATGACTCACCCTCGAGTCACTCTGTTGGTTTGGAGATCTTCACGTGGAGACCCTCTAACTCTGCTCGAATAGCTTCAAGGTCGGCAACGCACTAAACGATTGCCTGTTGGATCTCTTGTACACGTTGTTCTGAGACCGCGGTGTCGAAACTACTTCCCTGTATCTATTCTTGCATCCCTTGCATCTGTTTATAGTCCCATGCCTTCTTCCATCTACTTGGAGCGCGAAGACTATGCTTCTGTCGGCTAGTTAGATAGTCGGGCCACCCGTGTATGGCTTCAAGTGACTACCATTCACTTTGCCTGGGAATGGTTCTCCATTTAGCTTTACTAGCTACACCGCGCCTCCATCTGTGACCTCCTTAACAACATATGGTCTCAGCCAATGCATTCTAAACTTTCTCGGGAATTTATCAAACTTACTGTCATATAGTAACACTAAATTGTTTACCTTGAAGGTGCGCAGCTTAATATGGCGATCGTGCTAGGCCTTTTCGCACTGCTTTTTTACCTGTTGATGGAAGCCAACAAGGAACCGTTCTTCTTCAAGTTCTTCCAACTGTGTGAGCCTCTTTTCCAGGGCTTTGCGGTCCATCATACCTATGATCATTGCTATGCACAGACTAGGCACAATATACTCCATTGGCATGATAGCTTCCACACCATAGACCAATCGGAAAGGTATCTGGCCTGTTAGTTTCTTGCACGTTGTCCTATAATCCAATAGTAATGCAGGAACGCGTAGGTCCCAATCACTCCACTATGCGTTTCATGCTTTGGTCAGCGCAGTCTCCAGTATTTTGTTAAATGCTTCTACCGTTCCATTGGCTTGGGGGTGATACGTGTGCTTTTCTGATGATACACCTGAAATTCTTCTGTCAGCGCGCTGAATGTTTCGTTTAGGAAATGTGTATTGCAATTGCTCATCAGGATCTTCGGACATCCAATTTGTGTCAATACGTGTTCGAACAGAAAATTCGCAGCCGTGGCAGTCATGCAATCTTTTACCGGTTGTGCGTCTACCTAATGAGTCAAGTACTCTATCGTGGTGATAATGTATCTCGCACCCGTCTTTCCTTGAGGTTTGATAGGTCCTACAAAGTCGATCGCCCACTTTTCAAAGGACTACAACATCATTTGTGGATTCAAAGGAATCTCATTCCTCTGCGATGGTTTACCTATTCTTTGACATATATCACAGGCCTTACAGTGTGCTTTTGAATCCTGGTGAAGGGTTGGCCACCACAACCCTACACGAAGAATCTTTTGTGCGGTCGCTCGCCCTGCATAGTGTCCTCTTGTAGCACCCTCATGTGCTTCCATGAGGATCTAACCTCATTTGAATTCAGGTACATACCTTCATAGTATCTTGTCATTGCCCATCTTATATAGGTGCCCTGCGATGACAGAAAAATCTGTCGTGTGCACCACCAGTTCCTTCTTCTGCTAGACGGAGTATTCTTTCAGCGCAATTCCAGTTGTGAGAAAGTGGATTATGTCTTCGAAGTGTCCATCTGCTACATGCACAACAAAGAGCTATGCATCAAGTAATCCTTCTTCCAAACTAGTAGGTTCCTCTCCCTATCTCAATGTGCGACAAGTGATCTGTTCCCACGTTCAGGCGTCCTGGTTTCACAACGACCTGAAAATAATATTCTTGGAACAATAAGAGCCACCTGCATATGTGCCCCCCCAACACAGGCTTATTGATCAAGTATTGTAGTGCGGAATGGTCTGTATACATCTTGAAGTTTCCTCCTAAAAAATAGTGCCGATATTTTTGGAGCGCGTACACCATAGCCAATCCCTCACATTTAGTGGTGGAATATTTCTTTTTTTCTTTAGACAATCTGCGACTTGTCAACGTGATAGGATGATCCAACCCCTCTCCACCCTCCTGTGTTAGTACTACTCCCAGCGTTATACATGATGCGTCAACATGGACATGAAACTCCTTGTCCCATTTCGGGAAGACTAGGATCGACGCAGAGGCCATTTTTTCTTTTAGTACATCCAGGCTCTTCATGCAGTCATCATTCCAGCAGAAGGTAACATCTTTTTTCAACAAATTCTCCATTGGTGCAGTGATCTGGGCATAGATTTTGATGAACTTCTTGTAATACCCTATATGACCCAAGGCAGCATGCAGCTATTTGACACTTCGTGGTGCTTACAAATTTAGAATTATCGCAATCTTCGTGGGGTCTACCATCGGTCCCTTTTTTCAAACCACATCTCCCAACAGGATCCCATAGGGAATGAGGAATGTGCACTTCTTGAGGTTCAATGCGATTTGGTGTCATCGGCAGGTATCTAGCATCAAGCGTAAGCTCACTACATGGTGCTTAACCAATCCAAATATAGTCCAATCATCCAAATAAACCTCCAAGAACTTGTGGATATATTCCTTGAATGCTGCAACAAATATGCACGAAAAGATGGCCGACATGTTCTTCAACCCAAATGGCATAACGGTGTAATGAAAGCAGCCCCACTCAGTCGCAAAGGTGTTCTTGCTCCTATCTTTTGGTACAATTTTGATCTAGTGGTACCCTGAGAACCCATCAGTAAAAGAATATGCTTCTTGCTCGCTGACATTTTCCAATACTTCATCTGTGAATGGAGTTGGGAATGGGTCATGCACACATGAGTCATTCAATTTTTTGAGGTCCACGCATATTCTTATCTCGCCCTTCTACTTCTTTTCCTGCACTACCATAGGGCTTACCCAATTAGATTCTTCCACCTGCTCAATGATTCCAGCTGCGAGTATCTTCTCTAGTTATATTCGGACCTTCTCCTTGTACTTCGGATTCAAGCGGTAAGGCCTTTGCTTAACTAGCTTTGCATTGGTCTTTAATGTGATCCGCATCATTCCTAAATCTCTGATGATTCCTTTCAAGTCTGTGATCTTGGTGGGGAACATGTCCTAGTACTTGCGGAGTAACTCAACGACTTTATCCATCGTCGCGTCATCCCAGCAATCACCGAGCATTGCGTACTTAGGTTCGACTTCCATGCCAATGTTTACCTGTTTTATTTTTACTAACGTGGTTATGTCAGGCTCTCCAATCAGTGGCCCTTGAACCTCGCAATAACCTTCAGTTTCTGGAATGTTACCTTTTAGCAGATCCTCGTCGTCTTCTTCAGTTTTTACGTTATAACACTCCAGTGCACAGCTCAGTTGAGTCGCCCATTCCGGCTGAATAAATTCTATTAGCTCCTATGGTGTTTTAAAGATAGCTACTTTTACTTCTTGCAGCGTGTCATCAATAGTATCCCACCAATGATCCTCAAACATGAAGGTTAATAGAAACCTTTTATGCAAGATATCCCATTCACCCGTCCCATGGCGGAGCTCTTTACTACATACTAGTTCATGGGTATGACATCTAGGGTATGATAGATTAGGTGCACCCACTCAGGTTGTAGTTCTTCCCCATAGGCCTTTGTACACTTGGCAAGTTGTGCGTGGGGATCATCCCGTCTGTCATACTTATCTTTTAATCGCATCTGAGGCTTCTCAAACAGCATGCACATCATTCTTCTACATTCATGCCTATTATAGACATATTTGGGCACTGCAACTCCAATCACATATGTCGATAAACCAAGGGCTCTCAAACCCCTAAAAGTGTTGTTTCACACCCTAAAAGATCAAGGTCAACTGATTACATCATTTCCAAGAAGTTCTCCCTGAAAAACTACTCAGAACTGGTCAAAATTGGACCATACAAGCTACTCCAAGCTGAGGGTGTGATGCATATCACCTGTTACATACAAGGGGTGTGATGCATACTGAAAAGTCCTTCTGTAGGGTGCGATGAGATAGAGCAGACAAATGGCAGAGGCAGTTTGCTAGGTGGAAACTTAGAGAATCTTCTAGAAACTGCTCATATGACACTTGCCTCTCTGAATTCTCCCAGGGATGAGTAAGAGATCATGAAATCTCCAAGTGGAACCAAGAACTATCAATGAAATGACACTAATCAAAAACTTAGAAGCTGACTCACCTCTCTACAAACATCTATAAATGGATCCCTCATCCTAGAGATCCAGAGGCTGGAATTTTGTAATTTGTAAGGAAGTGCTATTGGTTTCTCTTTGAGACATTGTACTGTTGGGTGATCTTGCTTTTCATGAGGTGAAGAGGGCTTTCATTCTGGGAGGATGATGCTGGATCAGAAACCTGGGTTGTAATCCTCTCTTCTAATTCTATTATCAATAAAGTTATTTGAGTTTTCCTCCATATATCTGTACACTTGTAAATCTTGTATTTGTGAATGCAATTGTGTGGTTAATGTACATCTGATTCTACATTGTTTATGGCATTATAGATCTCTATGCTTTGATAGTATTTTGTTGCTTTGCCTCTACAGGTGTTCTTTGAAGCGGGACAAGTGAGAAATGAGTGGTGAAGCTCTATCAAAGGAGAGAGGAAACAAGCAAGGAGCCAAGCGAAAGACTAAGGTTGGTGCTCTCTGCTTCTCTCTTATCTATCATCCATAAAGGAGAACACAAGTTGCTTTGAATTGTTTGTTTCTAAGATAGCTACTCGTCTTAGTGGGACTAGTAGATCAAATAGCGACACTAGTTTTCCCGAAAAAAATGGTGACTCTACTAGGGAGAGAATAGTTTGTTTGTTTGTTACTGTTGTTTGCTTTCTAAACTACAGACGGAGCCTAAAGTTAAGCCAGCTAGCCTTTGAACTGCACTTGCTATGCAAGTGCAAAGTAGATCAACGCTGCTTCAGTCAATCTCTGGGTTGGTTTATGAACTGAACATCTGACTTGAAAACATCCTAAGTTCCCTAGTGGTGGCTCAATAACCTCATAAGATCATACCCCTATACTTTGTGTTTATTGTCTATCATAGCTTGATCGAAATAGCTAAACTTAGCTGCAAATTTTGAGCAAAAACCAAGCTCAGTTTCATTCTCTGGACCATCGCACTGTCTCTCATTGGCAGTCTGGATCCATCGCACCTCCCATGTGCTGCAGGTGAGATGCATCCCTGTTTCCCTTAAGGACAGGTGTGATGATTGAATGAGACTGTTTCTCTCTCCAGAAATTGGTTTTTTCTTCATTGTTTTCAGATCTATTCAGTAGTTTTGCAGCCTATGATCAGTATATCATTGTTGAAACCTTCTTCCTTCACATTATTCAGCGTCCATTGGTAAGGAATTGTGAAATTTTTTTTAATGTATTTTTCATCATTTATAGTCCTCCTTTGCAAATAGTAGCTTAATCGAATTGTCATCTTTTGATTCAAAAGTGTCGCAACTGTCATTGTGAGTCGAAAAGAAGAGTGTCGTAAAGTCTTCCTCTTCTAGATAGTCTATTGTACTATTTCAATTGTATTTGATTTGAATTGTCAGTATTTGAAGTGTCGAAAGCAGTTTCCCATTCAAAATTGAAAGTGTCGTCTTAGTCTTCCTTTCATATTTTGAAAAGAAATTGCTAAAGTGTCGCTTTGAAGAAAAGTAGTTCAGATCTGTACTTAGTTTTCTTTTTAGCATTTTCACATTAAGGAAACAGAAAAACAAATACATGCATGTGCATTTTCATTTAGACTGCATGTGGAAATTGATTTAGGAAAGTGCATTTAGTGTGTGCTTTTTGCTCCCTGTTGAAAGAATCGTACTCTTCTTTCCTTAGTAGTTAGGATTTTCATTGCTAAAAGAAAACAAACGACTGTTTATCATTTTAGGTTGCATATCTAGGAATTTTACATCTACATCACGCGGTGAACCTTGAAAGGAAAATTTCTTAAGAAAGATCAACTATAAAATAAACCTCAATGAACATAAAAACGCTTTGGAACCTAATGCACAACATCTAGAAGTCTAGGCTAGAGACGTATTCTGGCGTCGTAAATCCTGGTAACTATCGTTTTCATCGTAGGTTGGGTGATTCCTCCTCTTTGATATGGCAAGTGCCAGTACGGACTTGTGCTCCCACGTACCATCAAGTATATATTGGGAGACCACAATAGGCTGATATCTTTTATCTTTAGGATGCTGTGTCTGCCACCCTGTCAATCGCAATGCATTGAACACAACATTCGGGAAGATTGACTGCCGTACATAAAGTCCTCGGTAATTTCTCTTTAATTTACCACTGAGGTGTATATTACAGTTTTGTGATTGGTTTGGTAATCTCTCTGTCTAGATTTCCAGAGTAGTCACTTTCGTTCCTTTTCGACTCCTTAAAAGAAAAGGTCCATCTGAGCACTTGTCACTTCAGGCTCATTAAAAATCGAAGGCAACTAGAGTCACCTTTAGCCTTTTCTCGACTCTTAAAAATTGAAAAAGTAAGTTATGTCAAAGCATCATAAAATTCATTTAATTCGGAATAACATTTTCCCATTTTTATTTTGAGTTGATCAAGTAATCCACAATTGTGGAAGAAAGTCAATCAAAACCCCATCGTTTGCGGAGACTAACAAGTCAACCGTCTTTGACTCCGAAAGTGAAACCGTTCTGGGCGAAACGATCTCATTTAACTAGGTCAAAATCTCCTGGTTTATTTGAAACTTGTGTTTCAACATCATCAGAGACTCCAGTTACTCCAATTATTTCTGGTACATCTGCCTTTACAGAAGAAGTTTCGCAGTTACAAGAGGACATTAGAACTGATCCTAGTGTAACGGTAGACACCTCAATACCTGAAACAACTCCATCTAGAGCTGGTCCAGAAACTGAAGTTCACTCACCTGAACATCTGGGAGTTGAGTTCCAGAATTCAGAAGGTGTCACCCCTCCTGTATCTGTCGCTACAGAAACTATACCTTCTTCGGCCCCAGAAATATTTTACGGACCTGACGGTCTACCTCTTCCACCTGGATTGATTGTTATAGAAGAAGTTGTAGAGGATCTTCCATCTAGTACTCCATTGCATTTTGGAGTTGGGATCCACTTATACCCTTCTATTCCTGAAGTTAGTTCTTTCAATCATCCTTCATCGCAAGTTCCTGTCGAATCGCTAGGAAATATTTTGGATAGACTGAATATGTCTGAACAACCGTCAACATCTAGGACTGTGTCATCCGATACAGCTGCAGCAGAACCTCCTGCTACCACTCCTACGATGTTTGCCGGTATACCATCTGTCCCAACTAGTTATAAATCACTAGATGGAGTCTACCGAGGGACTGTTTCGATGACATGGTCTGTTCCCATTAGTTCTTCCGAGACCCTATCTGGAATTTCTTATGTTGAAGCTTAACAAATTGATCCTGCGTACCAGTTTCAATTTGGGTAGCCCAGTCTTCAAAGACCAATCTATCCTTTGAGCACTGGATTGCTACCATACGGGGGGTAGTATGCTTTTTCATTGTTCCCTCTTGGAGTACAACCGTACGAGAGCTCACAACAAAATTCGGGTCAAACTGGAATTACATCCAGTGCTTGGATACCAGTACTACCTCAACAACCAAGGGTTGTATATTCAATGCAACCAACCCTACCTGTGTCGAATATTACCACTACACCTGATATTGTGACTGTGTCGCAAGTACAAGCACAGCCTGTTGTATGTCAACCTCAAATTACTCAGGTTGTAGTACAATAGCCTCTTGTCTCTACGGCTCCGCCACAATCTTAGATTAGTGCTTCCTTAACCAGAACGACTCAAGCTCAAATAGGTGTTATGACTCCGCATCTTGGTCAATCATCCAGTATTGGGCAATAGCAAATGGTTCAACAACCATGGCTGGTGCAATATCAACAACCCAATTCTAGCAAGTTTACCGAGGACCTGAGCAATAAGGCGCTATAGGTAATGGACAACCGCATTGTCAAAACGGTTATCAACAACCATTCTATACTGGTTATGTCCATCAAACTTATCAAAATTATCAACATCAGATACATTATGCTGGTATGCAAAGACCCACTGCTCAGGCGATCCCATATTATCCTGGGTACGCTTCACCAAACCTGAATCAACGGTTGCCCTTCGTAGCAACTCTAGAATTACCGGATTTGAATCGGTTAACCATTGATCCAATTGCATACGCACCTTGGTGGCCGGTGATTCTTCATAAAATTCCGTCAAATATTCCTAAATTCAATGGAAATCCGGGTGAAGATCCATTGAATCACGTAATGACGTTTCATTTGTGGTGTTCATCCAACACCCTCAATGATGATTCGATTAGGCTTCACCTTTTTCAACGAATGTTAACTGGTTTAGTAGTGAAATGGTACATCGAATTTTCTAGAGAATCATTTGATAACTTTAGCGCCCTTGCCACTACCTTTTTAACCCACCTTCAATTACCCATAAGGTATGAAACAAGAACAAAACTCCTTACCAATTTCAAGCAGACAACCGCCACTCATATATCTGATCATATTCATGAGTGGCAACGACGTCATCGAATGGAAAAAACCTATGTTCCTGATTAGCTTATAGCTAAGTGGTTTATTAAGTCATTATTACCTTCTATTACAAAAGATGTGGTGAAAGGGGGATTTGTCACTGAAGAGCAAGTTATTGCTCGTGCACAATATCTGGACTTGATTTAAACTCAGTCTGGCATGCTCTATGACAAAATTCATGACGCTCCTAGACTGGAATTTTTTGTTCCTCCCCCTCCTAAATCAAACAGGGACTCTCATGCCTATGATGGCGTGATTGGCACCTCAAGTACGCAAACCGCAAAGGCTCAAACTAGTAAAGCCCTTGTAGTTTCTAGAAAAAATGAAAATGACAAACTTCCTGCCTCGGAGGTTAATGTCATGTCATCTAACAAAGGCAAAGAACTGAAGCAACCAGGGGGCAAGAAGAAAAGGGAAAAGAAAAAGAAGAAACAAGAAGATTCACCTCCTGAAAAATCTTCTGAAAGCCCTACTAGGCGAAAGAAACCTGGTAAACCATGCTTCATATGCAATGAGGACCATTATACAAAAAAATTTCCACATCGAGCTGAGGTCAAGAAATTTTTAAAATCTTCGAGCACCTCAACAGTGTTGACTGATCCGTTTCCAAACCCAGAAACCAATCTAGTTGCTATCGATAATTCTTCCCCATCCCAAGAGCTTATGTTATCTGTGTCAAAGCAGCAAAATGATGCTTTGATATCGACGAGGAACAAAGATTACGGGAATCCACAGATGTCGAACAACAACAAGGCTAATGATCAACCTAGTAGTTCGAGCACAACTTCATCAGAAGTTGTGCCACCCATCATTCCTGAACTAACGATAAAGCCGCCAAAGGGAGTAGTACATAAATCGACATTTAATCCTCGTGCTCCAGCAGCATAGAATTATAATATAGTAGAGGATTTGGCCCAATCGTCATCCGCTATGTCGACACTTGAAGTACTGCAGAATTGCCCCTCCCAAAAGCAAGCTTTATTATCAGCAATAGGTGGGATTGACCCAATGGATTCCAATATTGTGGCCTTTAATCACAAAGGATATGAACCTCAGTTACTGGCCCAAACTCGCTTTCCTTATTCAGGTAAAATCCCTCAACAAAACTGTTCATCGAACGATCATTAACGAGGGCGCATCTACCTGCATAATGTTAATGAGCTACTGGAAAACTTTAGGGTCACCACCCTTGTCGCGATCATCAACAAAATTGAAAGCGTTCGATGGAATAACATACACGCCGTATGGGATATTAAGTAACTTGCAAGTCAAAATGGAGGGCAAGATGGTAGAAATTGAAGTCGAAGTTATCAATGGAAACCTCGATTACAATATCCTACTAGGAAGGCCCTGGATTTATGCTATGGCTGCTGTTGTGTCAACTTATTTTAGAAAGATTGCATTTCCCTTCCAAGGCAGAATTACAATCGTAGACCAACTAACCTTTCTCCCCAATAGTTCACAAGTTACGGGAAGCATTCCAATGATCCATGGAAGCTCCCAATTGCTTCAAAATGTCGGAGTAGGCCTCCTAAAAGACCCTGCCTTAATGGGTACTTTTTCCCTCCCACCTCCGAGTAATCTGGCGGAAGTGGCCACAGTGGAAACTTGTAATATGGTATCTTCTAGATCGTCAAAGATTAAGAAGATTTCCAAACATTTTGTTAACATGGATCATCGCCAGGTATTGCCTCGAAGCCCCATAGAAATTTTGTAGCAATCAATTTTCTTGGCCTGGGTGGCAAAACCAAATCAACGCTCATCGAGTGTTTGGATAGATAGGTCTCAAGAATATGGAACCTCTTCAAATCCTTGGTCACATGTACATTCTACAGACGAAGGAATCATTTAGTCAATGCTGATAGGAGAGGCACCATGAGAAGACTTCCTCCATCGTTCCCATCTTCAAGATAACAATGAATATTATTCCAATGACATTAATCATCCTTCAGTTTTTGATTTTCTATCAAATACTGTAAATACGGTGGATTCCGAGCAAAACCTGTCCAATATTGAAGAAACTATCACCATAAATATGTCAACCAAGCTTGATGTTGTGGAGAATATTCATGTCGGCAAATCTTGCTCTTCTTCAGAACTGGAAATATACTCTACTCTCTTTCGCGAATTCAGAGACGTCTTTGCATGGTCATATGAAGAAATGCCAAGCATTGACTTGAGCATTGTTGAACACGAAATCAAGATGTATCCAGATGTCAAACCAGTATGACAACGGCTTCGACAGGTTCACTCGAAGAAAGCCGCTGCCATCAAGGCAGAAGTTGAAAAACTTTTACATGCTGGTTTCATTTACCCTATTCCTCTAACTGATTGGTATTGAATATTGTTCCTGTTATGAAAAAGCAAGGAACGATTAGAGTGTGCATTGATTACAGGGATGTAAATCAAGCTTGTCCAAAGGATAACTACCCTACACCCTTCATCGACCAGTTAATTGATGAATGCGCCGGATGCGAAATCTTTTCATTCATGGATGGATTTTTTTGAAATAATCAAATAAACATCCGCCCACAGGACCAGTCGAAGACTGCATTTATATGTCCGTGGGGCACATTTGCGTACTGTAAACTACCTTTCGGTTTAAAAAATGCAGAGGAAACTTTTCAAAGGGAAATGAACTATGTCTTCCACGACATCAAACACATCATTCAACCATATCTCGACGATCTACCGGCTCATTCGTGAAAGAAGATTGATCATTTGTAGCATTTGAGAGCTATATTTCTACGTTGCCAACACTACAAGATACGGCTCAATCCACACAAGTGTGTGTTTTGTGTCAGTTCTGGTAATTTACTTGGTTTCGTAGTTTCTAAGGACGGGATTCGACTTGACCCATGTAAGGTTCAGGCAATCATCAACATGCCTCCACCTTCAAATTTGCTTCAGATTCAAGAACTCCAAGGGAAAGCAAACTTTCTAAGGAGGTTCATTCTAAATTACGTCGAACTTACTAAAGGTTATACATGTCTTTTGAAAAAAGAAGTGCCCTTCAACTGGGATCAGGTTGCTCAAGCTTCCTTTGATGCTTTAAAGGATTCCCTAATAAAAGCATCATTAATGTACGCTCCTGATTATCAAAAAGACTTTAACCTGTATCTTGCTACAACAGATACAACCATCGCAATGGTCTTGGTACAAGAAGACGATGGAATTGAACATCCAATCTATTATTTAAGTCGAAACTTAAATGATACAGAAAGAAAGTACTCCTATGTTGAAAATTTGGCTCTAGCATCTGTTCAAGCAGTACAGAGATTTCGACACTATATCCTCTTTCGCAAAACTACCATTTTGTCAGATTGCAACCCTATGACCTACATCCTGTCATGTCAATTACTAGGGGGCAAATATTCAAAATGGATAGCCATTTTGCAAGAGTTTGATCTAGAATTCACAAAATCCAAATCAAAGAAATCTCTAGTTTTCGTGGAGTTAATACGATGTTAGTGCCTAAATCTACCTCAGGCTGAGAAAGGTAGGATCTAGGGTAACATCAAACCACGCTTAACCTGGTAGCTAGCCCTACCAGGTCGGGAGAGGGCTCTCTCCTGTCAATCTCAACAAAGTATGATCAACAAGGGCTTGAGATGACTGATATGTTGACTAATTTTAGGCTAGGTATGTGTGCAATAGAGTTTGATTGAATTTAATGATGTTTTTGTTGGCTCAGATGGAAAGGCAGATTTGGGTCTGGGGAATGAGGCTCAGTTTTGCAGAGATCTCTATGGGGCAAGGTAGGCAACTGATTTGGCACTTCAAATTAAATGAAATGGAGAGATTTAGATAGGTGAGGAGTTGAAGAGGGTAAGAAAACCTCAGGGATCCTCTTCAAATAGTTGAAAACATCAATAACTAAGCAAACCCTAGGTAGGGCACTGCAATTTCAATGGATTCTACCTTTATCTTTGTTTGTTTTAGTTAAGAAGAAACAAGAGAGATAATGGCATACATAAAACACAAGTAAACTCACAATTACAGAAGGAAACACAATACCAAAGCAATATGCCACATGAATCCCATAAAGTGCTACAAACCCTGGTCTATTCCTTAGCCAAAACTGCTGAGATGAGTATACAATGAAGCTCCAAGCTTTCTCAAAAGTCCAACCATGCTAATGACTGAAAAATCACAAGATATAGACAAACCATAACTCATCCTAGCCTCTAGGGTTCGAGCTCATAAGTTTAGGAGCTGTTCCAACAAATTCTAAACTAAGAACTAAAAATTAGGCAGTGGAATAGCTTGCCTCTAGAAACTAGGGAACTGATTCATTCAGTTGCAAACTGTTAACACCCAGGTTGTTCCCTATGACTCCCAAGGGAATACGGCCGGGGTAACCACTAACCAGTCTTTTGATCACAGTTTCTAGCCAAACTGTAATCAGAGAGGGCTCTCTTTTTATGATTTGTCTCTGTTGTGATGGAGTTTTAGGCTAGCTATTATGCTCAGGTTTTGGTTTATGTTTTGGTTGAAGGATTTCTTTCAGGTCTTATGATGTAGTGTTCAGATAGTGAAATACCATTGGGCAATGGAGTCTGGATGTTGTGAAGTGACTTGATATACAGGTTTGTTGTTGTTCAAACTGCAGGGCCTATTGTGCATTTTTAGACAAACAAAATTGGCTTGAATGGTGATGTGTGTCAACCAATAGAAAGCAATTAAGAATTTTTCTATTAAGTTGGTGAGGTGAAAGTGAACATACTGCATAGGAGCAAAGATTGAATTCCTGTGACAAAGGCCACTGTGAAAGGTGTATTCTGAAAGTGCAGCAATTAAGAATTACACTTATCTAGACTACAGCTGAAGAAAACATTTATAAACAACAAGGATTGAACTCAGGGTACTCAGTGAGTAAATCCTGAAAGCTATTCTTTTTCCTTGTTGCTTAGTATCGAAAATTAGATAACATATATGGATTTTAACAAAAACAACTAATTAAACAGGGAGAGTTACAGAGACTTATTGTATGGTGAAATACACAGGAATCCAGCAGTCATCAACAAACATCAGAACGCATTCAACCTTTCAGACATCCGAGAAATTCCATCGCTTTCTTTATTAGACTTTCAGAAAGGATTACAGCATAAGAGTTTCTTTAGGAGAAATCAACAACAACCCTTGCAATCTTATGCGAAGGGGACTTTATAGCAATGCTTATACAAAATATCTCAGGTATTGAGTCATCTGAGAGAGAAAATATCTTCATACATGCGTACAGAAAGTAGGAAAAGAAGTTATTGCACTTTGAATGCAGCATAAATGCTCTTTATGTCCGTCAGAGGGTATTTTGACCTTTGGAGGTCATTGAGTCGGTTCAGTCGGCTGGCTTTAACGCTAATTGATGCGTCTTTATCTCTTGCTGTGCTGTATTATCTCGGCCCTGCCACCTATAGTCTTCTACTTCTGCTTTGTTGGCCGATGCATCTGTCGAGTTAGCTCAACTTTAATCCATCATGCATGCTGATCTCGTTGAACTGAGTTTTGCATGACACCCGATACTCTTTATGAAACAAAATTGTTCAGTGGCTCCCTGTTTACAAAATCTTCTGTATGGCATTTGTCCACCATTCTTGTGTAGGGAGTTGATTCCTGAGAATAGCCTCCATTGTCTCCTCTGCCTCTGTGTATTTGAAGAAATTGGGGGCCACCCCAAACAGGTGATTAATCTCATTCATTAGAAAAAACAGATTCTCAACTCTGTTTTAAAGAGACTGTCCTGTGGCTGGCCCCGTATCCTCTGAGGTGCTGGACTTATCATTGATTTGGCTGGTAGCAAATGTATTGACCCTTTTAGCATATTGGTCATGTGTGAATAATCTCCCTGTGCTGTTCAGTAAGCTGGGGAGTCCTCTGCTTTCCAACACTTGAAATTTTTCCAGAAACTTGTTCACCTCAGTCTGCATATCCTGGGTTCTTCTTTCCAATGTCTGCACATAGTTTCTCAGTGTGAGAACCCTTTTAACCATTTGGATGGTTTCCGTTCTGTTTGTAATTCCCATGGCAGTTAACTGGGAACTTGTTCTGTGATTAAGTACATTGATCATTCTGGTGGCCACTTCAGGCATACTGCCCAATAGAGCTCTTGATCTGTGAATTTCCCTCTGTGCTTTTGGAATGAGCTCAAGTTGCTCATGGATAGTTTCAATGTATGGCCATTGCTCATTGATAGATTTTCCAATGTTAGCCCATAGCACTATTTTCAATTCAGCCACCACTTTATCTAGCTTGAGATCATTCTCTAGCTCTTTTATTTTGTTTTTTAGGGCTTTCACCTCCCTTTCTTTCTCTGCCACAGTTTGTTTGGATTTATCATATCTATCATTGATTTTAGCCAAAGAATCTTTGGCTGAATTGAGCTCCAACATCTGGGCTTCCAGGACTTGGATTTCGTTTTTCAACTTTTGCATATCCAGGCTTTGGGCCTGCTCTGTAGTTGTTGGCACTGCTCAAGTAGATGTTGCTGTTTGTTCGGTCTGTTGAGGAGGAGGGGCAGTGATAGGAGCAATTTCCTCCAGATTGATGACCTGAGGTGGAGGCTGAGAAGCCTGCCCTCCTTCTCTTTGTTTCAGAGATGCCTGTAATGCTGCCTTTGCAGCCTCTGATTCTCCCAACTTCTCTTGTGCTTGGATCAGCTGTTTATAAATGGAGATTAATAAATCTGTGGTGTCCTTCTCTTGCCTTTGTTGGGCTACCTCATCTGTCTGAGGGTGCATGGTGGCAGGGAGTTTAATTTTCTTCCTCATGGCAGCCATGTCAGCATCCCTTAACTTTAAAATTTCCTGTATCCCTGAAATATCTTTGGGATCATGCCCAATTTCAATGATTATATCTTCAAGGGACCTTATTCTGTTGTCCTTCGCCTGGGATGATGCCCTCTCCAATTCCAATTGAGAAGCTGTGGCATTAAGGCTACTCTTTAGCTTATAATTTTCCAATGTTTCATCTGCTAAAGAGGCATACACCATTTCACCAATCTGTTTATGCAGTTCAATCTTGTCCATTGGGTGTATGTCTTTGGCCATGATCTCCAAGTTGGTTCTGAGGTAATCTGAGGCAGATTGGGGCTGTAATGCAGTAGGCATGAAATGGCTCATTATCATTTTGCCTTCTCCTACATCAAAGGCAGACATAAGTCTCTGCTGATTAGAAGGAGCCATGTTTAGCAGATGATTGTACAGCTGTACTTTGATAGGCTCATTCCTCCTTTTGATGTCTATAAATTGCTGTTTGATGCCCACTTGTCCTTCCTTTTGTTGACTGGAGGAACTGACCTCCCCTCCCATAGTCCTGTCCTGTTCCTGCTGAAAGGAACTTGCTGAAGTTTCTCTGCTGGGTGGGCCCATGCCCAATGCCTCTCTTATTGCTATGTCCTCCTCAGCAAAATCATTTAATCTTTGTCTCTTTTCTCCTTGGTTGATAGATGACGTGAGAGGAGTTTCTCTGTCCCTCTTCCTAAAAACAAATGTATCCTCCTTTTGAGGAGTTTGGAGGACCAAGGCATCAGTGGTGACTTCTGGCCTAGGAGGCACAGTGTTCTGAGCCTGTTGCTCTGTGGAAGTTGGAGTATTAATTACCCCCTCCTGCTGCAAGGGCTGCTGACTGTCATGTTGCCCTTCTTCTGTTTGCAGATCTTGTTGCTGTTGTTGCTCTGCCTGCTGCTGCCCTCCTTTATCTGCTTGCTCTTGGGTCACTGGAGGTGACTGCCCCTTCTCCTGATGTGTCTGCTCTGTTTCCATTTGCTTTTCTTTGCCTCTGCCGGGTGTATTCTCAGTAGCCTTGGTAGTTTGCTGCTTGGCAGTTGTGGAGGATTCAGCTGCTCCCGTTTGTGTGAATACCTGTGAACAAAGCTCAAGGTCAGCCATCTTCTTTAGATTCCTTAATGCCCTGTTGTTCAGCTCTTCTTGTGGCAAGGGCTCTTCTAAGGTCCCTCTCTTCCATTTCTCTTGATTTGCATACTTCTCAATGTGAGGGAGGCTATGGTGATCATAAGAAGACAACTTATATTTGAGCCTCCTTGTAGTTATGAAATGGTTAGGGTCATAAGGTACCCATATAAAACTGGTTTGCAGGCCAAAGGCCTCAAGCATTCTCTCTGCTTCTCTCCATCCTTGCTCCCTCTCATTATAGATAAAATGGCCGAGTTGGCTTTTTACCTTCAATTGTGCTTTTTTCCCTTTTCCTGAAAAGTGAAGCACATCAACTCTGCCAAATTGCCTAAAGTATTCTAGGGCAAATAGCCTCATAGGCACATACTTGGGTAGTTTGAAAGGAGGAAGATCACACCCATATATCCTGATGACAGTGTGGTTTTGGTAGAAGTACCAATCACCAATGCTATAAGCTTTCGACAGCTGAAGAATCCTCTGCATATCCTCAGTGAGTCTTGGTGGAGGTGAGCTCATCAGCATTGCCATGGCTGGATGGATGAACAGATCCATGAATTCACAGTATGTGTATGGAGGCTCAGGTCTAATGTGGAAGACAGAAGACCAATAGACTACTGATCTGGGATTGCCTTGGGCATCCATTCTTTTGATTGAAAAGTGAAATTTCTGATGTTGATGGTATAAGATCAAATGGTAAATGTAGGAGGTGTATCTGAACACCCTGTCTCTCCTTAAATTCATCAATTGCTCATGAATCTTGTCTGATATGTAGGTGGCATAGTCATAGCAGATTGGTGACTTGCCAGGAGTAAACATAAGCATCATTATCAGCACGGTTGCATCTATATACTCAATTGAACTATATCCCAGGATGGGAGAAATCATATCTGCCAGGTCTCTACCTAGTTCATTGAGATATACATGAAGAATTGGAGGGCCCATCACAATCTTAGTTTTGATGTATAATTGGTTGAATTTGACAATTTGAGCATCTGTGAGTTTATCCCCTTGTTTTATCAGATTTACCAGTGATAAAGGAACCAGCTTCTTCTGAGGGTTGAAGCAAAGCATGTCTCTGATAGCTTGAGGGGTAACATAGAAGAGTACTGCACCAGATGTGTCAACAACAGCTCGCTGAGAAACATCATATTGTTCAGCACAAAGGTGGATCAGTTCTGGGAACTGGTTGACCTGAGGGAGCTTAAAAATAGGGAGGAAAGAGTCCCATAAGCCCAGTATATCTGTCCCATTTTCATGTTTGGCTTTTAATTCATTCAACAGATGAAGGTGGAATTTGCTGCCCATAAGCTTCTCTTCTGCAATTTGGTAATCCATATCTGCCAAGGATTGCCATTTCAAATTCTTTTGAGGGGCATTCAGGGGTTGAACGTTCAGTACTACAGGAGGAGCTGATGGGTCCATGGTTTTTCTGGGATTGTGGGTAGAGTTGCTGTGCAGAGCAACACAATCAGGTTTTCTTTGATGAAAGATGTGATTTGTAGAGGACAGAGAGTGAATGGGAAGGTTGCAGCAGTTGCAATACTGTTTTCGAACAGGATATAGCTGTAGCAGAACTGAGCAGAATTTGCTTTGTGGTAAATGCGTTTCTTGCAGGTAGCTGTTTCACGATTGCGCGAACCAACGATGATTTTCCACTAAATTCGCCCAATGTGGCCTCCTAAACATGTAATGGGAACACTGGTTTGGTATGAACGCTGGTATGGTGAGTTTTAATGGTGAAATTGGCGTTTTAAGGTCCGCTCAGAGGCTATACCCGGAATTCACGGAAAATGGACTTGCAGAGTGGAAATGGAGAATACCTGGTGAAATTTGTCGGCTCAATCTTGCAAATGCGCGGGTGATGAACGCTCTGGCGGTCTCGAAATTTCCTCAGCAGGCTGGTGCAAGTTTTATACGTAAATTGCATGCAGAACGAATAGTACAGCTTTTGCCAAAAATAGCAAAAAACGCGAAATTATCGGTCTAAATATGGATTTTGGCGATTTTGGCGCGTTTTTGTGCTGACGTCAGCACGACCTCATAGGTGGGGTCAAGGTCGGATGACGTCAGCATGACGTCATCAGGCCAGGTGGCGGGCTCTGGTTGGTCCACGGGGGTGGTGAAGTGGCAGGGCAGGTCAGCCAATGGTCGAGCGGGAGGGTGACATGACGACATAAGTGGCAGTGACGTGGGGTGACGGGGATATGACATGGTGATGACGTAGTGTAAATGGGATGGGGGAAAACCGGAAACCGGAAGCGGTTTCATATCGCACCGCTCACGGTACGGGGGCGGTCAGTGTCAGTTGTACCTCCAATGGACTGTGGAGTGGACGCGTGGCTGCCGCGTGACGTAGCCCACAATACGGCCATCGGGAGATATCCTCCGGACAGCGGATCGGCTCCGATGCAGCGATGGCCCTCAGATCTGGGGGGCATGATCGGACGGCTATCGGAGGGTTTGATGTGATAGGGGGATAGGGCGGGTAACCAACGGTCGTCGGAAAGTACCCGATGCCGTGAGAGCCGTTGGATCTTCAATTCTTTGATCGGACGGTCGTCAGGAGGACGAAGGGATCGACAGGTAAGGGGAGGGGCAGGGATTATTTTAACAATTATTCTGGGGATCTGTGCATAGGCGGAAAACTTTGATATAGCGGGTTTTTATGAATTTTCTGTGTAAATGAGCCCGCCCATTAGACTTTGGATAAATGGGAAAAGTTGGTTTTTCATGATTTTTAGCCATTTTGAAGTGGGTGAGGGTAGAAACTAGGCTCTTAAGGGTTTTCATATGCAAATGGGGATTTGAAAGTGAGAAAGGAATTTGTAAAGGGGAAAAGGGGTTTTGGCTTAGGATTATCACAATGACCAGATGTCATCTGATCCCTTTAGAGAACATATGGCTATAATGCCAAGGGGGAGGGATATTTATACAAAATTTGGGGTTTATACACCATGGTGTTAATACTAGTAGGGGAAAGGCAATATAGGGGATTTACATAGTAGAGTTAGAGTTAATATGGATGGGGGAAGTGAATGGAGGGAGAAAATACTAAGTTTATTTGAAACTCACTTAGTTTAGGGAGTAGATCAAAATGAAAAGATTTTTAGACAAGAAATGTGGCTTTTGAATGAACAAGAATCATCATGAAACCATGGTCTTCCTCCCTGCATCTCAGCTCACAAAGGGATGTTAGCAATGAAAAGAAAGGAGGGAGGAGGGAGGTTAGTCATGCTCCTTGCTGTAACTTGATGAAGATGAACACCTTGTCACTTGATAGACTTTGCCTTGGTAATCACAGTTAACATATCTGCAATGGTAAAGATAACCTTTCTGCAACTCCAACTGCTTACCCAACTACTTTCCTAGCATTTTTATTTCTTCTTAGAGGGTGCACTTGGACTTGCAGACCCTTACTTGCCTTTTCTTTTCTTTGGCTTTTTCTTTGTTATTTCTATCTACTTCTACCCTTATCTCCTCCAAGGTCCCAGATTAAGCTGTTGGGAGCCTTTTCTTCTCTACCTGAACTACTTGTCTGCCAAGATTAAACAGTTTGGACAGACTCCTTTCTCTATTCTACAACTGTAAATTTAAACCATGGAATGATCCAGATTAAGCTGTTGAATCATCCATCAAAATTTGAAGCTCATACCAAGCTATAAGCATAGATTGGGTTCTCTTGGAAATATGTGATCTTTGAGTCATCAAAGCAGAACAAATTTGGACCTTCCATAGCCAATCATGAAATATGAAACCTATTGGTATAGGTATCTAACACAAACTACTTTTTGATGGATGAATCTACCTCCATGAGTGAAAATCTAACAAAATTACATCAAGATCCATCAATTTACATTAAATTACATCATAAGTTTGACATTAAGAAGGAGAAAAGTCAAACTATCAAGAAACTAGGCGAAAAACAGAGTATACTTGGTGAAATTGAGCAAAATTTCCCCAATGTGCCGCGCTGATTTCCCTATGCGTAGTGCCTGTTTGCAGCTACTCCTAGTGTCCAAATCTACGCTAAGTGTGCTTTTTGGAAAGGTCTTCCTATCTACTTTCCAGAACAAGTGGAATTTTTAAATTTGGTCTCCATTTGCCCCTCCAAAACTAAGTTTTCCCAACACTGCTTCCTGTGTGTCCAAATAGAGGCAGAAAGGTCATTTTTAGGGTGTTTTTGACCATTTTGGGGGCTCAAAACTTGTCAAAATTTCTTGGCCATTGGTAGGCATGCATATTTTTCCAAGAAAAATCCAAAAATGCTGATTTTTCTTCATTTGGAGGCCTCCATCAAAAGTGAGCGCCAGGTGGCGCGGCGCATTGGATAGAAAATTCTGTGTTTTAGCCCAAAAATTCCAAAACTGCAAAAAGTGCCCCAAATTTTTTGAAATTTGGGCTGAGTGTTATCCATCAGGTGTTGTGTTGGGCCAAGGAAGCCTTAGCCAATATCTGAAGTCTATCTTTCTCCTTTCGCCTCCTCGATGCCCTCTGTTAGCTACCTATACCAATAGGTTTCATTTTTCATGATTGGCAGGGGAAGTGCCAAAATGATCTACTTTGGTGATGCAAAGATCTCATATTTGTGTGGAAGACACCTATTTACATTTGGTTGATGCTGTCCTACTTTTGAATGAATGATCCAATAGTCTAAGCTGGGTCACGCCATGTTTCAATTTGTTGTTGTAGATTAGAGAAAGAAATTTGTCCAAACTGTTCAATCTTGGCAGATAAAGTAGTTAGGTAGAGAATGAAGGTTCCCAAATAATTAATCTGGGGCCTTAGAAGTCATAAGGCTAGCCTTGGATAGAAAATCAAAAGAAAAAGCCAAAGGAAAAGAAAAGGCACATAAGGGTTTGCAAGTCTAAGTGCACCCTCCTTGGAGTAACAAAAAATGCTAGGCAATAGAGTGGGTAGGTAGATGGGGTTGCAGAAGCATGATTTATGACATTTCACTGGCCTAAGCAAAGGAAAAACATGGTGTCAGTGCAAATCTTCTTATTCAGCAGTCTTTTAGCAGCAAAATGATGCATGTCTAACTTCCCAATCAATCCCCATAACATTCCTTGCTAACATACCAACACCACTTTTGTTTATGAGAGAAAACAAATTCATTGATGGATTCTTGTTGCATGAAAGAGCCACATTTCTTGTGTAAAATTCTTTTCATTTTGTTCTACTTCCTAACTAAGTTTGTTTCCTTAAAAAGCTTAGTATCTATCACTTCCCATTCCTATTCCCCTCCAATACTAACTACTAACTCTATCTACACTTAATTCCGTATGTTTCCCTTTCCCTATTACTATAACACCATGGTGTATAAAACCCCAAACAATATGTATATTCCCTCCCCCTTGGCATTATAGTCATATGTACAAATATTGGACAGATCATGCAAAATTCAAAGTCTGGTTCAAGATGCTTTGTGCAAAATCAGGGATTAAACTAACCCCACGTTGGTTTGATAACCTAAGCCCTACCCCTTTTTTCCTTTACAACCCTTTGAAATCATTTTCCCACTTTACTTACAAAAAAGCCTTGTAAAAACCCACTATTACCCCTAACCCGCGCTATTTGCAATAAACACTAAATAAACCCAATTTTCCGCTTTGTCCAAAGTTTATTTGCAATACGCGTTTGAATACAAAAATACATTGAAAAACCCATATTTCCGTTGGTTTCCAAAGTCCCTGCTGGGCGCGCACTTCAAGAAAAAACAATAAAATATTCCGCGCCCCGCTGTCGTATCGTACTTCCATCTTATCGACCCGTCGACCATCGGATCTGGGCTTTCCCATCCGACGGCCCATATCAATATCGGACGGGCCCCGATGACCGGACGTTACCTCCCGAAAAGTGTCAGAGGGTGACGTCAGGCCACTGCCACGCATCGCCCCCAAATCGTATCGGGAGGCTGCCTGCCAATACCGCCACCGTACCATGAGCGGTCCGATGGAACCGCTTACCGCCCTTCGAATACCGCCTGCCCACGTCACCGCTATGTCACCGCTGCATCATGCCCACGTCATGCCAACTCAGCGTCGCGTCAGTGCCCGGCCCGCCATCGCTCCGACCTGTCCGCCACCTCAGCAGTCCCCGTGGACCACTCACAGGCCGCCACGTCACCCTTCCGTACCCGACCCCACCTGATGACGTCATGCTGACGTCATCCAAAAAAAGCGCCAATAACCCAAAAAGTCCATATTTTCGCCAAAATTCACAGTTTTTGTCACTTTTGCCAAAAGAATTGTTTTGCTCTCTGCATGCAAATTGCGACCATTTAGCCGCCAACCTGCAGAAATCAACTTGAGGACCGTGGGCGCTTCCAATCCACCTGCATTTGTCACCATTGCCGGCATTCACCAGGTATTTATCCAAGTTCCCCTCCACGCCTGGTTTTTCTATAAATTCACCAAAACAAGTGAGAAAGGAAAGAAAAATCACTGTAACTACCTGAAAATCCCCGGTGAGCAGCATTTATCTTCAGTTGCAAGGTCGAAATTTACCTGCAGAAGCTAGCATTGAGCCAAGTTCCCATCGATTTACAGTCAGTTCGCGCATTCGTGAACTTAAAACCTTTGCTGCACTAATTCACCGGGAAAATAGCTTTCTTAATCCCGGCATTCGCTCGTTCCACTTTCTCGGGAGCATTTCAATTGTTCTCATCACAATTTACCCTGTTTTCCCCTGCAATTTGCCTTACTTTTGCAAAAAATAACCCTCTGTGTTGTTCTTCCCAGTGAAACAAGTTCTAGTACAAATCAGAGTACTAATTAACCATGGAGACACCAGTGGCACTGAACATTCCACCCTTGAATGCCCCACACAGAGAGCTAGAGTGGAAGGCCCTGGGTGATAAAGATTACCAGATGACAGAATCATTCTCAATGAATACCAAATTTAACATTCATGTACTCAATGAGCTGAAGGCCAAGCACCTCAGTGGAGCTGATATTCTAGGGATTTGGGACTCCAATTTGCCCATTTTCAATCTTCCTCAAGTCAATGTCCTCCCAGACTTGATCCATCGATGCTGTTCCAACTATGATCCATGTCAAAGAGCTGTTCTCAGCCCCTCAGGTTCAGTTTTGTTCCATATCACCCCTGAGGCCATAAATGAGATGCTACACTTTCACACTGCAAAGCCACTAACTCCTCTCTCCATGATGGACTTGCTAAAGAAAGGGGGCAAGCTGTCCAGTGCCCAGATCATCAAGATTAATCAGCTGTTCGTTCAACCAAGCTCTGAAGCTGTGAGAACCCCTCCTATAGGAAATCAATATCTCAATGAGTTGGGCAAAATGCTTGTGGATTTGATCAGTTATGTCCTGGGTTACAGATCATGTGAGGATGTTGATGAAACCATTCTGGCCATACTGTCCATATTCTCCCCTGGAATGCCTCCTGCTGTGCACTATGATTATGCTGCATACATTGCCAATAAGATTCATGAACAATTGATGAATCTAGAAAGGGAAAATGTGTTTAGATACACTTCATACATCTATCACTTGTTCTTATTTTATCAACCTGATGGCTTCCCTATTCCTCTCAAGAAGTTTGATGCCCAGGGAAACCCAAGGTCTGTGGTATTTCGGTCTTCAGTCTTTCACCATACAACTACGGTGAGTTTATAGACCTCTTCATCCATCCAGCTATGACCTTGTTATTTGGTACCCCTCCTCTAAGATTGACAGAAGAGATGCAAAGGATACTCCAGCTCTCAAAGGCCTACAGCATTGGGGATTGGTACTTCTACCAAAACCATACAGTAATCAGAATATATGGCTGTGAATTAAACCCATATAGACTGCCAAGATATGTCCCTATGAGACTCTTTGCCTTAGAGTATTTCAGGCAGTTTAGAAATGCAGACCAAGTCCATTTCCACAGCAAAAACAAGAAGGTGCAACTAAAAATCAGGAACCAGCTAGGCCCATTTCTTTACAACAAAAGGGAGGAGGGATGGAAGGAAGCAGATAGGATCCTGGAGGCCCTCCGATTGCAAACCAGTTTCCTCTGGTCACCCTATGACCCTAATCATTTCATTAGTCTTAGAAGGGTCAAATATAAGATGGCTAGCTATGATCACATCAGATTGCCTCATATTGAGCAATATGCCAATTTGTTAAGTTGGAAAGAGGGCACTCTAGAAGAGGCAAATATTAGAGAGGAAATACTACAAAGAGAAGCAAAGAATCTTGAGAAAGAAGCTGACTTGGAAACTTGTGGACAGGTTTCCTCTTCTTATCAAAGACAACTTGGAGCAGCTGCCTCATCCTCTACAGCCCACCATCAAGCAGCCAAAACTACTCATCAGGCATCCAGCAAGGGTAAAGAGAAGGAGATGGAGCAGGAACAACCACCCCCTATAGCAGAACAACAAAAAGAGCAGCCAAAGCAGCAAGAACAAACAGCTGAAGCTCCCATTTCTACTGAGCAGCAGGCTCAACAAAGTGTGCCTCCAAGGCAGGAAATAGTAGTGGAGACCTCAGTGCTTCAAACACCAGTAAATGAAGAAAGAGGCGAGAAGAGGGACAGAGAGCAAGAGACTCCCCTCACCGCATCCACAAACCAAGTGGAGAAAAGGCAGAGATTAAATCCCCTCTCTGAAGAAGAAATGCCTATTGGGCAATCATTGGGTATGGGCCCACCAAGCATGGAGGCATCTGCCAGTTCCTTTCAGCAGGAACAAGAAAGAACCCTTGGAGGAGAGGTCAGCTCCTCAAGTCAGAAAAGGAGAGCTGAATCAGGCATTAAGCAACAATTCATTGACATCAAGAAGAGAAATGAGCCAGTTAGGCTCCAGCTCTATAATCACTTGCTTAAGATGGCCCCTACAAACCAGCAGAGGCTTATGTCAGCTTATGATATAACAGAGGGGAAAATGACCATGAGTCATTTCATGCCCACTATGTTGCAGCCACACTCTTCTGCAGATTATATAAGGACCAACCTTGAGGTTCTTGCAAAAGACATCCACCCTATGGACCAGATAGAGCTTAACAAGCAAACGGGTGAGATGGTCTATTCAACTTTGGCAGACAAGACCTTCCTGGCGCATAAGTTGGAAAATAGCCTGCACAATACAACTGCCCAACTTGAGTTAGAGAAGGCATCCTCTCAGGCCAAAGACAACAGGATCAGGTCTTTGGAGGATATTATTATAGAGCTTGGGCATGACCCAAAGGATCCCAAAGCTATACAAGCACTGCTCAAGGAAAGGGATGCATATATTGCAGCTTTAAGAAAGATGGTGAAGATCCCAGCAACCCTTCACCCTCAAACAGAAGAGGTTGCCCAGCAAAGGAAGGACCAGGATGTGGCAACTATACTGCTAACATTACATAAGCAGCTGGTACAGACAGAGGGAAAACTGGTAGAGACAGAGGCTGCATTACAGGCAGCCCTACAGCATAAACAAGGAGGCCAAACATCTCAGCCCCCTCAACAAGTAATCAACCTTGAGGAACCCCCTCAAATTGTCACTCCTCCCACAGTGCAGACAGTTGAGACAGCTCCATCAACATCAACACCAGCACCAACATCAGAGCAGGCTCCAAGCCTTGATATGCAGAAGTTGATGAATGAGATTCAAGTCCTAGAGGCCCAGAGGGTAGAGTTGAATGAAGCCAAGGAGAAATTAGCTACCCTTAATGAAAAATATGACAAATCTAAGCAAAGTGTAGCTGAAAAAGGAAGAGAAGTGAAGGCTCTCAAGGAGAAGATAAAGGAGCTGGAGAAAGAGCTCACCCTTGACAAGATTGCAGCTGAGATCAAGAGAGTTCTATGGGCCAATATTGGCCAATCAATAATAGATCAATGGCAGTACATAGAGACTATTCATGAGCACATGGAGCTCATAGGCAGAGCATACAAGGAAGTCCAAAGAGCAAGGGCATCTCTAGGCAATATGCCTGAGATAGCCAACAGAATGATCAATGTTCTCAATAACCGCACAGGTCCTCAGATAGCTGCAATAGGAATCCCCAATAGAACTGAAACCATCCTGATGATAAAGAGGGTCCTAACTTTGAGAAGTTTGGTGCAGACATTGGATAGAAGGTGCCAGGAAATGCAAACAGAGGTAAACAAATTCACTGATAAATTTACAGCATTGCAGAGCCGAGGCCTTCCCAGCTTACTGAACAACGCAGGAAGGCTACTATCACATGAGAATTATGCAAAAAGGGTGAAAACATATGCCACTAATCAGATCACTGTAGGATCAAGCACCCCAGAAGAAGCAGGGCCTGCATCTGGGCAGAGCCTCTATGAGAAAATAGAAAATTTGTTCTTTATGATGAATGAAATCAGGCATCTGTTTGAAGTGCCTCCTACTTACTTCAAATACACTGAGGCAGATGAGATATTAGGCACAATTTTGAGGCATCAGTTGCCTACACAGGAGTGGTGGACCAGCATGATACAGTTATCACTGTAAACAAGAGGCTTTCATCAAGTTTTCTCATCAAAATATAAGTCATCATGTTCAGAAAATTTGATGCATTCAGTATGACTGGAGAAGAATGGACTGAGCCAACTCAGCAAACCAATTCGGCCACTAAAGCAACACTGACAGCTACAGATGACAGGGCCGAGAAAGCTACAGCACGACAAAGCCATAAAGACGTATCATTCAGCATTAATGCAAAAACGCTCAACCGACTCATTGGCCTCCAAAGGTCAAAAAGACTTCTGACGGAACTAAAGAGTATTTATTTTGTATTTAGAGCAGCAATAACTTCCTTATCTGCTATTCTGAAAGTTGGTGAACGTATTTATTAATCAAATGAGTCAGCGGTTCAGATATTTTTGGAAAACTGATTGTATATATTCCCCCTCGCATAAGCTAGCAGGGGTTGTTGATTTTCTCTTCAAGAGAGCCTATGTTGTAAATTTTGAGAGTTTTAATACAGAGAGCTGATGGAATTTCCAAAGTTCTGTGTTGTTTGAGGCGTTGTGGTGTGTTTGCTGAATGCTGCAGGATTCCCGCATATTTCGTGGCACAATAAGTTTCTTTAACCTCTTTGTTATGTATTTCGTTCTTTCATAATCCATTCATGTTCTATGTTTCACAGTTTAATAGCAAAGAAAAAGAATAGCTTCAGGATTTATTCATTGAATACCCTGAACTCAATCTATGCTATTATGAATGTTTTCCTCAGTTATAGTTATGATAGTGTAATTCTTAATTGCTGCACCTTCAGACTAAGACTTTCACAGTGACTATTATCCAGGAATTCAAATCTGCTCCTGGGCAATATATCTCGTTCTCACACCACCAGCTTAGTGGAAAATTCTTAATTGCCTTCCACTGGTTAACCATATTCCATCATCACAATTTCAAGTTTGTTTCATGAAATATCTAAATGGCCTTGCAGTTTAAACAATCCCACTCAACATTTCAAACAACCTATAGCCATAGACTCCATTGCCCAATGGACTAAAACTGTCTGAATATCTCATCTTAGGTACTGAAAGACATCATTCAACCAAAATTTTAAACCAAACCCTCACCTCATAACTAGCCTAAGACCCTTAAGAACAAAGTTAAAAAGTAAAAGAGAGAGCCGTCTCTGATTACAGGTTGGCTAGAACCTGTAATCCAAAGCTTGGTTAGTGGTTACCCCGGCCGTATTCACTCAGGAGTCAAAGGGAACAACCTGGGTGTTAACATAAATGGCGACTCCACTGGGGACCTGAATAAACTGTAAAACCCCCTGTCTGATCCTTAATACTGTACATAAAGCTTGAATGACAGCTACACAGCCTTAGAAAAACCTCTGCTTTGTTTTTGCAGAAGTATATAAGAGCTGCCTCACTCAATCTCTGTCCAGTCTTGAGTTTGAGACAATTGTGCTGCACCTTATCAGTCCTTGTCAAATATCATTAGCTTCCTTGAAAATTCTCCCAAAAGGAAATCACAGAAGCTGGCTCCTAAGAAGAAAACTCGCTATACAAGATCTAACCCAGATCCTGACCCATCACCTGAGTTTCAGAACCCAAACTTGATTTCAAGAATCCTTAAGAGACACAAATCAGAAGGGAATTTATCAAATTCTAGTTCAGAAGCAGGTCTCCAAACTGACATTCCAACCCCTGCTATGGCTTCTCTACATCCTCATACAACTGGTCCACAACCTACCAGTTCTTCATCCACTTCACAAGGTATCCTTTCAGCCACTCCATCAACTACACATACCCCTCTCATCCCCTTTTCTCCACTTGTCCCATTCATCCCTGTTATCCCTATTGTCCCTCCAAACATGGCTAATAGATATGCTCCACTTCAGTTACCGTCCAATCCAGCTCCTATGCCTCAAGAGTACCAAAGCAAGATTTCATATTTTGATGGTACTGGCTCCTATCCAGCCCTTCAACACACCAAGAAAATGCAGGACTACTTTGAAAATTATGAGATAGATGATGATGGGGTTAGAATGAAAATTTTCGTGCAAAGCCTAACAGGAGATGTAAGAACATGGTTTAGGTCACTTCCTGTAAATTCTATAGCTGACCCTGAAGCCCTGTATCAAACATTTATCAACAGATGGGAGAAGAAAAAGGACCCACTTCACATTTTATCTGAATACAATACTATCAAAAGAGGTCCCCAAGAAACTGTCTTGGACTATTGTGCTCGGTTTAACAATGTCTACAACGCTATTCCCCAAACTCTCAGACCTCCACCTGATCTGGCCCTATACACCTTTCCTGATGGATTTGATTCAGATATGGCATACCAATTAAGAGAAAGGGCTCCCCGAACTTTAGCTGAAATGCAAGACATAGCAGTGAGTGTGGAAGCCAACTTGATAGCTAAGAGAAATAGGACAAGAACTGAGAGAAATACTACCTTTAAAGAAGAGCCTTCAGGCTGGGATCAGAAACTGGATGCAATAATCACTGGTATGCAGAGATTAGGTGATAGAGTAGAATCAGTTGAGAGGAAGTCATCATGGGAAGCATCACAACATAACCCTATCAGGAATCCCAATTTTAGGAGAAATCAAAACCCTAACGCTGGCAAGGCCAGTTCTGAACCAGAGATTAGACCTCCGTTCCAAGAAAATTATACAGAAGCATCCACTTCAAATGAGCAGATAGATGACACCCACATTAACTTGATGGGCCTGAATGATGATCAACAAGTTTTTTTGAGTCAAGAAGATCATAAGGATGATGACATTAAGCAGTTCCAAACCAAGTTAGGTGAGTCATTTGAATTTAAACAAGGCTATGACACAGCTGTTTATGAAGTTCATAAGCAATACAAGCTAAGGAGCAGAACTATAAATGTGACACAGCCTGAGAAAACAAAGGACACTCCACTGCCTAAGAAAACCATTGTCACAGAGCCAATTGACAAAACTGATTCAATTACAAATGAAGTAACAGTTGAAGAAATAACTGAAGCATCTCCCTCAAATCAACAACCAATGGCTACATCACCCTTGCAGCCTAATCCAAGCAATACTTCTCAAAAGATGAGTAAAAAGGACAAGCCTCAAGATCAAAATGAGAATCAAGAAGAAAGCTCTAAGAATTCAATTGAAAAAGAAAAGGTGGTTAAGCAGGACACCAAGGCCGAATCTGAAAGACCTTTTGATTTAGAAGCTGAGATTGGAAAATTGAAGATAGCCATTCCTCTTTCAGAGCTAGCTAAGCATAACATTTACAAACAACAAATCAAGAAGTCCCTTCAACTTACTCATAATAAAGATGATGTCAATGTGTTGGATGATACCCCAGAACTACTTTTCGGTCCAGAGGTTGATGGAAAGGCAGCAGTTACAGGGATCTTACCTTTTTATGTTAGCTTGCATGTTCATGATAAGATATTACACAATGCAATGTTTGACTCAGGCGCCTCTCATAACCTGATGCCCAAATCAGTCATGGAAAGGTTGAATCTAGATATTACAAGACCATATAAGGACCTATTTTCATTTGACTCCAGCCAAGTTAAGTGTTTAGGCCTGATAAAGGCTCTATGTGTGTCCCTTGTCCAATACCCAAATAAAACAATCCTAATGGATGTTGTAGTTGCTGATATCCCACCCAAATATGGAATGTTGTTATCAAGATCATGGGGGGCTAAAGTCCAAGGTTCCCTGCAATCAGACATGTCATATGCCACCATCTCTATCTTTGGTCAACCCAAGAGGCTATATAGAGAGTCACTCATGAAATATATGGTGAGCAGTGAAGAAAAACCTCAAAATTTCCCTATTTATGCAGTCCATTCAGATATGGATTCCTTTATTCTGTTCAATGATGATGTAAGTCCAATGAGTGATAACAAATCTATCATGCTTGAACAAGATCTACACATGAGTGAGCAATCAAGTTCCCAAGAAATCAAGATTGAGAAGCCAAATGATGAGGCAATCCTAAAAGACAAACCTGATAATAAACAAGAACTCCAACTTATAATTCCAAGTCATGAACAAGATGTGGAAAATCCCCTAAATCAAGAGATCCTATGGTTCCTTGAGTTTGATGGATCAGTCAACAAATTAGGGGCAAGAGCTGGAGTGTGGATTCATAATAAACAAAGCAATCATGCACAAGGTCGAGCCTATAGATTGAATTTCAAATGCACTAACAATATGGTAGAATATGAGGCTCTTTTGCTAGGCCTCAAACTGGTAAAATCCTTACAAGCCACAAAAGTTTCTATCATGGGAGATTCAGACCTTATTATCCAACAAGTGAAAGGCAATTTTGTCACCAATGACAAAAGACTAAGGTCATACAGGTCTGCTGCTATTGAAATGCTTAAAACCTTTACTCAATTTCAAATAACCAAAATAGCTAGAACCCACAACCTTCATGCACACAGTTTAGCTACATTCGCTAGTACATGCAAATTGCCTTTTGAACTCAATCACTGCTTTACAGCTGAGATAAAACACAGACCTTCTGTCCCAAACAATGTTAAAGACTGGCAAGTATTTGAGGATGACACACAGATAAATAATTTCTTAACCTTGCAGCATGAATTTTCAGGTTTGAACATTGATGTTGATTCGGTGAAAGACACACAGCCATTGAGTGAATAGGACCAAACACCAATATCACCCAAAATAGCAAATAAAATGCTTTTTCCAACAAAATTTGACAAGGAAAAAATACAAGAACTTGAACAATTGCATTTTGATGAAGTAGATGGTACAGAGGCTGAAATCATAGAACTGAAATATAACTTTCTACCAACAGGCCTAACTCCATTAGAGGACATTTTTGATTCGAATGATGTTCCTAGAAAACCAAAAATGCAGCCCCTTAATGCTGCCATTGAAGAATGCAACATTGGAACTACTGAAAAACCCAAAATAATAAAATTGTCTGCATCTTTACCTCCTGACCAGAAGCCTAAATACATTGACCTCTTTAAAGAGTTCCAAGATGTGTTTGCATGGAGTTTTGATGATTTAAAATCCTATGACACCTCGGTTATTCAACACACTATCTCTCTCAAGCCTAATCAAAAGCCATTCAAGCAAAAATTGAGAAGGATCAATCCTATGCTTCTCCCTTCAATTGAGAAAGAAGTGCAAAAAATGTTTAAAGCTGGTATCATAGCACCAATCAGGTTCTCAGACTGGATTTCAAATTTGGTGCCCACAAGAAAGAAAACTGGTGAAATTAGGCTTTGTGTTGATCTCAGGAATCTGAATCAAGTGTCCCTTAAAGACAATTATCCCTTACCTAAGATGGATCACATTCTCCAAAGAGTGGTGGGGGCTTCAAGGATCTCATTACTTGATGGATTCTCAAGCTTTAATCAGATCCTAGTCCACCCTGATGATCAAGACAAAACAACATTCACAACCCCATGGGGAACTTTCAAATATGTCAAAATGCCTTTTGGATTGAAAAATGCAGGAGCTACATTTCAAAGAGCAATGGATATTTCTTTTGCTAAAGAAATCCATGACTTTCTTGTCATTTACTTAGATGACCTCACACCTTTTTCAAAATCTGACCAAGAACATATGAAACACTTGAGACAGATATTCATAACATGTAGGAAGTATGGGATCTCCTTGAATCCGAAAAAATCTCTATTTGGTTTGGAAGAAGGTAAGCTGTTAGGTCATATCATTTCAAAGGATGGCATTAGAATTGACCCAAACAGAATACAGGCCATCTTGCAAATGTCCCATCCAAGAAACATCAAAGAATTACAAGCCTTCTTGGGAAAGATCAACTTTTTAAGGAGGTTTATCCCAAATTTAGCTGAATTGATCATATTACTAAATGACATGCTAAAGAAGGATTCAAAAGTAAAATGGAAAGTAGAAGCAAATCAAGCTTTTGAAGGTATAAAATTGGCCCTTACCCAAACCCCAGTCTTAACAAATCCTCAATTTGACAGAGAATTTATCATTTTCTCTTTTTCCTCCCAGCATACCATTGCTACTGTCTTATTACAGAAAGATGACCAAGGAAATGAAAAACCTATTTCTTTCTTTAGTAGAGCCCTTAGAGATGCACCTCTGAAATATCAGATCATGGAGAAGGAAGCTTATGCTTTGGTTAAAGCCATCAAAGACTTTAGGATCTACATCTTATACTCCCATGTTATAGCTTATGTACCAAGCCCCATTGTGAAAGACATACTCACTCAAGAAAACTTAGAGGGCAGAAGAGGAAAATGGATTGCCAACATTTTAGAATTTGACATTGAGATAAGACCTACAAAACTAATAAAAGGGCAAGGTTTGGCTAAATTGATGTCTGAAGCAAATTTCCAAGCCTTGGACATTAACCAACTGGACAATGAATTGGAGCTGGCGACTCCAAAGATCAATGTAGCCTTCGAACAATCCCTGTGGTATTCTGATATCTGTTATATATTGCAAAACCTGTGTGCTCCCCCAGGATTGTCCAGAACCAGATCTAGATTTCTAAAAATGAAAGCTTCAAAATTCTGTGTTATAGATGGTAATTTACTATGGAAAAATCATGAAGGCATACTGCTGAACTATTTGAATATGGATGAAACTAACAATGTTATGAAAGAATTTCATGCAGGTGATTGTGGTGGACATTTGTACTGGAAGTCCACTGTGGATAAAATATTAAGAGCAGGTTACTACTGGCCTACTCTGTTCTCTGATGTTAAAAAATTTGCCACTACATGTCACAAATGTCAAGTGTTTGAGGGAAAAAGAAAGTTACTACCACTTCCCTTAAAGCCTGTTGCAACAGAAAGACCCTTTCAGCAATGGGGCTTGGACTTCATTGGGGAAATTCATCCTTCATCCTCAGGCCAACATAGATGGATTCTAACAGCCACAGATTACTTTACTAAATGGATTAAGGCTGTTCCATGTAGACAAGCAAATGATTCAACTATCATTCAGTTCCTTGAGACTAATATCCTCTCTAGATTTGGTTGTCCTGACAAGATAATAACAGACAATGCTGTTGCTTTCAGATCCAAGAAAACGGAGAATTTTTGTCACAAATACCACATTACTTTGGGCCATTCTACTGCATATTACCCTCAGGGCAACGACCTAGCTGAATCATCTAACAAAAGTCTTATCAACATCATTAAGAAGGTACTAGAGGAGAATAAGAAAAATTGGCACAAGAAGCTTGTGAATGCCTTATGGGCAGACATGCTAACCACTAAAAGATCTATTGGGGTCAGCCCATATGAATTGGTTTATGGAATGGAAGCCAAATTCCCTTCATCATTGGGGGTCCCTGTCATGAAGCTACTTCAAGAAAGTCAAGCTGAGCCAAATGACATACAAAGAAGAATAAACCAGATTATATGTTTGCAGCAAACAAGAGATCAGGTGTACAACAAAGTCTAGGTCCTACGAGAAAAGCTGAAGAAAGCCTTTGATAGAAGAACCAAGGCTGAAGATTTCTTTATTGGGGATAAAGTGCTTAAATGGGATTCAAGAAGAGAAGACAAGGGTAAGCATGGAAAATTTTACTCCCTTTGGAGGGGGCCTTTTGTTATTCAATCAGTACAAGGAAATAACACGTATTTCTTGAAGAATTTGGATGGCATTGAAGCTGAAGAGGGCCCTGTGAATGGCCGGATGCTAAAGCACTACTTTGATTACATTCCATGTGCCTAGCATGGTTTCCCCTTGTACATAGTTGGTTGTATATACTGTTTTCTTTCAGCATGAATAGTTAAATTCAAGAAGTTTTGTAAATAAGAAGGAAAAGGCTTTTATTTCAGCAAGTTCCACAACGGTGGCAGATTCCAGTTTTTGAAGTCCAGTGAGAAAGTTTGCAAGTTTTGAGAAGAAGTCAAAAGCCAAGGCATTCTGACCTGCTGTTCTTGGTCTTTCGAGCAGAAAAACCATCCCCAAGTGGAGCCACTGTTAGCTACCTATACCAATAGGTTTCATTTTTCATGATTGGCAGGGGAAGTGCCAAAATGATCTACTTTGGTGATGCAAAGATCTCATATTTGTGTGGAAGACACCTATTTGCATTTGGTTGATGCTGTCCTACTTTTGAATGAATGATCCAACAGTCTAAGCTGGGTCACGCCATGTTTCAATTTCTTGTTGTAGATTAGAGAAAGAAATCTGTCCAAACTATTCAATCTTGGCAGATAAAGTAGTTAGGTAGAGAATGAAGGTTCCCAACTGTTTAATCTGGGGCCTTGGAAGTGATAAGGCTAGCCTTGGATAGAAAATCAAAAGAAAAAGCCAAAGGAAAAGAAAAGGCACATAAGGGTTTGCAAGTCTAAGTGCACCCTCCTTGGAGTAACAAAAAATGCTAGGCAATAGAGTGGGTAGGTAGATGGGGTTGCAGAAGCATGATTTATGACATTTCACTGGCCTAAGCAAAGGAAAAACATGGTGTCAGTGCAGATCTTCTTATTCAGCAGTCTTTTAGCAGCAAAATGATGCATGTCTAACTTCCCAATCATTCCCCATCACATTCCTTGCTAACATCCCAACACCACTTTTTTTTATGAGAGAAAACAAATTCATTGATGGATTCTTGTTGCATGAAAGAGCCACATTTCTTGTGTAAAATTCTCTTCATTTTGATCTACTTCCTAACTAAGTTTGTTTCCTTAAAAAACTTAGTATCTATCACTTCCCATTCCTATTCCCCTCCAATACTAACTACTAACTCTATCTACACTTAATTCCCTATGTTTCCCTTTCCCTATTACTATAACACCATGGTGTATAAAACCCCAAACAATATGTACATTCCCTCCCCCTTGGCATTATAGCCATATGTCCAAATATTGGACAGATCATGCAAAATTCAAAGTCTGGTTCAAGATGCTTTGTGCAAAATCAGGGATTAAACTAACCCCACGTTGGTTTGATAACCTAAGCCCTACCCCTTTTTCCCTTTACAACCCTTTGAAATCATTTTCCCACTTTACTTAGAAAAAAGCCTTGTAAAAACCCACTATTACCCCTAACCCGCGCTATTTGCAATAAACACTAAATAAACCCAATTTTCCGCTTTGTCCAAAGCTTATTTGCAATACGCGTTTGAATACAAAAATACATTGAAAAACCCATATTTTCGTTGGTTTCCAAAGTCCCCACTGGGCACGCACTTCAAGAAAAAACAATAAAATATTCCGCGCCCCGCTGCCGTATCGTACTTCCATCTTATCGACCCGTCGACCGTCGGATCTGGGCTTTCCCATCCGACGACCCATATCAATATCGGACGGGCCCCGATGACCGGACGTTACCTCCCGAAAAGTGTCAGAGGGTGACGTCAGGCCACTGCCACGCGTCGCCCCCAAATCATATCGGGAGGCCACCTGCCAATACCGCCACCGTACCATGAGCGGTCCGATGGAACCGCTTACCGCCCTTCGAATACTGCCTGCACACGTCACCACTATGTCACCACTGCATCACGCCCACGTCATGCCAACTCAGCGTCGCGTCAGCGCCCGGCCCACCATCGCTCTGACCTGTCCGCCACCTCAGCAGTCCCCGTGGACCACTCACAAGCCGCCACGTCACCCTTCCGTACCCGACCCCACCTGATGACGTCATGCTGATGTCATCCAAAAAAAGCGCCAATAACCCAAAAAGTCCATATTTTCGCCAAAATTCACGGTTTTTGTCACTTTTGCCAAAAGAATTGTTTTGCTCTCTGCATGCAAATTGCGACCATTTAGCCGCCAACCTGCAGAAATCAACTTGAGGACCGTGGGCGCTTCCAATCCACCTGCATTTGTCACCATTGCCGGCATTCACCAGGTATTTATCCAAGTTCCCCTCCACGCCTCGTTTTTCTATAAATTCACCAAAACAAGTGAGAAAGGAAAGAAAAATTACTGTAACTACCTGAAAATCCCCGGTGAGCAGCATTTATCTTCAGTTGCAAGGTCGAAATTTACCTGCAGAAGCCAGCATTGAGCCAAGTTCCCATCGATTTACAGTCAGTTCGCGCATTCGTGAACTTAAAACCTTTGCTGCACTAATTCACCGGGAAAACATCTTTGTTAATCCCGGCATTCGCTCGTTCCACTTTCTGGGGAGCATTTCAATTGTTCTCACCACAATTTACCCTGTTTTCCCCTGCAATTGGCCTTACTTTTGCAAAAAATACCCCTCTGTGTTGTTCTTCCCAGTGAAACAAGTTCTAGTACAAATCAGAGTACTAATTAACCATGGAGACACCAGTGGCACTGAACATTCCACCCTTGAATGCCCCACACAGAGAGCTAGAGTGGAAGTCCCTGGGTGATAAAGATTACCAGATGACAGAATCATTCTCAATGAATACCAAATTTAACATTCATGTACTCAATGAGCTGAAGGCCAAGCACCTCAGTGGAGCTGATATTCTAGGGATTTGGGACTCCAATTTGCCCATTTCCAATCTTCCTCAAGTCAATGTCCTCCCAGACTTGATCCATGTCAAAGAGCTGTTCTCAGCCCCTCAGGTTCAGTTTTGTTCCATATCACCCCTGAGGCCATAAATGAGATGCTACACTTTCACACTGCAAAGCCACTAACTCCTCTCTCCATGATGGACTTGCTAAAGAAAGGGGGCAAGCTGTCCAGTGCCCAGATCATCAAGATTAATCAGCTCTTCGTTCAACCAAGCTCTGAAGCTGTGAGAACCCCTCCTATAGGAAATCAATATCTCAATGAGTTGGGCAAAATGCTTGTGGATTTGATCAGTTATGTCCTGGGTTACAGATCATGTGAGGATGTTGATGAAACCATTCTGGCCATGCTGTCCATATTCTCCCCTGGAATGCCTCCTGCTGTGCACTATGATTATGCTGCATACATTGCCAATAAGATTCATGAACAATTGATGAATCTAGAAAGGGAAAATGTGCTTAGATACACTTCATACATCTATCACTTGTTCTTATTTTATCAGCATGATGGCTTCCCTATTCCTCTCAAGACGTTTGATGCCCAGGGAAACCCAAGGTCTGTGGTATTTTGGTCTTCAGTCTTTCACCATACAACTACTGTGAGTTTATAGACCTCTTCATCCATCCAGCTATGACCTTGTTATTGGGTACCCCTCCTCCAAGATTGACAGAAGAGATGCAAAGGATACTCCAGCTCTCAAAGGCCTATAGCATTGGGGATTGGTACTTCTACCAAAACCATACAGTAATCAGAATATATGGCTGTGAAGTAAACCCATATAGACTGCCAAGATATGTCCCTATGAGACTCTTTGCCTTAGAGTATTTCAGGCAGTTTGGAAATGCAGACCAAGTCCATTTCCACAGCAAAAACAAGAAGGTGCAACTAAAAATCAGGAACCAGCTAGGCCCATTTCTTTACAACAAAAGGGAGGAGGGATGGAAGGAAGCAGATAGGATCCTAGAGGCCCTCCGATTGCAAACCAGTTTCCTCTGGTCACCCTATGACCCTAATCATTTCATTAGTCTTAGAAGGGTCAAATATAAGATGGCTAGCTATGATCACATGAGATTGCCTCATATTGAGCAATATGCCAATTTGTTAAGTTGGAAAGAGGGAACTCTAGAAGAGGCAAATATTAGAGAGGAAATACTACAAAGAGAAGCAAAGAATCTTGAGAAAGAAGCTGACTTGGAAACTTGTGGACAGGTTTCCTCTTCTTATCAAAGACAACTTGGAGCAGCTGCCTCATCCTCTACAGCCCACCATCAAGCAGCCAAAACTACTCATCAGGCATCCAGCAAGGGTAAAGAGAAGGAGATGGAGCAGGAACAGCCACCCCCTATAGCAGAACAACAAAAAGAGCAGCCAAAGCAGCAAGAACAAATAGCTGAAGCTCCCATTTCTACTGAGCAACAGGCTCAACAAAGTGTGCCTCCAAGGCAGGAAACAGTAGTGGAGACCTCAGTGCTCCAAACACCAGTAAATGAAGAAAGAGGCGAGAAGAGGGACAGAGAGCAAGAGACTCCCCTCACCGCATCCACAAACCAAGGGGAGAAAAGGCAGAGATTAAATCCCCTCTCTGAAGAAGAAATGCCTATTGGGCAATCATTGGGTATGGGCCCACCAAGCATGGAGGCATCTGCCAGTTCCTTTCAGCAGGAACAAGAAAGAACCCTTGGAGGAGAGGTCAGCTCCTCAAGTCAGCAAAGGAGAGCTGAATCAGGCAATAAGCAACAATTCATTGACATCAAGAAGAGAAATGAGCCAGTTAGGCTCCAACTCTATAATCACTTGCTTAAGATGGCCCCTACAAACCAGTAGAGGCTTATGTAAGCTTATGACATAACAGAGGGGAAAATGACCATGAGTCATTTCATGCCCACTATGTTGCAGCCATAGTCAGCTGCAGATTATATAAGGACCAACCTTGAGGTTCTTGCAAAAGACATCCACCCTATGGACCAGATAGAGCTTCACAAGCAAACGGGTGAGATGGTCTATTCAACTTTGGCAGACAAGACCTTCCTGGCACATAAGTTGGAAAATAGCCTGCACAATACAACTGCCCAACTTGAGTTAGAAAAGGCATCCTCTCAGGCCAAAGACAACAGGATCAGGTCTTTGGAGGATATTATTATAGAGCTTGGGCATGACCCAAAGGATCCCAAAGCTATACAAGCACTGCTCAAGGAAAGGGATGCAGATATTGCAGCTTTAAGAAAGATGGTGAAGATCCCAGCAACCCTTCACCCTCAAACAGAAGAGGTTGCCCAGCAAAGGAAGGACCAGGATGTGGCAGCTATGCTGCTAACATTACATAAGCAGCTGGTACAGACAGAGGGAAAACTAGTACAGACAGAGGGAAAACTGGTAGAGACAGAGGCTGCATTACAGGCAGCCCTACAGCATAAACAAGGAGGCCAAACATCTCGGCCCCCTCAACAAGTAATCAACCTTGAGGAACCCCCTCAAATTGTCACTCCTCCCACAGTGCAGACAGTTGAGACAGCTCCATCAACATCAACACCAGCACCAACATCAGATCAGGCTCCAAGCCTTGATATGCAGAAGTTGATGAATGAGATTCAAGTCCTAGAGGCCCAGAGGGCAGAGTTGAATGAAGCCAAGGAGAAATTAGCTACCCTTAATGAAAAATATGACAAATCTAAGCAAAGTGTAGCTGAAAAAGGAAGAGAAGTGAAGGCTCTCAAGGAGAAGATAAAGGAGCTGGAGAAAGAGCTCACCCTTGACAAGATTGCAGCTGAGATAAAGAGAGTTCTATGGGCCAATATTGGCCAATCAATAACAGATCAATGGCAGTACATAGAGACTATTCATGAGCACATGGAGCTCATAGGCAGAGCATACAAGGAAGTCCAAAGAGCAAGGGCATCTCTAGGCAATATGCCTGAGATAGCCAACATAATGATCAATGTTCTCAATAACCGCACAGGTCCTCAGCTAGCTGCAATAGGAATCCCCAATAGAACTGAAACCATCCTGATGATAAAGAGGGTCCTAACTTTGAGAAGTTTGGTGCAGACATTGGATAGAAGGTGCCAAGAAATGCAAACAGAGTTAAACAAATTCACTGATAAATTTACATCATTGCACAGCCGAGGCCTTCCCAGCTTACTGAACAGCGCAGGAAGGCTACTATCACATGAGAATTATGCAAAAAGGGTGAACACATATGCCACTAATAAGATCACTGTAGGATCAAGCACCCCAGAAGAAGCAGGGCCTGCATCTGGGCAGAGCCTCTATGAGAAAATAGAAAATTTGTTCTTTATGATGAATGAAATCAGGCATCTGTTTGAAGTGCCTCCTACTTACTTCAAATACACTGAGGCAGATGAGACATTAGGCACAATTTTGAGGCATCAGTTGCCTACACAGGAGTGGTGGACCAGCATGATACAGTTATTACTGTAAACAAGAGGCTTTCATCAAGTTTTTTCATCAAAATATAAGTCATCATGTTCAGAAAATTTGATGCATTCAGTATGACTGGAGAAGAATGGACTGAGCCAACTCAGCAAACCAATTCGGCCACTAAAGCAACACTGACAGCTACAGATGACAGGGCCAAGAAAGCTACAGCACGACAAAGCCATAAAGACGTATCATTCAGCATTAATGCAGAAACGCTCAATCGACTCAGTGGCCTCCAAAGGTCAAAAAGACTTCTGACAGAACTAAAGAGTATTTATTTTGTATTTAGAGCAGCAATAACTTCCTTATCTGATATTCTGAAAGTTGGTGAACGTATTTATTAATCAAATGACTCAGCGGTTCAGATATTTTTACAAAACTGATTGTATATATTCCCCTTCGCATAAGCTAGCAGGGGTTGTTGATTTTCTCTTCAAGAGAGCCTATGTTGTAAATTTTGAGAGTTTTAATACAGAGAGCTGATGGAATTTCCAAAGTTCTGTGTTGTTTGAGGCGTTGTGGTGTGTTTGCTGAATGCTGCAGGATTCCCGCATATTTCGTGGCACAATAAGTTTCTTTAACCTCTTTGTTATGTATTTCTTTCTTTCATAATCCATTCATGTTCTATGTTTCACAATTTAATAGCAAAGAAAAAGAATAGCTTCAGGATTTATTCATTGAATACCCTGAACTCAATCTATGCTATTATGAATGTTTTCCTCAGTTATAGTTATGATAGTGTAATTCTTAATTGTTGCACCTTCAGACTAAGACTTTCACAGTGACTATTATCCAGGAATTCAAGTCTGCTCCTGGGCAATATATCTCGTTCTCACACCACCAGCTTAGTGGAAAATTCTTAATTGCCTTCCACTGGTTAACCATATTCCATCATCACAATTTCAAGTTTGTTTCATGAAATATCTAAATGGCCCTGCAGTTTAAACAATCCCACTCAACATTTCAAACAACCTATAGCCACAGACTCCATTGCCCAATGGACTAAAACTGTCTGAATATCTCATCTTAGGTACTGAAAGACATCATTCAACCAAAATTTTAAACCAAACCCTCACCTCATAACTAGCCTAAGACCCTTAAGAACAAAGTTAAAAAGTAAAAGAGAGAGCCCTCTCTGATTACAGGTTGGCTAGAACCTGTAATCCAAAGCTTGGTTAGTGGTTACCCCGGCCGTATTCCCTCAGGAGTCAAAGGGAACAACCTGGGTGTTAACATAAATGGCAACTCCACTGGGGACCTGAATAAACTGTAAAACCCCCTGTATGATCCTTAATACTATACATAAAGCTTGAATGACACCTACACAGCCTTAGAAAAACCTCTGCTTTGTTTTTGCAGAAGTATATAAGAGCTGCCTCACTCAATCTCTATCTAGTCTTGAGTTCCAGACAATTGTGCTGCACATGATCAGTCCTTGTCAAATATCATTAGCTTCCTTGAAAATTCTCCCAAAAGGAAATCACAGAAGCTGGCTCCTAAGAAGAAAACTCGCTATACAAGATCTAACCTAGATCCTGACCCATCACCTGAGTTTCAGAACCCAAACTTGATTTCAAGAATCCTTAAGAGACACAAATCAGAAGGGACTTTATCAGATTCTAGTTCAGAAGCAGGTCTCCAAACTGACATTCCAACCCCTGCTAAGGCTTCTCTACATCCTCATACAACTGGTCCACAACCTACCAGTTCTTCGTCCACTTCACAAGGTATCCTTTCAGCCACTCCATCAACTACACATACCCCTCTCATCCCCTTTTCTCCACTTGTCCCATTCATCCCTGTTATCCCTATTGTCCCTCCAAACATGGCTAATAGATATGCTCCACTTTAGTTACCGGCCAATCCAGCTCCTATGCCTCAAGAGTACCAAAGCAAGATTTCATATTTTGATGGTACTAGCTCCTATCCAGCCCTTCAACACACCAAGAAAATGCAGGACTACTTTGAAAATTATGAGATAGATGATGATGGGGTTAGAATGAAAATTTTCGTGCAAAGCCTAACAGGAGATGTAAGAACATGGTTTAGGTCACTTCCTGTAAATTCTATAGCTGACCTTGAAGCCCTGTATCAAACATTTATCAACAGATGGGAGAAGAAAAAGGACCCACTTCACATTTTATCTGAATACAATACTATCAAAAGAGGTCCCCAAGAAACTGTCTTGGACTATTGTGCTTGGTTTAACAATGTCTACAATGCTATTCCCCAAAATCTAAGACCTCCACCTGATCTGGCCCTATACACCTTTCCTGATGGATTTGATTCAGATATGGCATACCAATTAAGAGAAAGGGCTCCTCGAACTTTAGCTGAAATGCAAGACATAGTAGTGAGTGTGGAAGCCAACTTGATAGCTAAGAGAAATAGGACAAGAACTGAGAGAAAGACTACCTTTAAAGAAGAGCCTTCAGGCTGGGATCAGAAACTGGATGCAATAATCACTGGTATGCAGAGATTAGGTCATAGAGTAGAATCAGTTGAGAGGAAGTCATCATGGGAAGCATCACAACATAACCCTATCAGGAATCCCAATTTTAGGAGAAATCAAAACCCTAACGCTGGCAAGGCCAGTTCTGAACCAGAGATTAGACCTCCGTTCCAAGAAAATTATACAGAAGCATCCACTTCAAATGAGCAGATAGATGACACCCACATTAACCTGATGGGCCTGAATGATGATCAACAAGTTTTTCTGAGTCAAGAAGATCATAAGGATGATGACATTAAGCAGTTCCAAACTAAGTCAGGTGAGTCATTTGACTTTAAACAAGTCTATGACACAACTGTTTATGAAGTTCTGTTGAGGGCCCCGAAGTCGGGTCGACAACAAGGGGGATACCCACCTGGTCCGGAACCTGGTTGGCGGCTCCTTGCCCGTTTGGAGTAGCGGGTCCGACTGGGGGTAATGGGACCAGTTTCCCAATGTGAAGGGTATGCGTGTGTGTGTAGAGTTTGATGGTATTAATCTAAAGGTTTTTATAAGCTAGTCTTAATTCTAACTGCTAACTAATTCTATACTAATGTAATCTAATGAAGAAAAATACATCTAATCTACGCTAACCCGGGGTGTTTTCTTTTTGTTATGCGATCTAGAAAGATTTCGAACAACAGCTGGTAATAAAGATCATTCAACTGTTATCAGAATATAAATCAATAAAGATAAACCATTCTGCATAAGAATTTAGGCAGAACAGTTGTGAACAGCATATCGCATAATCAATTTTCCATATGTTAAGCATAAATAAATGACCCCACCGTACAGAAGTGCCAAATGGTAATACAGACATTCATACAGTAACATATAAAGAACTCAGCTGCATATCACTTTAGGAATACTAGCAGAGTTTAGTCAAGAGATAAAAGTACCATTTATGACTGACTTCACTAATAAACTTCAAGCAATAATGACTTATTTCTACTTGTTCTAATATCTGATAAGAGTACAGAAGTGCAACATCAGTAACAGACATTAAAATGCAAACATAAATAAATCTCGATCCATCCATTCATCAAAAACCTCCTCTGAGGGTGCAGAAGTGCATGTTCTGAGGACAAGTTTTTTGACAGATTTCCGGACCCTTCTCCAAATGCCATGAGAAGGGTTAAATACTACTAACTAATTAATCTTAATTACATGAATTTAGGGAAACGGCTTCAAATGACTGCCCTTTACTAAAAGCAAATTTATTTCTAAAACTTAAATCTAATTTCTGACCGTTTCTGTATATTCTCTTTAGTGCTGTCAACAGTGCGACGTTTTCCTGGGAAGAGTCGGCTGGCCGCCTTCTTCTTTCGTTTGGGAGATAAAAGTGGAAATAACAAGAGCTGGCACCTCCTTCTGACAGACCAGAAGATATTTTCGAAAACCTTTCTCTAGCTGGGTGTATTCGCCGCGTGTATACTTAGCACAACCCAGGTTCTTCTCGAACTGATTTTGCTGTTGCTATTTCGGTTTCCGGTCGTGCGAATGACTGAGTGAGTTAGGAATCACATTGTATGGACAATCCCCTGTTTCGAGAATTGTTTCCGTTCTTTGTTCCAGGCTTTTCTGGAGCGTCTTCCTTCTCTTGCGCTTCTTTCTCTACTTTACCAAGTCCGAGCTTCAGGATCTTTTGTGAACACGCTGCTTTTGTGCGCCTTTGACTCTGAGTCCTGGATAGTCTAATTTCATCAGTGCCGGTTGGCTGATAGTCTGGAATCCGCGGTCCTGCTGCATGCGGCATCCATTTGCGGAGGCATCTTTTCTCTGTTATCTGATTGGCGCTTTCCCCTTTTCCTCAGATGTTTCCTGCATATAGATTTATATCAGTTGCGTGTCTTGCAGTCTACGCAAAGAAGAAGGGAAATGAAAAGATTGACATGAAAGCATTAAATTCTAATGAATGCATAATCCTGACATTCATCATGACTTGACTCTTCGATAAATGCAATGCAATCATTCCTTGATACTCAAGCATGCGGTCATTAATTTCCTTTAAGGCGCGTGCTTAATCTTGGGTCTATCGCGTATGTCGGAGAATTCGTGCGATGAGTCTTTTCATATCGCAGATCGCAGATCGCGGTTCACCGATATCGCAGATTTCAGATCACTGACATCGCAGATCGCTGATCGCAGATTTCATTCAATGGTTTATGCCGCTTGGTGCGACGTTTGCGATGTCGCATATCGGCGATCGGCGTTTATTGGAGGTCTTCTTTTTTAAGAGCGCTTGGGAGGTATGCGATGCGATGAACTTCGCGTCGCTCTTTCGCAGTTTTGCTTTTCGCGCTTGGGTAATGCTTCAGCCTTTCCTTGCGATGCGATTTAAGCCTTAGGGAGAAAAATACAAAAATTTTAACAAAATATTTTTGGGATTTTTTGTTCAGGGTCCCCCCTTTACTTGATGTTATTACTAATATCAAGCAAAGAGGGGGGGTTGTTGGTGACCACAACAATGGCGATTCACTATGAAGAACCAGTTATCTCTGCTTGTTCTATTGCATTTTCACTTCCAAAACAGAAAAATTTTCGTATGTCTAAATTTTGTTATGGACAGATAGAGTATTACCCCTTATCTTGTCAATGATGTTTTGTCACAACTTTTATTTCATTCCGATTGTTTGCTTCCTCTGGGTTATTTCTTGTATTCACACCTAGACATTACTCAGTTTTTTCAAAGACCAAAATAAGGTCTTCTCTGCGTACTGGCTTTGTAAAATATGCTCATTTGTCGTAGGTAGATCCTCTGCTGCCCGCAAGCGTCCATAGCCTCGACAGGGTTACCATTTTATCCAGCAATGATCCTTTTTCCTGCTTGAGGTTATTTACAACATTCCAGAGAAAAATCCTTTTGACACTTTTTCTTTCTTTTTTGATTTTTTATTCTGTAAAGAACAATGTCTTGGTTTGGTGGCCAAATTATGACACAGTCATTCACTTGATTTACACTTTTGCTGAACAAGCTGGCTCGTGATGAGACCCCTTGTCTTTTGATTGCAACAATCTTGAGTCGTTTCCCTGTTTTGATAGACAGTATTGGCAAAGTCAGCAGGTTATAACATCTGTGATCATGATAAGCCGGCTCGTGATGAGACCTCTTATTCTTTGAGATATAGTGTTTTCTTGGATTGTTCCTCTGGATGCTGCGATTTTCCTTAGCAGGGAGGAAGTCATTTTTTTTCCTTAAGAAAGCTCTGGACGACAATAATAGAGTTTAAGAACAATAGTTTTGCAGAGAATACTTATTTTGTTATTGATGATACCTTTCATTGCGTTGGCATTAAACAATTTTTTGCCAAAAGTTACTTTCATCCCAGATTTCTTTGTGAAGTTGAAACTAACATCATATTCAGGCTAAAGTTAACTCTATCTATCAATAATAAAAGTCAGATTTTCGAAAAGTTTTGCTATTTATACAAGTGAAATCAAAATCTGATAGAGAAATGGTATGTTTCTTCATGAATACTATTTATGATCATTCACAACCAACCTTATTTATAAGAAACGAAAAACTAAAATAAAACTAAAATTATCCTACAAAAATAGAAGGATGACCTTCTATGGAAAATACATTTTGAGAATTTGTCCATTTACAGGCAGGGAATCTCTCCTGCCTGTCAAGTCCTGCAACACAAAAGTCGATGGGCCTATGACCTCTACAATCTGAAAAGGACCAAGCCATAGCTTCTGGAATTTCGTATGTTTGTCCTTTTCTTCATGCGCCTTATCCCACTTCAAAACTAAATCTCCCATCTGAAAGTTTTTTCTGGTCATTATGTTCGAGTCAAAAGAGGATTTTATCAGCGCTTGGTGGTGAGCATGGGTTTTCTTGGCCTGTTCTCGTTGTTCTTCTAGCTTGATTATTTCCATTTGCCTTAGTTGTAAGGGAGAAGTAGATACTTCATCAATGTATTGTACTAAGGACAAGGAGGGAATGACTAAGTGAGAAGGAAGAACTGCTTCTCTCCCATAAACTAAATTAAAGGGAGAAGTGCCGATAGAGGCTTTCTTTGTAATTTTGTCTGCCCATAAGGCGTTTACCAGTGCTTTGTGCCAATTCTTTTGGTTTTGGTCGACTGTCTTTTTAATAATCTTGATTAGGTTCTTGTTTGTCGATTCAGCCAATCCATTACCTTGCGGATAGTAGTTGGCAGAATACTTCAGTTTGAACCCTCTTTTGAGCGCGAACTCAGTCATGGTATTTCCAGAAAAATATGAAGCATTATCAAATATTAAGGCCGTTGGCAATCCAAACCTAGTGATGATAAACTGATCTATGAATTCAATAATGTTTTCAGAATTAGCTGTCTTGAGAGGAACTGCCTCTACCCATTTAGTAAAATAATCAGTTGCCGTGAGGATATACCTATGCTGTTTAGAGGAGTGAGGAACGATCTCACCTATTATGTCCAGGCCCCATTGACTGAACGGCTGTTCGATGTTAACTGGCTGCAGCGGCATGGATGACTTCTTTTGTTTTCCTGCAGCAGTCTGGCAGACTTGGCATTTCCTTACGTGATTGTATGAGTCTTTGAACAGCGTGGGCCAGTAATATCCTGCACGTAAGATTTTGTGTGCGGTGGCTTCTCCAGCATAGTGTCCACCTGCTGGTCCATCGTGGAGTTCCTGCAAAACCTTTTTGGCTTAAGTTTTCTCAAGACATCTAAGAAGCACAGAATCATAATTTCTTTTAAACAGGACATCATTTAGGAGCTGGTATTGTTTAGCTTTTAATCTCAGGGCTCTCTTCTTGATGTGATCCAAGTGAAATGGAGCATGCCCATTCTTCAGGAAATAAATGGTGTCAGCATATAATGATTCTGCGTCGTTTAGGCTTACCTCATACGCATGTACCTCTTCAGACGATTTTTCGGGGATTTGCGATGCTCCAGCTAACATCTTGCAGAAGCCTTGGCCTCTTACGATGTGTGCCGGCTTGATCTCCAGGTCGTATTCTTGCAAGGCGGTGATCCAATTCGCTCTCTTTTCGCCCACATCCTTCTGTATCAGGAGGTTTCTTACCGCTGGGAACAGTACTATGACCTTAGTATGGGCCTTTAGCAAGAAAGGTCTGAAATATTTGATCGCTTTGAAAATGGCATATGCCTGTTTCTCTACGTCCGAATATTTCAGTTCAGCACCTTGTAAGTTTGAGCTGAAAAATGCGATTGGAGCTTCTACCTTTTCTTGATTCGCCTGAGTCAAAATTGCAGCATAAGAATTCTCTGAGGCAAACGTGTATAAGACTAAAGGCTCTGAAAAAATTGGGGTTGCTAGAGATGGAGCGTTGATGATGGCTTGTTTGATTAAGTTAAACGCTTCGTGCTCGTCTAGACCCCATTTAAAGTTTGAATTCTTTTTTATCATTTTTTGTAAAGGAGAAATAATACGTGAAAAATCTGGGACAAATCTTTTCACAAAATTGATCTGTCCTAGGAAAGATTGCATGGTCTTTTTGTTATGGGGCATGGATATCTCAGAAATTTCTTTGATTCTGTCAGGTTCAATGTGAATGCCAGATTTGGACACTATGAATCCTAGCAATTTCCCTTCACTCAACGCGAAAAAAGATTTCTTCGGGTTAAGAGAGATCCCATACCTTAAACATCTTTGAAAGATTTGCTTGAAATCTTTGAGATGGTCACTTCGGTTCTTGGAGTACACAGTTATATCATCTAGGTAAATCACTACCGATTTATTGACTAAACCTTTAAATGCAATGTCCATGGCTCTCTGAAAAGTAGCGCCGACGTTGATCAGACCGAACGGCATCTTCCGATACGCGTAGGTACCCCATTTTGTTTGGAAGGTGGTTTTTAACTGATCATCCGGGTGTACTAGCACTTGATTATATCCTGAAAATCCGTCCAGGAAAGACATTAACTCTGAGCCTGCTACTGCCTGTAATATTTGCTCCATAGGTGGGAGGGGGAAATTGTCTTTCTGACAGGCTTTGTTGAGATTCCGGAAGTCGATGCAGATTCTAATATCTCCGTTTTTCTTCCTAACAGGTACCATATTGGATACCCATTTGGAATGTCTGACCGGGAATATTATTCTGGCTCTCAACAACTTATTCAGCTCAGTTTTTATCTGATTTTCCAAGTTGGGGTGGATTTTTCTGAGCTTCTATTGGACAGGTTTCTCATTGTCAATCATAGGGATAGTGTGTTGAATGATAGAAGTGTTGTAAGTTTTTAGCTCGTCGTAATTCCAGGCAAAGACGTTTTTGTACTATCGTAGAAGACAAATATATGCTGATTTTTCTTCAGGGGCTAGGCCTTGGCCTAGATTAACGTTTTGCGGCTTCTCATCGGTTCCTAGGTTCACTGATTCGTAGTTCAGAGTTGAACTGTAAAGTTTGGCATTAGCCGACCTTTTGAACTGACTTTTCAAGTCGTATAAGTCTTCTAGTTTGACCACCGATTTGGGTATAGCATTATCAATGTTACTTCGTTGTATCTGGTGATCATGACAGTCTTCGTCGATTATCTGGTTTGAGTAGGATCCTTCGGAGGTGAGGAAACTTACGATGTCTGGGTCGTCGTTGAATACTCTCCAGTTGGTGATGTTGTCAGGGATGGACGGTTTAAAAATTAACTCTATCGAAAACCTATCTGGACTAAAGTCTTCGGAGGGAATGAGTCTGGAGGCTACGTTAGCTAACAGGTCTGCGCTTGCATTGTGAAGTCTCGGGATTGACGAAATATTGAATGCTATAAAATGTGCAGTGAGATCTTGTACTAAAGATTGATAGTGCTTTAAATGACTAGTCAGGCAGTGTATGGTGTTACGTACCTGTTTGACGACGATCTCAGAATCTCCAAAGACTTGAAGATATTTGACGTTGCAGCCGATTGCTTTGTATAGGCCTTGCACCAAGGCCTCGTATTCCGCTGTGTTGTTCGTGCAATCGAACTCCAGTCTGCATGTAAGCATGGTCTTGTTTCCGTCGGGGCTAATCAAAACGTATCCTGCTCCCGCTCCCTCGTTGGATTTAGAGCCATCAAAATATAATTTCCAAAATAAAGAAGTATTTACAAGGTTATCTAAGAAACTAACACATTTTGAATCATCAGTCTGGGAAAAGTTTTCTACTTGGGACAAAATTGAATTTTCTAAATATGGTGATATGTGAGCATTGAAATTTCCGAGGAAAGAGTCTTCCGAGTAGTTGCCTATGATGCTGCTGTTGTATGCTATGGCTTCATTCTCTCCTTCCAAATCCGCCACTATGTATTTTTGGTGGAATTCTCGTTCAACCTTTATTTGATTTGGTTTCCCGTTGAAGGGTAACCACATGTGCGACCAGTCGGTTGAAAAGTATCTGTGGAGTTTCTTGGACTAGTCCCTGCTAAGAATCAGACCATAAAATTCAGGGATATCAGCCACTAGAATGTTGATAACCTGGGATACCTTGGGGTTAGACGACAGTCTTATGGTCACTTGATTAAGTTCGCCTATCACTTCGACTTGTGATCGATCAAGTTGAACTATGTGCACTGCGGATTTTTGCGGTTGAACATTCAGTTTAGCACATATTGACTTGGGTAGAATATTGGTTGAAGCACCAGAATCAACCAAGCAGTTGTGCACGTTTCTGTTAAAGATTTCATAAGTGAGGAGGAAAGGAGGAGTATGAGATCTAGATCTCCCTCCAATCAAAGCGATGTCATTTGGATCGATTTTATTGATCGTGTTGATTGGGGGTCTTCCTATATTATGGGAAGCTACAGCTGTAGGTAAAGGTGTAGTAGGCACAGCATGTAACTCTTTCATCATGATTTTCTGTTGGTGTTTCAATTTGCTCAACTCGTACAGAGTGATATTAGCCCTAGTCTCTTTCATGTCATCGATGATGTTATACTCCATTTCATCCGACACTATCAGTGTCTTTGATGGAGGCATTTGATCTGATTGGACTGGGCTAAATGAGGTCGTTTTAGCAGTTGTTTTCTTTGTTGCGACCCTTTCTTTTGCTGCAGGGCTTGCGCCCTTCTGTTTTGGGGTAGTTTGGGGAGGATCAAGTTGATTTTTGCTACGTGTGCTAGCCGGAAGTGCTTCTTGATCTTCCTCTTGTGGGAGGATGAAATCCCACATTCCTTGCAGTTCCACCACTTCTTCATCGTCGGTCTGCGTTTCGATGGTGCTTTCTTCTTCTTCTTCTTCAGATTCCACGTTTGAGACCACGTTGGGTGGCTTCGTCTCCATAGGAGGATTTCTTTTAAAATTCCTAAAAGGCTTTCTTGGGGACGATTCTGCTACTTGTTTCCTTATGTCAATCATCTCATTAGACATGGCCTTTAACACCTTTTGTAATCCTTCCATGTCAAAAGGATCTTTCGTTTGCTTCTTTTTGGTGTCTTCTTTGAAAGAGATTTTCTTAGATTTACGCTCTTCGATTGTAGATCTCTTTTCTAGGGCTACTACACGTTTTTCAACTGCTAACGCCTCAGCCAAATTTTCAACTAAGGTTGTCTTGCTTGCCCTATCTACGAAGATGGCCAAGTTTGAAGGTAAGGCCGTGATGTACCATTCGCATCTTACTTCCTCGCTGGGTTGAGAAGCAGCGGGGATTTTGTTGAGGATCTTGTTGAACCGTAAGTTAAAATCTTTAATGGGTTCCCTAGCCTCAGCTTTAAGATTGGATAAATCGTTGATCAGTGTCGCTGTCAATCTATCATCACCGAATTTGGTAAGAAATTGACTTTGAAAAATGTCCCAGCTGGTGATAGATCCGGAGGGCAGCGAAAAGTACCATGACCCAGGTGTCCCTTGCATTGTATAGGGGAAAAGTCAGACCACGGCATCTTCGTTGGTAACTCCGTTGAGATTAACAGAAAGCATAAAATTATTGATATGTTCTTCAGCTAGCATTCCTGTTTCTGGATTGAACTTCGGTAGACATTTCTCAGGATGGGCAGGTATTGGACTTAGGGGTGGAGGCATTAAAACTGCCCCAGGATTGTTCCATGGAGAATGGGCCATCGCTGAGTTGCTAGTTAACAAAAGTGCAGAAGATGATCTTTGATGTTGAGAAGGTGAAGATATTATGACCTTCGATGATTGCGGAGGAAGGGTTGTGGAAGATGGATGAGTGATTTGAGGTGAAGATGTGGGTGGTTGACTTCGCGGAGAGGGAATTGAAATGGACGAAGTGGATGAAAGAGTCTCTCTGTCAGACTCTGGAAGTGCTTTCCTTGCTCTTTTCCTAGTGGGGAGAGGGATTTCAGTTGGCTAGATGCCAAACTTTTCACTCTTCAATCGGGTCAGGGGATGAGCAGGATTGTACTGCGAAGTCACGCTGCCTTTAGATTTATCAGACCTCTGAGTAAAAATAGAGAATCCCTGGAGTTTACGGATCAAAGTTTGAACTTCAGGGGGATCAATAATAAGTTGGTCTGATGTATCAGGGTGTATAACAGCGGTGGATGTCCGAGCGACTTCTAGTTCCGAGTTTAGTCGTACCGGGGAAGTCGGGGAAGTTGGTGAGGGTGATTTTCTCTCAGAATGGTATTTGGATTTTGAATTATGCGCCATTCATAGCTCGTGCCCTCCTTCTAGCGCTAGAAATGTTGAGGGCCCCGAAGTCGGGTCGACAACAAGGGGGATACCCACCCGGTCCGGAACCTGGTTGGCGGCTCCTTGCTCGTTTGGAGTAGTGGGTCCGACTGGGGGTTAATGGGACCAGTTTCCCAATGTGAAGGGTGTGCGTGTGTGTGTAGAGTTTGATGGTATTAATCTAAAGGTTTTTCTAAGCTAGTCTTAATTCTAACTGCTAACTAATTCTATACTAATGTAATCTAAAGAAGAAAAATACATCTAATCTACGCTAACCCGGGGTGTTTTCTTTTTGTTATGCGATCTAGAAAGATTTCGAACAACAGCTGGTAATAAAGATCATTCAACTGTTATCAGAATATAAATCAATAAAGATAAACCATTCTGCATAAGAAGTTAGGCAGAACAGTTGTGAACAGCATATCGCATAATCAGTTTTCCATATGTTAAGCATAAATAAATGACCCCACCGTACAGAAGTGCCAAATGGTAATACAGACATTCATACAGTAACATATAAAGAACTCAGCTGCATATCACTTTAGGAATACTAGCATAGTTTAGTCAAGAGATAAAAGTACCATTTATGACTGACTTCACTAATAAACTTCAAGCAATAATGATTTATTTTTACTTGTTCTAATATCTGCTAAGAGTACAGAAGTGCAACATCAGTAACAGACATTAAAATGCAAACATAAATAAATCTCGATCCATCCATTCATCAAAAACCTCCTCTGAGGGTGCAGAAGTGCATGTTCTAAGGACAAGTTTTTTGACAGATTTCCGGACCCTTCTTCAAATGCCATGAGAAGGGTTAAATACTACTAACTAATTAATCTTAATTACATGAATTTAGGGAAACGACTTCAAATGACCGCCCTTTACTAAAAGCAAATTTATTTCTAAAACTTAAATCTAATTTCTGACCGTTTCTGTATATTCTCTTTAGTGTTGTCAACAGTGCGACGTTTTCCTGGGAAGAGTCGGCTGGCCGCCTTCCTCTTTCGATCGGGAGATAAAAGTGGAAATAACAAGAGCTGGCACCTCCTTCTGACAAACCAGAAGATATTTTCGAAAACCTTTCTCTAGCTGGGTGTATTCGCCGCGTGTATACTTAGCACAACCCAGGTTCTTCTCGAACTGATTTTGCTGTTGTTATTTCGGTTTCCAGTCGTGCGAATGACTGAGTGAGTTAGGAATCGCGCTGCATTGACAATCCCCTGTTTCGAGAATTGTTTCCGTTCTTTGTTCCAGGCTTTTCTGGAGCGTCTTCCTTCTCTTGCGTTTCTTTCTCTGCTTTACCAAGTCCGAGCTTCAGGATCTTTTGTGAACACGCTGCTTTTGTGCGCCTTTGACTCTGAGTCCTGGATAGTCTAATTTCATCAGTGCCGGTTGGCTGATAGTCTGGAATCCGCGGTCCTGCTGCATGCGGCATCCATTTGCAGAGGCATCTTTTCTCTGTTATCTGATTGGCGCTTTCCCCTTTTCCTTAGATGTTTCCTGCATATAGATTTATATCAGTTGCGTGTCTTGCAGTCTACGCAAAGAAGAAGGGAAATGAAAAGATTGACATGAAAGCATTAAATTCTAATGAATGCATAATCCTGACATTCATCATGACTTGACTCTTCGAAAATGCGATGCAATCATTCCTTGATACTCAAGCATGCGGTCATTAATTTCCTTTAAGGCGCGCGCTTAATCTTGGGTCTATCGCGTATGTCGGAGAATTCGTGCGATGAGTCTTTTCATATCGCAGATCGCAAATCGCAGATCGCGGTTCACCCATATCGCAAATCGCTGACATCGCAGATTTCATTCAATGGTTTATGCCGCTTGGTGCGACGTTTGCGATGTGCGATGTCGCATATCGGCGATCGGCGTTTACTGGAGGTCTTCTTTTCTAAGAGCACTTGGGAGGTATGCGATGTGATGAACTTCGCGTCACTCTTTCGCAGTTTTGCTTTTCGCGCTTGGGTAATGCTTCAGCCTTTCGTTGTGATGCGATTTAAGCCTTAGGGAGAAAAATACAAAAATTTTAACAAAATATTTTTGGGATTTTTTGTTCAGGGTCCCCCCTTTACTTGAAGTTATTACTAATATCAAGCAAAGAGGGGGGTTTTTGGTGACCACAACAAGTTCATAAGCAATACAAGCTAAGGAGCAGAACTATAAATGTGACACAGCCTGAGAAAACAAAGGACACTCCACTGCCTAAGAAAACCATTGTCATAGAGCCAATTGACAAAACTGATTCAATTACAAATGAAGTAACAGTTGAATAAATAACTGAAGCATCTCCCTCAAATCAACAACCAATGGCTACATCACCCTTGCAGCCTAATCCAAGCAATACTTCTCAAAAGATGAGTAAAAAGGACAAGCCTCAAGATCAAAATGAGAATCAAGAAGAAAGCTCTAAGAATTCAATTGAAAAAGAAAAGGTGGTTAAGCAGGACACCAAGGCCCAATCTGAAAGACCTTTTGATTTAGAAGCTGAGATTGGAAAATTGAAGATAGCCATTCCTCTTTCAGAGCTAGCTAAGCATAACATTTACAAACAACAAATCAAGAAGTCCCTTCAACTTACTCATAATAAAGATGATGTCAATGTGTTGGATGATACCCCAGAACTACTTTTCGGTCCAGAGGTTGATGGAAAGGAAGCAGTTACAGGGATCTTACCTTTTTATGTCAGCTTGCATGTTCATGATAAGATATTACACAATGCAATGTTTGACTCAGGCGCCTCTCATAACCTGATGCCAAAATCAGTCATGGAAAGGTTGAATCTAGATATTACAAGACCATATAAGGACCTATTTTCATTTGACTCCAGCAAAGTTAAGTGTTTAGGCCTGATAAAGGATCTATGTGTGTCCCTTGTCCAATACCCAAATAAAACAATCCTAATGGACGTTGTAGTTGCTGATATCCCACCCAAATATGGAATGTTGTTATCAAGATCATGGGGGGCTAAACTCCAAGGTTCCCTACAATTAGACATGTCATATGCCACCATCTCTGTCTTTGGTCAACCCAAGAGGCTATATAGAGAGTCACTCATGAAATATATGGTGAGCAGTGAAGAAAAACCTAAAAATTTCCCTATTTATGCAGTCCATTCAGATATGGATTCCTTTATTCTATTCAATGATGATGTAAGTCCAATGAGTGATAACAAATCTATCATGCTTGAACAAGATCTACACATGAGTGAGCAATCAAGTTCCCAAGAAATCAAGATTGAGAAGCCAAATGATGAGGCAATCCTAAAAGACAAACCTGATAATAAACAAGAACTCCAACTTATAATTCCAAGTCATGAACAAGATGTGGAAAATCCCCTAAATCAAGAGATCCTATGGTTCCTTGAGTTTGATGGATCAGTCAACAAATTAGGGGCAGGAGCTGGAGTGTGGATTCATAATAAACAAAGCAATCATGCACAAGGTCGAGCCTATAGATTGAATTTCAGATGCACTAACAATATGGCAGAATATTAGGCTCTTCTGCTAGGCCTCAAACTGGTAAAATCCTTACAAGCCACAAAAGTTTCTATCATGGGAGATTCATACCTTATTATCCAACAAGTGAAAGGCAATTTTGTCACCAATGACAAAAGACTAAGGTCATACAGGTCTGCTGCTATTGAAATGCTTAAAACCTTTACTCAATTTCAAATAACCAAAATAGCTAGAACCCACAACCTTCATGCACACAGTTTAGCTACATTCGCTAGTACATGCAAATTGCCTTTTGAACTCAATCACTGCTTTACAGCTGAGATAAAACACAGACCTTCTGTCCCAAACAATGTTAAAGACTGGCAAGTATTTGAGGATGACACACAGATAAATAATTTCTTAACCTTGCAGCATGAATTTTCAGGTTTGAACATTGATGTTAATTCGGTGAAAGACACACAGCCATTGAGTGAACAGGACCAAACACCAATATCACCCAAAACAGCAAATCAAATGCTTTGTCCAACAAACTTTGACAAGGAAAAAATACAAGAACTTGAACAATTGCATTTTGATGAAGTAGCTGGTACAGAGGCTGAAATCATAGAACTGAAAGATAACTTTCTACCAACAGGCCTAACTCCATTAGAGGACATTTTTGATTCGAATGATGTTCCTAGAAAACCAAAAATGCAGCCCCTTAATGCTGCCATTGAAGAATGCAACATTGGAACTACTGAAAAACCCAAAATAATAAAATTGTCTACATCTTTACCTCCTAACCAGAAGCCTAAATACATTGACCTCTTTAAAGAGTTCCAAGATGTGTTTGCATGGAGTTATGAGGATTTAAAATCCTATGACACCTAGGTTATTCAACACACTATCCCTCTCAAGCCTAATCAAAAGCCATTCAAGCAAAAATTGAGAAGGATCAATCCTATGCTTCTCCCTTCAATTGAGAAAGAAGTGCAAAAAATGTTTAAAGCTGGTATCATAGCACCAATCAGGTTCTCAGACTGGATTTCAAATTTGGTGCCCACAAGAAAGAAAACTGGTGAAATTAGGCTTTGTGTTGATCTCAGGAATCTGAATCAAGTGTCCCTTAAAGACAATTATCCCTTACCTAAGATGGATCACATTCTCCAAAGAGTGGTGGGGGCTTCAAGGATCTCATTACTTGATGGATTCTCAGGCTTTAATTAGATCCTAGTCCACCCTCATGATCAAGACAAAACAACATTCACAACCCCATGGGGAACTTTCAAATATGTCAAAATGCCTTTTGGATTGAAAAATGTAGGAGCTACATTTCAAAGAGCAATGGATATTGCTTTTGCTAAAGAAATCCATGACTTTCTTGTCATTTACTTAGATGACCTCACACCTTTTTCAAAATCTGACCAAGAACATCTGAAACACTTGAGACAGATATTCATAACATGTAGGAAGTATGGGATCTCCTTGAATCCAAAAAAGTCTCTATTTGGTTTGGAAGAAGGTAAGCTGTTAGGTCATATCATTTCAAAGGATGGCATTAGAATTGACCCAAACAGAATACAAGCCATCTTGCAAATGTCCCATCCAAGAAACATCAAAGAATTACAAGCCTTCTTGGGAAAGATCAACTTTTTAAGGAGGTTTATCCCAAATTTAGCTGAATTGATCAGATTACTAAACAACATTCTAAAGAAGGATTCAAAAGTAAAATGGACAGTAGAAGCAAATCAAGCTTTTGAAGGTATAAAATTGGCCCTTACCCAAACCCCAGTCTTAACAAATCCTCAATTTGACAGAGAATTTATCGTTTTCTCTTTTGCCTCCCAGCATACCATTGCTGTTGTCTTATTACAGAAAGATGACCAAGGAAATGAAAAAACTATTGCTTTCTTTAGTAGAGCCCTTAGAGATGCACCTCTGAAATATCAGATCATGGAGAAGCAAGCTTATGCTTTGGTTAAAGCCATCAAAGACTTTAGGATCTACATCTTATACTCCCATGTTATAGCTTATGTACCAAGCCCCATTGTGAAAGACATACTCACTCAAGAAAACTTAGAGGGCAGAAGAGGAAAATGGATTGCCAACATTTTAGAATTTGACATTGAGATAAGACCTACAAAACTGATAAAAGGGCAAGGTTTGGCTAAATTGATGTCTGAAGCAAATTTCCAAGCCTTAGACATTAACCAACTTGTTATAGACATTTTTGTGCCTCGCATCATGGAGCATGGAATGTCAATAATTACAGGGATCCTCAGTCCCTAAACATGTTGTTCTTACCCCTAAAAGAACAAGGTCATCAAACAACAGCACTTCCAATCAGTTCTCCACCTGAAAACACTTCAAAACAGGCTAATTTTGGATCATGTCAGCTGCTCCACTGAGCATCTGCGCTGGAATGCAACTGCTCCTCTTTGTACCTGCGCTGGAAGTCAAATCTAATGAAGGCTACCTGCGCTGGGCGAGATTGGCCAAGTGGCACAGTCATTCTGCAAGGTGTCAACTGCCCAGGAAGCTTCCAAACTGACACTTGGTTCATGAGATTCGCCCTGTGATGAGTAAGAGGTACTTGATCACCATGTGTAAGCAAGGATCTCCAAGTGGACTCAAGAACTGAAGATTAACTGAAGAGGGAGAGGACACTAGTCAGCTCTATGCTAGCCTCAAGCTGAATCATCCTCTCTTCTTCTCTCCTATATATAGAGCTCTTCTATGAGGTCTAAGGAGGCTGGAATTTTGTGTAAAGCAAGGAGGTGCTGTTGGATTACAGTTAGAGCTATTGGGTGATTGTTTTACTAGAGGTGAAGAGGAGAGTTCTTGCTGCTGGGGAGGTGCTGCTGGATTGGAGCCATCATTGGTTGCAACCTTCTCAGAACCCTGTTACTTCTATCAATAAAGTTTTGCATGTTCTCCTATATACTTGTATTGCATTGATGTATTGTATTTACATGTATATTTGATTCACTCTAATCCATGCATCAGTTATGAGTACATGTATCTTGTAGTTTCCTCTCTTGTTTTGTGCAGGATCTTGTGTGTAGCTGGACCGGCAAAGAGAGCAAGGAGCTGGGAACAGGAGACAAAGAGAGAGGATCAAAATCGACTAAGCGAAGGATACCAGGTTGGTTGATCATTTCTTACCTCTCTCCGTACTTTCATAAAGGAAAACATCAAAGCTTTACTTTCAGTTGTTGCTAAAGACTGTCACCTTTAGAGTAGGGATAGGGTCATCCGCATCGGATACTTTTCCCCACAACAAACTGGCGACTCCGCTGGGGAGCCTAGTATCTTGTTGGTGTTTGTAGTATTTTGCTATTCATTTCTTGAAGAAAAGAGTACCAAATCGAAAAGCTTTTGACTATATCAAAAGCGAAGTAGAGGGACTGCTACTCTTGCTCATTTGCTGAGCAAATTCAAGATTTGAAGAGCTTATCTACAAAAGATTCTTTACTCTTTGTGATAGATCTTCATCCTCTTGATCATACCTTAGCCTGTACTTGACCTATAGCTTTTTATTTCATCAAAAACAGTGCATTTTTGAGCTTTTTATGACCCGGAATTCTTTGTAGACGAAACTCTCGTGAGTCAGTGCAGGCTGTACACAGGCAGTCTGCATTACAGCGCAGGTACTCCCTTAGGGAACTGCGCTGAGAGTGAAATTGGCAGACTAGAACCTGCGCTGGTCCAGTTAGCCCTTGTCTTGCTCAGTCTTCCTATTGTGTCTTGGCCCTGTTTGCACTTGTGTTTGGCTGATTGCTTGCTGGTTATTGTACTTGCTGTAAGCCACTTCTCCTTGACATTATTCCGCCTCAGTTGTGTGATGAAACTGTGAATGTTCTTTCAGTATTTCTTGTTGCAGTTACAGTTTCCCATTGTGAAAAGCGAACCAGTATAGCTGTGGCCTCTTAGATCCTGAACTGTAAAAGTGTCTTTGTGATCTTAAGAGCTAGTTTTATTACTGTTCATGGCTGTTTGAGTTTGTTTGCTTTTCATTTCATGGTTTGAATCTATACATTTCCTGTATTTTAAACAAGTCTATCATAAGGTGTCTTTTTGATTGTGGACAAGCTTGTTTATTTCTACTTGAAATTAGATTCAAAATCATACAACAGTTTCCTTTTTGTCTAGCATCAACATTAAGGATAACGAAAAGAAATACATGCATTGTGCATTTTGCATTTGACTGTATGCTTGACGATTTAGGAAGATGTGCATTTTAGTGTGTGTTCTTTGATCTGTGGAAAAAGTTGTGTCCTTCTTTTCCCTCAAGTAGATTAAGGTTTTCAAAGTTGAAAGATTGAAAAGATTTGCTTCTCATTCTTAGATTGCATATAGGAAGTTGTATATATACATCTCATGGCGAACCTGAAAGGCAAACTGTTAAGAAAGATCAACATTAAAATAAACTCAATTTACATAACAACGCTTTGGAATTTAACGCAAACATCTAGAGGTCTAGGTAGAGACGTGTTCCGGCGTCGTTAAACATAGTGACTGTCGATCTCTACGAAGGTGGGTGATTCCTCTTGAGAGTCGGTGGCACTAACACGGACTTGAGCTCCCGCGTACCGTCGCGTATATTGGGAGACCCCTATAGGTTTTTATCCTTTATCCTTAGGAAACCGTGTCGGCCGCCCTACTGATCGCGATGCAGTGAACACAGCATTCACGAAGATCGACCACCCGTACCGTAAAACGTATTCTGTGGTTTCGCGAAAGGTTTGGCACACCCTCTACCTAGATCTCCAGAGCAGTTTCTTTTGGCCTTTTTCAAACTCTATAACTGAAAAAGTCCAACCGAGCATTTGTCACTTCGGGCTCGTTAATACATCGAAGGCGACTAGAGTCATCTTTAGCTTTTTCTCGACTCTTAAAAAATGAAAAAGCAAGTTTGTGTCTAAAAGCGTCGTTAATAAAATTTATTTTAAAGCGGAACATAATCACCTGTTATTCCCACGTTGATCTTTCAGTTGAAAAGTATGGAGCCCAACAACCAAGGAAGTAACCTTGGCGGAAGTCCAAATCCCTTCTCCTCTTGGGGAGATGTTGGTGCGCCTCATATGGCTACATTGTCTCTTCCAGGATTGACAATTGGTCTCCCTGTATGGCTCTTTTCAACTAATGTAGTCCAGATCGCCACTAATCCTGAGCAGTCGAATCAACAGTCAGAACAATCTAGAACTACCCACCAGCCTTCCACTTCTTATGATACTTCCTCTGATCCTTCATCTTCGCAAGGTAGAGCCGGCAAACGTCAGCCTCCCAAGGAGAAGAAGGAAAAGAAGAAGAAAGAAAAGAAGCAGAAAGAGCCTTTGGCGAAGGCGACTGGGGGCAAGAAGAAGAAAGCTGACAAAAACCCACACACTGCACCGACCGGGCCTAAATCGCCATGTGTCATTTGCAAAGGGATCCATTTCCATCGTGATTGTCCTTGTATTCCCCGGATACTAAGGGACTGGTCCCCAAGGTTGCACAATCCGGTAGCATCAACCTCTGGTTGTCAAGTTGATTGCATTCCGTCAACTAGCGAGAGTGAAGGACGAAGAAGGGGACCAAGATCACCCTGTCTATTGTGTAAAGGTCATCATGCCATCCACAAATGTCCATTCTTAGATGAGGCCAAGAGAGTTTTGGAAGATCGCCCGGTGTCACCGGTGCGACTTCCGCCTGGATATCAAAAACTCGCGCCTAATCCCTCGATAGTTGAAAATCCGGTTGAACCACTCAAGTGGTCAGCTGAAGTGTCGGTCATTGAGAGTGAACCTACTGAATCTAGACTAGACGAAAGTCTAAAGGTCGATACGGCAGTTGGCCCGGTTCTTCCTTCAGAGGTTCTATCGTCCAATGACCCCGTCATTGAAGACCCGTCTTCAAATGACACCGTCGCCGAAGAGTCGTCTTCATGCGACACCCTCACTGATGAGAACAAGGATGACACCATCCAGGTTCTTTTCATCAGCACCGACTCCGATGAGCATCAGGGCAATGTGCCCATTCCTTTATCGCAGGAAGGAACATCATCAGAGTCGTATCCGGCCGTATATTCGGTCCCACCGCCAAGCAACCTGGTTGTATCCTTTGATTGGAATCAACTAGGCAGACCCCGGTTACCAGCCAGTGTACCATTCAGAATCATTGTCCAGATCTATAGAATGATTATGGCAGGTACTATCATTGATGAAGGGGCGTCTGTGAGTATCCTTTCCTCTGTTGCTTGGAAAGCACTGGGTTCCCCGGCGCTTTTACCTGAGTTGAGAAATCTCTCAGGTTTTGATAAAGGAACCAGTCGACCATTAGGGATCCTCCCCGATGTACCTGTTACATTGAAGGGGAAGACCGTCAGGATGAATGTGTTGGTAGTTCAAGGACCCTTGGATTATAACCTACTCCTTGGACACGACTATATTTATTGCATGGGAGCGATAGTCTCCTCACTCTTTAGAGTAATGTGTTTTCCACATGAAGGAAAGGTGGTCAAGCTCGTAGACCAACTTTCATTTCCGGGATCTCGCATCGCAAATAGTCAAATACCAATCCTAAATGGTCTGTTCACTCAAGATTCGCCTCCGCCCCCGGTCCTCCTTCCCGATGAGCGCGAGTGATTCTTAAAGAAAGACTAGGACCCAGGGGGCATGCACCCTGGTCTACTTCGGGCAGAAGAAACTCCGGGTATAAGACAGAATTTCCGTAGAAGAACATGACTAGTCCGTACCCCGTCCGTAGGAAGTGGGGTTGTTCTGGAATAATGATCTTTTGTTAAAGTTATGTGTTTGGGAATCATTCACCTTTGTCTAAAAAAGTGGGCAATGCCCAAGTAGGAATTCCCTTATTACAACAAGTAGTCACCATCTTTAAATTCAAGCCTCGCCCATCGAAACATATGTTTTGAAGGATAAGCAGGGGCAGTCTACTAAGAAGGAGACCGTATTGTTGTGACAGAGGGTAACCATCTTAGGACAACCCAATGATAGGCACCGCCGAAGAAAGAGATTGATCTGCGGCAGCAAATCGAACCGTCTTTGGAATAATAAGAAAGAGGCAAGCCTCCCTCAATAATACCAATGTTTTATCTTTGAGTAGTGTTCTTCTATTGTCATAAATAGCTGTTTGTTAAAAGTGGGCCGACGGGAAGCCTGAGTACTGCGTAAGACCCCTTAAAATAACGAGAAGACAAGTATCGTTAGCATTAGATTAGCAAGATGACAAATAAATGTGAACACCCAAAGAAAAGCAGAAGTAGGGGAGAGGAGGGGCAGCCTCAAAATTCTATCCTATACCTGGGGGCATGCAAACTTTCTGGAGTGCAAGCTAGGGGCGGTTATTTATCTGGTTTTAAGATTAGCCGTGTCCAAACTTGCATGAAAGAAAGCCTGTGGGGCAAAAGTAAAATTTGCTAAAAGTGAGCACAGCTGTAGTAAGGCATAAGCTCTATAAAAATTGGTCCTTACAAGAGGCGTTCTTCATATGACTGGTATATCGAGCAGTTTTAGCATATATTTCATGCTCGTTAAAAAATAAACGCAAATCCGAGCAGTTTTAGGACTGAATTTATGCTCGTTAAAAAATAGAAAAGTGTGAGCAAAAGTTTCCCTCAGAGTTCAAGCTCATGGAAAAAATGAACCGGTAAATAACCTTTTGAGATCATAAATTCATCAGCCATAAGAACCTTGATCGTGTTTTCATCCATCACCTCCACTGTTCATTTGGCCGATCATTCACTTCCATTTGTGTGTTTACCTCTTTTGAGAAACAGCTGCGAAGAGTGATTTCACCTAGCCATCCTTGCGACATTGCCGTGATTGGAAAATTCCAATTTGTACCTGGAATCAGTTGCTATCCCTGTTTATCACTCGTTCCTCAAAAGACGAGTCTTCTTTCAGCTCTTTTCACTGACTCGTAAAATATGAAAAGTTTGCCGAGTTTTGGCCTTCCAGCTCGTTAAATGATCGGAACGCTATCCCTCCTCTAAATTTTAATCTTTTTGGACCTGAGGGATTATTGCACAAAAGGATCGAGCGCTTGTCTTGTTCGGCTCGTTAAAAGTACCGAACAGCCATCCCTTCTGTATTGTTTTATACTTTTTCGGACTTAAGGGATTTGTTGACGAAAAAGGAATCATGGAGTTGACTTTCTGTACCTTTCAGACTCTCTAAAAATGAAAGGACCAAGTTTTCCTTGTCGTTAGACTCGTTAAAATGATTAAATAGCGACAAACTTGTCTTTAGACGAGAACGAGTTTCCCTATCGCTAGGCTCGTTAAATCATAGCGATGGGCTTGCCCGAAGGGCAGGTTATAGAACAAGCATATGTTATCCTCCTCAAGCTTGACAAAAATAAAGAGGTACTGGTCAGAAATGACTGGGGAAAAATTGGGAGAACATTCAAAGTTTAATGGTAGCAAGTCACTCTTGAACATGACACTTTTCCTCCGTATCACATCGGGTTGGGTTGTTTCATTCACCGGTCCTATCACCATGGTCCTCGCCACACCATCCATGTTTGGGGTAATGCTACCGATCCATCGCATCAGTGTCGTTATATGTTCAAGAGGGGTCTTTCTGAAAGTGTCAACCGTGTCCCATCCACTGCCATACATTATCCTTCATCCATTCATGATCGCCACCCTGAATCATATGTCACAATTTGTTTTCACCTCCACTAAAGTCATTAGCTCCGTTCCGTGTCATTGATGTGGGATTCATTAAGGCCCTCCTTTGACAGATCGCTTCTTGTCGACTTCAGCTCATTATCCAAGAAGTTGATCTAGGAACACCCCCATCAGTACTTTGAAGCTTGCATGCCTCAATGGCAAGTTTCTCACTTCCGGCGACAGGTATACATCAATGACCTTCGACCAGAAGATTTTGCGTGGCGTTCGACGCCAAGTCCTTTATTCACGCCACGTGAATTGTACTGCAGTACCTTGAGGGTCATCGTCATTATTGGTGATTCCTCTCGCGCTTGTTAACGGTTTACATTATTGACCGGTAATCAAGCGATGTCTTTCCATGTTCGACTTCAGCGCAATTCTCACATGGATCGACTTGTACTTAGAGTGAAGATCGAACGAGTTTGAAGACCCCGGATCTAGTTTCATCCATCCGGGCTGGATATATGTTCAGGAAATATAAAAGCATTTGCCATGTACATCATTGCAGCAGATGATCATCCTACTCAAAGGATGATAATTTCAATAGAAAATTATCAGTCTATCTTCAGACGATCGTCTGTCATATGTACCAAAATGTATTTATAAAAAGCTGAGCATGGGAATGCCCGCCTCAGCTAGATCATGAGAATAATGATGAATGAAAAATGATGTATTGTATTGTATTGTATTACAGGGCACTCTCCTCATCACTGGAACGAACTTCGGATCCTCTAGATAAAGCATTTCACCCGATAAACGGCCTCATACTTTAGGGGGCAATTGTTATAGACATTTTTGTGCCTCGCATCATGGAGCATGGAATGTCAATAATTACAGGGATCCTCAGTCCCTAAACATGTTGTTCTTACCCCTAAAAGAACAAGGTCATCAAACAACAGCACTTCCAATCAGTTCTCCACCTGAAAACACTTCAAAACAGGCTAATTTTGGATCATGTCAGCTGCTCCACTGAGCATCTGTGCTGGAATGCAACTGCTCCTCTTTGTACCTGCGCTGGAAGTCAAATCTAATGAAGGCTACCTGCGCTGGGCGAGATTGGCCAAGTGGCACAGTCATTCTGCAAGGTGTCAACTGCCCAGGAAGCTTCCAAACTGACACTTGGTTCATGAGATTCGCCCTGTGATGAGTAAGAGGTACTTGATCACCATGTGTAAGCAAGGATCTCCAAGTGGACTCAAGAACTGAAGATTAACTGAAGAGGGAGAGGACACTAGTCAGCTCTATGCCAGCCTCAAGCTGACTCATCCTCTCTTCTTCTCTCCTATATATAGAGCTCTTCTATGAGGTCTAAGGAGGCTGGAATTTTGTGTAAAGCAAGGAGGTGCTGTTGGATTACAGTTAGAGCTATTGGGTGATTGTTTTACTAGAGGTGAAGAGGAGAGTTCTTGCTGCTGGGGAGGTGCTGCTGGATTGGAGCCATCATTGGTTGTAACCTTCTCAGAACCCTGTTACTTCTATCAATAAAGTTTTGCATGTTCTCCTATATACTTTTATTGCATTGATGTATTGTATTTACATGTATATTTGATTCACTCTAATCCATGCATCAGTTATGAGTACATGTATCTTGTAGCTTCCTCTCTTGTTTTGTGCAGGATCTTGTGTGTAGCTGGACCGGCAAAGAGAGCAAGGAGCTGGGAACAGGAGACAAAGAGAGAGGATCAAAATCGACTAAGCGAAGGATACCAGGTTGGTTGATCATTTCTTACCTCTCTCCGTACTTTCATAAAGGAAAACATCAAAGCTTTAATTTCAGTTGTTGCTAAAGACTGTCACCTTTAGAGTAGGGATAGGGTCATCCGCATCGGATACTTTTCCCCACAACACAACTGGACAATGAATTGGAGCTGGCGACTCCAAAGATCAATGTAGCCTTCGAACAATCCCTGTGGTATTCTGATATCTGTTATATATTGCAAAACCTGTGTGCTCCCCCAGGATTGTCCAGAACCAGATCTAGATTTCTAAAAATGAAAGCTTCAAAATTCTGTGTTATAGATGGTAATTTACTATGGAAAAATCATGAAGGCATACTGCTGAACTGTTTGAATATGGATGAAACTAACAATGTTATGAAAGAATTTCATGCAGGTGATTGTGGTGGACATTTGTACTGGAAGTCCACTGTGGATAAAATATTAAGAGCAGGTTACTACTGGCATACTCTGTTCTCTGATGTTAAAAAATTTGCCACTACATGTCACAAATGCCAAGTGTTTGAGGGAAAAAGAAAGTTACTACCACTTCCCTTAAAGCCTGTTGCAATAGAAAGACCCTTTCAGCAATGGGGCTTGGACTTCATTGGGGAAATTCATCCTTCATCCTCAGGCCAACATAGATGGATTCTAACAGCCACAGATAGCTTTACTAAATGGATTGAGGCTGTTCCATGTAGACAAGCAAATGATTCAACTATCATTCAGTTCCTTGAGACTAATATCCTCTCTAGATTTGGTTGTCTTGACAAGATAATAACAGACAATGCTGCTGCTTTCAGATCCAAGAAAATGGTGAATTTTTGTCACAAATACCACATTACTTTGGGCCATTCTACTGCATATTACCCTGAGGGCAACGACCTAGCTGAATCATCTAACAAAAGTCTTATCAACATCATTAAGAAGGTACTAGAGGAGAATAAGAAAAATTGGCACAAGAAGCTTGTGAATGCCTTATGGGCAGACAGGCTAACCACTAAAAGATCTATTGGGGTCAGCCCATATGAATTGGTTTATGGAATGGAAGACAAATTCCCTTCATCATTGGGGGTCCCTGTCATGAAGCTACTTCAAGAAAGTCAAGCTGAGCCAAATGACATACAAAGAAGAATAAACCAGATTATATGTTTGCAGCAAACAACAGATCAGGTGTACAACAGAGTCCAGGTCCTACAAGAAAAGCTGAAGAAAGCCTTGGATAGAAGAACCAAGGCTGAAGATTTCTTGATTGGGGATAAAGTGCTTAAATGGGATTCAAGAAGAGAAGACAAGGGTAAGCATGGCAAATTTGACTCCCTTTGGAGGGGCCCTTTTGTTATTCAAGTAGTACAAGGAAATAACACGTATTTCTTGAAGAATTTGGATGGCACTGAAGCTGAAGAGGGCCCTGTGAATGGCCGGATGCTAAAGCACTACTTTGATTACATTCCATGTGCCTAGCATGGTTTCCCCTTGTACATAGTTGGTTGTATATACTGTTTTCTTTCAACATGAATAGTTAAATTCAAGAAGTTTTGTAAATAAGAAGGAAAAGGCTTTTATTTCAGCAAGTTCCACAACGGTGGCAGATTCCAGTTTTTGAAGTCCAGTGAGAAAGTTTGCAAGTTTTGAGAAGAAGTCAAAAGCCAAGGCATTCTGACCTGCTGTTCTTGGTCTTTCGAGCAGAAAATCCATACCCAAGTGGAGCCACTGTTAGCTACCTATACCAATAGGTTTCATTTTTCATGATTGGCAGGGGAAGTGCCAAAATGATCTACTTTGGTGATGGAAAGATCTCATATTTGTGTGGAAGACACCTATTTGCATTTGGTTGATGCTGTCCTACTTTTGAATGAATGATCCAACAGTCTAAGCTGGGTCACGCCATGTTTCAATTTCTTGTTGTAGATTAGAGAAAGAAATCTGTCCAAACTGTTCAATCTTGGCAGATAAAGTAGTTAGGTAGAGAATGAAGGTTCTCAACTGTTTAATCTGGGGCCTTGGAAGTGATAAGGCTAGCCTTGGATAGAAAATCAAAAGAAAAAGCCAAAGGAAAAGAAAAGGCACATAAGGGTTTGCAAGTCTAGGTGCACCCTCCTTGGAGTAACAAAAAATGCTAGGCAATAGAGTGGGTAGGTAGATGGGGTTGCAGAAGCATGATTTATGACATTTCACTGGCCTAAGCAAAGGAAAAACATGGTGTCAGTGCAGATCTTCTTATTCAGCAGTCTTTTAGCAGCAAAATGATGCATGTCTAACTTCCCAATCATTCCCCATCACATTCCTTGCTAACATACCAACACCACTTTTGTTTATGAGAGAAAACAAATTCATTGATGGATTCTTGTTGCATGAAAGAGCCACATTTCTTGTGTAAAATTCTTTTCATTTTGATCTACTTCCTAACTAAGTTTGTTTCCTTAAAAAACTTAGTATCTATCACTTCCCATTCCTATTCCCCTCCAATACTAACTACTAACTCTATCTACACTTAATTCCCTATGTTTCCCTTTCCCTATTACTATAACACCATGGTGTATAAAACCCCAAACAATATGTATATTCCCTCCCCCTTGGCATTATAGTCATATGTCCAAATATTGGACAGATCATGCAAAATTCAAATTCTGGTTCAAGATGCTTTGTGCAAAATCAGGGATTAAACTAACCCCACGTTGGTTTTATAACCTAAGCCCTACCCCTTTTTCCCTTTACAACCCTTTGAAATCATTTTCCCACTTTACTTACAAAAAAGCCTTGTAAAAACCCATTATTACCCCTAACCCGCGCTATTTGCAATAAACACTAAATAAACCCAATTTTCTACTTTGTCCAAAGTTTATTTGCAATACGCGTTTGACTACAAAAATACATTGAAAAACCCATATTTCCGTTGGTTTCCAAAGTCCCTGCTGGGCGCGCACTTCAAGAAAAAACAATAAAATATTCCGCGCCCCGCTGCCATATCGTACTTCCATCTTATCGACCCGTCGACCATCGGATCTGGGCTTTCCCATCCGACGGCCCATATCAATATCGGACGGGCCCCGATGACCGGACGTTACCTCCCGAAAAGTGTCAGAGGGTGACGTCAGGCCACTACCACGCGATGCCCCCAAATCGTATCGGGAGGCTGCCTGCCAATACCGCCGCCGTACCATGAGAGGTCCGATGGAATCGCTTACCGCCCTTCGAATACCGCCTGCCCACGTCACCGCTATGTCACCGCTGCATCACGCCCACGTCATGCCAACTCAGCGTCGCGTCAGCGCCCGGCCCGCCATCGCTCCGACCTGTCCGCCACCTCAGCAGTCCCCGTGGACCACTCACAGGCCGCCACGTCACCATTCCGTACTCGACCCCACCTGATGATGTCATGCTGACGTCATCCAAAAAAAGCGCCAATAACCCAAAAAGTCCATATTTTCGCCAAAATTCACGGTTTTTGTCACTTTTGCCAAAAGAATTGTTTTGCTCTCTGCATGCAAATTGCGACCATTTAGCTGCCAACCTGCAGAAATCAACTTGAGGACCGTGGGCGCTTCCAATCCACCTGCATTTGTCACCATTGCCGGCATTCACCAGGTATTTATCCAAGTTCCCCTCCACGCCTGGTTTTTCTATAAATTCACCAAAACAAGTGAGAAAGGAAAGAAAAATCACTGTAACTACCTGAAAATCCCCCGTGAGCAGCTTTTATCTTCAGTTGCAAGGTCGAAATTTACCTGCAGAAGCCAGCATTGAGCCAAGTTCCCATCGATTTACAGTCAGTTCGCGCATTCGTGAACTTAAAACCTTTGCTGCACTAATTCACCGGGAAAATAGCTTTGTTAATCCCGGCATTCGCTTGTTCCACTTTCTGGGGAGCATTTCAATTGTTCTCACCACAATTTACACTGTTTTCCCCTGCAATTTGCCTTACTTTTGCAAAAAATAACCCTCTGTGTTGTTCTGCCCAGTGAAACAAGTTCTAGTACAAATCAGAGTACTAATTAACCATGGAGACACCAGTGGCACTGAACATTCCACCCTTGAATGCCCCACACAGAGAGCTAGAGTGGAAGGCCCTGGGTGATAAAGATTACCAGATGACAGAATCATTCTCAATGAATACCAAATTTAACATTCATGTACTCAATGAGCTGAAGGCCAAGCCCCTCAGTGGAGCTGATATTCTAGGGATTTGGGACTCCAATTTGCCCATTTCCAATCTTCCTCAAGTCAATGTCCTCCCAGACTTGATCCATCGATGCTGTTCCAACTATGATCCATGTCAAAGAGCTATTCTCAGCCCCTCAGGTTCAGTTTTGTTCCATATCACCCCTGAGGCCATAAATGAGATGCTACACTTTCACACTGCAAAGCCACTAACTCCTCTCTCCATGATGGACTTGCTAAAGAAAGGGGGCAAGCTGTCCAGTGCCCAGATCATCAAGATTAATCAGCTCTTCGTTCAACCAAGCTCTGAAGCTGTGAGAACCCCTCCTATAGGAAATCAATATCTCAATGAGTTTGGCAAAATGCTTGTGGATTTGATCAGTTATGTCCTGGGTTACAGATCATGTGAGGATGTTGATGAAACCATTCTGGCCATGCTGTCCATATTCTCCCCTAGAATGCCTCCTGCTGTGCACTATAATTATGCTGCATACATTGCCAATAAGATTCATGAACAATTGATGAATCTAGAAAGGGAAAAGGTGTTTAGATACACTTCATACATCTATCACTTGTTCTTATTTTATCCACCTGATGGCTTCCCTATTCCTCTGAAGAAGTTTGATGCCCAGGGAAACCCAAGGTCTGTGGTATTTTGGTCTTTAGTCTTTCACCATACAGCTACTGTGAGTTTATAGACCTCTTCATCCATCCAGCTATGACCTTGTTATTGGGTACCCCTCCTCCAAGATTGACAGAAGAGATGCAAAGGATACTCCAGTTCTCAAAGGCCTACAACATTGGGGATTGGTACTTCTACCAAAACCATACAGTAATCAGAATATATGGCTGTGAATTAAACCCATATAGACTGCCAAGATATGTCCCTATGAGACTCTTTGCCTTAGAGTGTTTCAGGCAGTTTGGAAATGCAGACCAAGTCCATTTCCACAGTAAAAACAAGAAGGTGCAACTAAAAATCAGGAACCAACTAGGCCCATTTCTTTACAACAAAAGGGAGGAGGGATGGAAGGAAGCAGATAGGATCCTGGAGGCCCTCCGATTGCAAACCAGTTTCCTCTGGTCACCCTATGACCCTAATCATTTCATTAGTCTTAGAAGGGTCAAATATAAGATGGCTAGCTATGATCACATCAGATTGCCTCATATTGAGCAATATGCCAATTTGTTAAGTTGGAAAGAGGGCACTCTAGAAGAGGCAAATATTAGAGAGGAAATACTGCAAAGAGAAGCAAAGAATCTTGAGAAAGAAGCTGACTTGGAAACTTGTGGACAGGTTTCCTCTTCTTATCAAAGACAACTTGGAGCAGCTGCCTCATCCTCTACAGCTCACCATCAAGCAGCCAAAACTACTCATCAGGCATCCAACAAGGGTAAAGAGAAGGAGATGGAGCAGGAACAACCACCCCCTATAGCAGAACAACAAAAAGAGCAGCCAAAGCAGCAAGAACAAACAGCTGAAGCTCCCATTTCTACTGAGCAGCAGGCTCAACAAAGTGTGCTCCAAGGCAGGAAACAGTAGTGGAGACCTCAGTGCTCCAAACACCAGTAAATGAAGAAAGAGGCAAGAAGAGGGACAGAGAGCAAGAGACTCCCCTCACCGCATCCACAAACCAAGGGGAGAAAAGGCAGAGATTAAATCCCCTCTCTGAAGAAGAAATGCCTATTGGGCAATCATTAGGTATGGGCCCACCAAGCATGGAGGCATCTGCCAGTTCCTTTCAGCAGGAACAAGAAAGAACTCTTGGAGGAGAGGTCAGCTCCTCAAGTCAGCAAAGGAGAGCTGAATCAGGCATTAAGCAACAATTCATTGACATCAAGAAGAGAAATGAGCCAGTTAGGCTCCAGCTCTATAATCACTTGCTTAAGATGGCCCCTACAAACCAGAAGAGGCTTATGTCAGCTTATGATATAACAGAGGGGAAAATGACCATGAGTCATTTCATGCCCACTATGTTGCAGCCACACTCAGCTGCAGATTATATAAGGACCAACCTTGAGGTTCTTGCAAAAGACATCCACCCTATGGACCAGATAGAGCTTGACAAGCAAATGGGTGAGATGGTCTATTCAACTTTGGCAGACAAGACCTTCCTGGCGCATAAGTTGGAAAATAGCCTGCACAATACAACTGCCCAACTTGAGTTAGAGAAGGCATCCTCTCAGGCCAAAGACAACAGGATCAGGTCTTTGGAGGATATTATTATAGAGCTTGGGCATGACCCAAAGGATCCCAAAGCTATGCAAGCACTGCTCAAGGAAAGGGATGCATATATTGCAGCTTTAAGAAAGATGGTGAAGATCCCAGCAACCCTTCACCCTAAAACAGAAGAGGTTTCCCAGCAAAGGAAGGACCAGGATGTGGCAGCTATGCTGCTAACATTACATAAGCAGCTGGTACAGACAGAGGGAAAACTGGTAGAGACAGAGGCTGCATTACAGGCAACCCTACAACATAAACAAGGAGGCCAAACATCTCAGCCCCCTCAACAAGTAATCAACCTTGAGGAACCCCCTCAAATTGTCACTCCTCCCACAGTGCAGACAGTTGAGACAGCTCCATCAACATCAACACCAGCACCAACATCAGAGCAGGCTCCAAGCCTTGATATGCAGAAGTTGATGAATGAGATTCAAGTCCTAGAGGCCCAGAGGGTAGAGTTGAATGAAGCCAAGGAGAAATTAGCTACCCTTAATGAAAAATATGACAAATCTAAGCAAAGTGTAGCTGAAAAAGGAAGAGAAGTGAAGGCTCTCAAGGAGAAGATAAAGGAGCTGGAGAAAGAGCTCACCCTTGACAAGATTGCAGCTGAGATCAAGAGAGTTCTATGGGCCAATATTGGCCAATCAATAATAGATCAATGGCAGTACATAGAGACTATTCATGAGCACATGGAGCTCATAGGCAGAGCATACAAGGAAGTCCAAAGAGCAAGGGCATCTCTAGGCAATATGCCTGAGATAGCCAACAGAATGATCAATGTTCTCAATAACCGCACAGGTCCTCAACTAGCTGCAATAGGAATCCCCAATAGAACTGAAACCATCCTGATGATAAAGAGGGTCCTAACTTTGAGAAGTTTGGTGCAGAAATTGGATAGAAGGTGCCAGGAAATGCAAACAGAGGTAAACAAATTCACTGATAAATTTACAGCATTGCACAGCCGAGGCCTTCCCAGCTTACTGAACAGCGCAGGAAGGCTACTATCACATGAGAATTATGCAAAAAGGGTGAACACATATGCCACTAATCAGATCACTGTAAGATCAAGCACCCCAGAAGAAGCAGGGCCTGCATCTGGGCAGAGCCTCTATGAGAAAATAGAAAATTTGTTCTTTATGATGAATGAAATCAGGCATCTGTTTGAAGTGCCTCCTACTTACTTCAAATACACTGAGGCAGATGAGACATCAGGCACAATTTTGAGGCATCAGTTGCCTACACAGGAGTGGTGGACCAGCATGATACAGTTATCACTGTAAACAAGAGGCTTTCATCAAGTTTTCTCATCAAAATATAAGTCATCATGTTCAGAAAATTTGATGCATTCAGTATGACTGGAGAAGAATGGACTGAGCCAACTCAGCAAACCAATTCGGCCACTAAAGCAACACTGACAGCTACAGATGACAGGGCCGAGAAAGCTACAGCACGACAAAGCCATAAAGACGTATCATTCAGCATTAATGCAAAAACACTCAACCGACTCAGTGGCCTCCAAAGGTCAAAAAGACTTCTGACAGAACTAAAGAGTATTTATTTTGTATTTAGAGCAACAATAACTTCCTTATCTGCTATTCTGAAAGTTGGTGAACGTATTTATTAATCAAATGACTCAGCGGTTCAGATATTTTTGGAAAACTGATTGTATATATTCCCCCTCGCATAAGCTAGCAGGGGTTGTTGATTTTCTCTTCAAGAGAGCCTATGTTGTAAATTTTGAGAGTTTTAATACAGAGAGCTGATGGAATTTCCAAAGTTCTGTGTTGTTTGAGGCGTTGTGGTGTGTTTGCTGAATGCTGCAGGATTCCCGCATATTTCGTGGCACAATAAGTTTCTTTAACCTCTTTGTTATGTATTTCGTTCTTTCATAATCCATTCATGTTCTATGTTTCACAGTTTAATAGCAAAGAAAAAGAATAGCTTCAGGATTTATTCATTGAATACCCTGAACTCAATCTATGCTATTATGAATGTTTTCCTCAGTTATAGCTATGATAGTGTAATTCTTAATTGCTGCACCTTCAGACTAAGAATTTCACAGTGACTATTATCCAGGAATTCAAATCTGCTCCTGGGCAATATATCTCGTTCTCACACCACCAGCTTAGTGGAAAATTCTTAATTGCCTTCCACTGGTTAACCATATTCCATCATCACAATTTCAAGTTTGTTTCATGAAATATCTAAATGGCCTTGTAGTTTAAACAATCCCACTCAACATTTCAAACAACCTATAGCCACAGACTCCATTGCCCAATGGACTAAAACTGTCTGAATATCTCATCTTAGGTACTGAAAGACATCATTCAACCAAAATTTTAAACCAAACCCTCACCTCATAACTAGCCTAAGACCCTTAAGAACAAAGTTAAAAAGTAAAAGAGAGAGCCCTCTCTGATTACAGGTTGGCTAGAACCTGTAATCTAAAGCTTGGTTAGTGGTTACCCCGGCCGTATTCCCTCAGGAGTCAAAGGGAACAACCTGGGTGTTAACATAAATGGCGACTCCACTGGGGACCTGAATAAACTGTAAAACCCCCTGTCTGATCCTTAATACTGTACATAAAGCTTGAATGACAGCTACACAGCCTTAGAAAAACCTCTGCTTTGTTTTTGCAGAAGTATATAAGAGCTGCCTCACTCAATCTCTGTCCAGTCTTGAGTTCGAGACAATTGTGCTGCACCTTATCAGTCCTTGTCAAATATCATTAGCTTCCTTGAAAATTCTACCAAAAGGAAATCACAGAAGCTGGCTCCTAAGAAGAAAACTCGCTATACAAGATCTAACCCAGATCCTGACCCATCACCTGAGTTTCAGAACCCAAACTTGATTTCAAGAATCCTTAAGAGACACAAATCAGAAGGGAATTTATCAGATTCTAGTTCAGAAGCAGGTCTCCAAACTGACATTCCAACCCCTGCTACGGCTTCTCTACATCCTCATACAACAGGTCCACAACCTACCAGTTCTTCATCCACTTCACAAGGTATCCTTTCAGCCACTCCATCAACTACACATACCCCTCTCATCCCCTTTTCTCCACTTGTCCCATTCATCCCTGTTATCCCTATTGTCCCTCCAAACATGGCTAATAGATATGCTCCACTTCAGTTACCGTCCAATCCAGCTCCTATGCCTCAAGAGTACCAAAGCAAGATTTCATATTTTGATGGTACTGGCTCCTATCCAGCCCTTCAACACACCAAGAAAATGCAGGACTACTTTGAAAATTATGAGATAGATGATGATGGGGTTAGAATGAAAATTTTCGTGCAAAGCCTAACAGGAGATGTAAGAACATGGTTTAGGTCACTTCCTGTAAATTCTATAGCTGACCCTGAAGCCCTATATCAAACATTTATCAACAGATGGGAGAAGAAAAAGGACCCACTTCACATTTTATCTGAATACAATACTATCAAAAGAGGTCCCCAAGAAACTGTCTTGGACTATTGTGCTCGGTTTAACAATGTCTACAACGCTATTCCCCAAACTCTCAGACCTCCACCTGATCTGGCCCTATACACCTTTCCTGATGGATTTGATTCAGATATGGCATACCAATTAAGAGAAAGGGCTCCCCGAACTTTAGCTGAAATGCAAGACATAGCAGTGAGTGTGGAAGCCAACTTGATAGCTAAGAGAAATAGGACAAGAACTGAGAGAAATACTACCTTTAAAGAAGAGCCTTCAGGCTGGGATCAGAAACTGGATGCAATAATCACTGGTATGCAGAGATTAGGTGATAGAGTAGAATCAGTTGAGAGGAAGTCATCATGGGAAGCATCACAACATAACCCTATCAGGAATCCCAATTTTAGGAGAAATCAAAACCCTAACGCTGGCAAGGCCAGTTCTGAACCAGAGATTAGACCTCCGTTCCAAGAAAATTATACAGAAGCATCCACTTCAAATGAGCAGATAGATGACACCCACACTAACCTGATGGGCCTGAATGATGATCAACAAGTTTTTCTGAGTCAAGAAGATCATAAGGATGATGACATTAAGCAGTTCCAAACCAAGTTAGGTGATTCATTTGAATTTAAACAAGGCTATGACATAGCTGTTTATGAAGTTCATAAGCAATACAAGCTAAGGAGCAGAACTATAAATGTGACACAGCCTGAGAAAACAAAGGACACTCCACTGCCTAAGAAAACCATTGTCACAGAGCCAATTGACAAAACTGATTCAATTACAAATGAAGTAACAGTTGAAGAAATAACTGAAGCATCTCCCTCAAATCAACAACCAATGGCTACATCACCCTTGCAGCCTAATCCAAGCAATACTTCTCAAAAGATGAGTAAAAAGGACAAGCCTCAAGATCAAAATGAGAATCAAGAAGAAAGCTCTAAGAATTCAATTGAAAAAGAAAAGGTGGTTAAGCAGGACAACAAGGCCCAATCTGAAAGACCTTTTGATTTAGAAGCTGAGATTGGAAAATTGAAGATAGCCATTCCTCTTTCAGAGCTAGCTAAGCATAACATTTACAAACAACAAATCAAGAAGTCCCTTCAACTTACTCATAATAAAGATGATGTCAATGTGTTGGATGATACCCCAGAACTACTTTTCAGTCCAGAGGTTTATGGAAAGGCAGCAGTTACAGGGATCTTACCTTTTTATGTTAGCTTCCATGTTCATGATAAGATATTACACAATGCAATGTTTGACTCAGGCGCCTCTCATAACCTGATGCCCAAATCAGTCATGGAAAGGTTGAATCTAGATATTACAAGACCATATAAGGACCTATTTTCATTTGACTCCAGCCAGGTTAAGTGTTTAGGCCTGATAAAGGCTCTATGTGTGTCCCTTGTCCAATACCCAAATAAAACAATCCTAATGGACGTTGTAGTTGCTGATATCCCACCCAAATATGGAATGCTGTTATCAAGATCATGGGGGGCAAAAGTCCAAGGTTCCCTGCAATCAGACATGTCATATGCCACCATCTCTATCTTTGGTCAACCCAAGAGGCTATATAGAGAGTCACTCATGAAATATATGGTGAGCAGTGAAGAAAAACCTCAAAATTTCCCTATTTATGCAGTCCATTCAGATATGGATTCCTTTATTCTGTTCAATGATGATGTAAGTCCAATGAGTGATAACAAATCTATCATGCTTGAACAAGATCTACACATGAGTGAGCAATCAAGTTCCCAAGAAATCAAGATTGAGAAGCCAAATGATCAGGCAATCCTAAAAGACAAACCTGATAATAAACAAGAACTCCAACTTATAATTCCAAGTCATGAACAAGATGTGGAAAATCCCCTAAATCAAGAGATCCTATGGTTCCTTGAGTTTGATGGATCAGTCAACAAATTAGGGGCAAGAGCTGGAGTGTGGATTCATAATAAAGAAAGAAATCATGCACAAGGTCGAGCCTATAGATTGAATTTCAAATGCACTAACAATATGGCAGAATATGAGGCTCTTCTGCTAGGCCTCAAACTGGTAAAATCCTTACAAGCCACAAAAGTTTCTATCATGGGAGATTCAGACCTTATTATCCAACAAGTGAAAGGCAATTTTGTCACCAATGACAAAAGACTAAGGTCATACAGGTCTACTGCTATTGAAATGCTTAAAACCTTTACTCAATTTCAAATAACCAAAATAGCTAGAACCCACAACCTTCATGCACACAGTTTAGCTACATTCGCTAGTACATGCAAATTGCCTTTTGAACTCAATCACTGCTTTACAACTGAGATAAAACACAGACCTTCTATCCCAAACAATGTTAAAGACTGGCAAGTATTTGAGGATGACACACAGATAAATAATTTCTTAACCTTGCAGCATGAATTTTCAGGTTTGAACATTGATGTTGATTCGGTGAAAGACACACAGCCATTGAGTGAACAGGACCAAACACCAATATCACCCAAAACAGCAAATAAAATGCTTTTTCCAACAAAATTTGACAAGGAAAAAATACAAGAACTTGAACAATTGCATTTTGATGAAGTAGCTAGTACAGAGGCTGAAATCATAGAACTGAAAGATAACTTTCTACCAACAGGCCTAACTCCATTAGAGGACATTTTTGATTCGAATGATGTTCCTAGAAAACCAAAAATGCAGCCCCTTAATGCTGCCATTGAAGAATGCAACATTGGAACTACTGAAAAACCCAAAATAATAAAATTGTCTGCATCTTTACCTCCTGACCAGAAGCCTAAATACATTGACCTCTTTAAAGAGTTCCAAGATGTGTTTGCATGGAGTTATGAGGATTTAAAATCCTATGACACCTCGGTTATTCAACACACTATCTCTCTCAAGCCTAATCAAAAGCCATTCAAGCAAAAATTGAGAAGGATCAATCCTATGCTTCTCCCTTCAATTGAGAAAGAAGTGCAAAAAATGTTTAAAGCTGGTATCATAGCACCAATCAGGTTCTCAGACTGGATTTCAAATTTGGTGCCCACAAGAAAGAAAACTGGTGAAATTAGGCTTTGTGTTGATCTCAGGAATCTGAATCAAGTGTCCCTTAAAGACAATTATCCCTTACCTAAGATGGATCACATTCTCCAAAGAGTGGTGGGGTCTTCAAGGATCTCATTACTTGATGGATTCTCAGGCTTTAATCAGATCCTAGTCCACCCTGATGATCAAGACAAAACAACATTCACAACCCCATGGGGAACTTTCAAATATGTCAAAATGCCTTTTGGATTGAAAAATGCAGGAGCTACATTTCAAAGAGCAATGGATATTGCTTTTGCTAAAGAAATCCATGACTTTCTTGTCATTTACTTAGATGACCTCACACCTTTTTCAAAATCTGACCAAGAACATCTGAAACACTTGAGACAGATATTCATAACATGTAGGAAGTATGGTATCTCCTTGAATCCGAAAAAATCTCTATTTGGTTTGGATGAAGGTAAGCTGTTAGGTCATATCATTTCAAAGGATGGCATTAGAATTGACCCAAACAGAATACAAGCCATCTTGCAAATGTCCCATCCAAGAAACATCAAAGAATTACAAGCCTTCTTGGGAAAGATCAACTTTTTAAGGAGGTTTATCCCAAATTTAGCTGAATTGATCATATTACTAAATGACATGCTAAAGAAGGATTCAAAAGTAAAATGGACAGTAGAAGCAAATCAAGCTTTTGAAGGTATAAAATTGGCCCTTACCCAAACCCCAGTCTTAACAAATCCTCAATTTGACAAAGAATTTATCATTTTCTCTTTTTCCTCCCAGCATACCATTGCTGCTGTCTTATTACAGAAAGATGACCAAGGAAATGAAAAACCTATTTCTTTCTTTAGTAGAGCCCTTAGAGATGCACCTCTGAAATATCAGATCATGGAGAAGCAAGCTTATGCTTTGGTTAAAGCCATCAAAGACTTTAGGATCTACATCTTATACTCCCATGTTATAGCTTATGTACCAAGCCCCATTGTGAAAGACATACTCACTCAAGAAAACTTAGAGGGCAGAAGAGGAAAATGGATTGCCAACATTTTAGAATTTGACATTGAGATAAGACCTACAAAACTGATAAAAGGGCAAGGTTTGGCTAAATTGATGTCTGAAGCAAATTTCCAAGCCTTGGACATTAACCAACTGGACAATGAATTGGAGCTGGCGACTCCAAAGATCAATGTAGCCTTTGAACAATCCCTGTGGTATTCTGATATCTGTTATATATTGCAAAACCTGTGTGCTCCCCCAGGATTGTCCAGAACCAAATCTAGATTTCTAAAAATGAAAGCTTCAAAATTCTGTGTTATAGATGGTAATTTACTATGGAAAAATCATGAAGGTATACTGCTGAACTGTTTGAATATGGATGAAACTAACAATGTTATGAAAGAATTTCATGCAGGTGATTGTGGTGGACATTTGTACTGGAAGTCCACTGTGGATAAAATATTAAGAGCAGGTTACTACTGGCCTACTCTGTTCTCTGATGTTAAAAAATTTGCCACTACATGTCACAAATGTCAAGTGTTTGAGGGAAAAAGAAAGTTACTACCACTTCCCTTAAAGCCTGTTGCAACAGAAAGACCCTTTCAGCAATGGGGCTTGGACTTCATTGGGGAAATTCATCCTTCATCCTCAGGCCAACATAGATGGATTCTAACAGCCACAGATTACTTTACTAAATGGATTGAGGCTGTTCCATGTAGACAAGCAAATGATTCAACTATCATTCAGTTCCTTGAGACTAATATCCTCTCTAGATTTGGTTGTCCTGACAAGATAATAACAGACAATGCTGTTGCTTTTAGATCCAAGAAAATGGTGAATTTTTGTCACAAATACCACATTACTTTGGGCCATTCTACTGCATATTACCCTCAAGGCAACGACCTAGCTGAATCATCTAACAAAAGTCTTATCAACATCATTAAGAAGGTACTAGAGGAGAATAAGAAAAATTGGCACAAGAAGCTTGTGAATGCCTTATGGGCAGACAGGCTAACCACTAAAAGATCTATTGGGGTCAGCCCATATGAATTGGTTTATGGAATGGAAGCCAAATTCCCTTCATCATTGGGGGTCCCTGTCATGAAGCTACTTCAAGAAAGTCAAGCTGAGCCAAATGACATACAAAGAAGAATAAACCAGATTATATGTTTGCAGCAAACAAGAGATCAGGTGTACAACAAAGTCTAGGTCCTACAAGAAAAGCTGAAGAAAGCCTTTGATAGAAGAACCAAGGCTGAAGAATTCTTTATTGGGGATAAAGTGCTTAAATGGGATTCAAGAAGAGAAGACAAGGGTAAGCATGGAAAATTTGACTCCCTTTGGAGGGGGCCTTTTGTTATTCAAGCAGTACAAGGAAATAACACGTATTTCTTGAAGAATTTGGATGGCACTGAAGCTGAAGAGGGCCCTGTGAATGGCCGGATGCTAAAGCACTACTTTGATTACATTCCATGTGCCTAGCATGGTTTCCCCTTGTACATAGTTGGTTGTATATACTGTTTTCTTTCAACATGAATAGTTAAATTCAAGAAGTTTTGTAAATAAGAAGGAAAAGGCTTTTATTTCAGCAAGTTCCACAACGGTGGCAGATTCCAGTTTTTGAAGTCCAGTGAGAAAGTTTGCAAGTTTTGAGAAGAAGTCAAAAGCCAAGGCATTCTGACCTGCTGTTCTTGGTCTTTCGAGCAGAAAATCCATACCCAAGTGGAGCCACTGTTAGCTACCTATACCAATAGGTTTCATTTTTCATGATTGGCAGGGGAAGTGCCAAAATGATCTACTTTGGTGATGGAAAGATCTCATATTTGTGTGGAAGACACCTATTTGCATGTGGTTGATGCTGTCCTACTTTTGAATGAATGATCCAACAGTCTAAGCTGGGTCACGCCATGTTTCAATTTCTTGTTGTAGATTAGAGAAAGAAATCTGTCCAAACTGTTCAATCTTGGCAGATAAAGTAGTTAGGTAGAGAATGAAGGTTCTCAACTGTTTAATCTGGGGCCTTGGAAGTGATAAGGCTAGCCTTGGATAGAAAATCAAAAGAAAAAGCCAAAGGAAAAGAAAAGGCACATAAGGGTTTGCAAGTCTAGGTGCACCCTCCTTGGAGTAACAAAAAATGCTAGGCAATAGAGTGGGTAGGTAGATGGGGTTGCAGAAGCATGATTTATGACATTTCACTGGCCTAAGCAAAGGAAAAACATGGTGTCAGTGCAGATCTTCTTATTCAGCAGTCTTTTAGCAGCAAAATGATGCATGTCTAACTTCCCAATCATTCCCCATCACATTCCTTGCTAACATCCCAACACCACTTTTTTTTATGAGAGAAAAAAAATTCATTGATGGATTCTTGTTGCATGAAAGAGCCACATTTCTTGTGTAAAATTCTCTTCATTTTGATCTACTTCCTAACTAAGTTTGTTTCCTTAAAAAACTTAGTATCTATCACTTCCCATTCCTATTCCCCTCCAATACTAACTACTAACTCTATCTACACTTAATTCCCTATGTTTCCCTTTCCCTATTACTATAACACCATGGTGTATAAAACCCCAAACAATATGTACATTCCCTCCCCCTTGGCATTATAGCCATATGTCCAAATATTGGACAGATCATGCAAAATTCAAAGTCTGGTTCAAGATGCTTTGTGCAAAATCAGGGATTAAACTAACCCCACGTTGGTTTGATAACCTAAGCCCTACCCCTTTTTCCCTTTACAACCCTTTGAAATCATTTTCCCACTTTACTTAGAAAAAAGCCTTGTAAAAACCCACTATTACCCCTAACCCGCGCTATTTTCAATAAACACTAAATAAACCCAATTTTCTGCTTTGTCCAAATTTTATTTGCAATACGCGTTTGAATACAAAAATACATTGAAAAACCCATATTTCCGTTGGTTTCCAAAGTCCCCACTGGGCGCGCACTTTAAGAAAAAACAATAAAATATTCCGCGCCCCGCTGCCGTATCGTACTTCCATCTTATCGACCCGTCGACCGTCGGATATGGGCTTTCCCATCCGACGACCCATATCAATATCGGAAGGGCCCCGATGACCGGACGTTACCTCCCAAAAAGTGTCAGAGGGTGACGTCAGGCCACTGCCACGCGTCGCCCCCAAATCGTATCGGGAGGCCACCTGCCAATACCGCCACCGTACCATGAGCGGTCCGATGGAACCGCTTACCGCCCTTCGAATACTGCCTGCCCACGTCACCGCTATGTCACCGCTGCATCACGCCCACGTCATGCCAACTCAGCGTCGCATCAGCGCCTGGCCCGCCATCGCTCTGACCTGTCCACCAGCTCAGCAGTCCCCGTGGACCACTCACAAGCCGCCATGTCACCCTTCCGTACCCGACCCCACCTGATGACGTCATGCTGATGTCATCCAAAAAACGCGCCAATAACCCAAAAAGTCCATATTTTCGCCAAAATTCACGGTTTTTGTCACTTTTGCCAAAAGAATTGTTTTGCTCTCTGCATGCAAATTGCAACCATTTAGCCGCCAACCTGCAGAAATCAACTTGAGGACCGTGGGCGCTTCCAATCCACCTGCATTTGTCACCATTGCCGGCATTCACCAGGTATTTATCCAAGTTCCCCTCCACGCCTCGTTTTTCTATAAATTCACCAAAACAAGTGAGAAAGGAAAGAAAAATTACTGTAACTACCTGAAAATCCCCGGTGAGTAGCATTTATCTTCAGTTGCAAGGTCGAAATTTACCTGCAGAAGCCAGCATTGAGCCAAGTTCCCATCGATTTACAGTCAGTTCGCGCATTCGTGAACTTAAAACCTTTGTTGCACTAATTCACCGGGAAAACATCTTTGTTAATCCCGGCATTCGCTCGTTCCACTTTCTGGGGAGCATTTCAATTGTTCTCACCACAATTTACCCTGTTTTCCCCTGCAATTGGCCTTACTTTTGCAAAAAATACCCCTCTGTGTTGTTCTGCCCAGTGAAACAAGTTCTAGTACAAATCAGAGTACTAATTAACCATGGAGACACCAGTGGCACTGAACATTACACCCTTGAATGCCCCACACAGAGAGCTAGAGTGGAAGTCCCTGGGTGATAAAGATTACCAGATGACAGAATCATTCTCAATGAATACCAAATTTAACATTCATGTACTCAATGAGCTGAAGGCCAAGCACCTCAGTGGAGCTGATATTCTAGGGATTTGGGACTCCAATTTGCCCATTTCCAATCTTCCTCAAGTCAATGTCCTCCCAGACTTGATCCATCGATGCTGTTCCAACTATGATCCATGTCAAAGAGCTGTTCTCAGCCCCTCAGGTTCAGTTTTGTTCCATATCACCCCTGAGGCCATAAATGAGATGCTACACTTTCACACTGCAAAGCCACTAACTCCTCTCTCCATGATGGACTTGCTAAATAAAGGGGGCAAGCTGTCCAGTGCCCAGATCATCAAGATTAATCAGCTCTTCGTTCAACCAAGCTCTGAAGCTGTGAGAACCCCTCCTATAGGAAATCAATATCTCAATGAGTTGGGCAAAATGCTTGTGGATTTGATCAGTTATGTCCTGGGTTACAGATCATGTGAGGATGTTGATGAAACCATTCTGGCCATGCTGTCCATATTCTCCCCTGGAATGCCTCCTGCTATGCACTATGATTATGCTGCATACATTGCCAATAAGATTCATGAACAATTGATGAATCTAGAAAGGGAAAATGTGTTTAGATACACTTCATACATCTATCACTTGTTCTTATTTTATCAACCTGATGGCTTCCCTATTCCTCTCAAGAAGTTTGATGCCCAGGGAAACCCAAGGTCTGTGGTATTTTGGTCTTCAGTCTTTCACCATACAACTACTGTGAGTTTATAGACCTCTTCATCCATCCAGCTATGACCTTGTTATTGGGTACCCCTCCTCCAAGATTGACAGATGAGATGCAAAGGATACTCCAGCTCTCAAAGGCCTACAGCATTGGGGATTGGTACTTCTACCAAAACCATACAGTAATCAGAATATATGGCTGTGAATTAAACCCATATAGACTGCCAAGATATGTCCCTATGAGACTCTTTGCCTTAGAGTATTTCAGGCAGTTTGGAAATGCAGACCAAGTCCATTTCCATAGCAAAAACAAGAAGGTGCAACTAAAAATCAGGAACCAACTAGGCCCATTTCTTTACAACAAAAGGGAGGAGGGATGGAAGGAAGCAGATAGGATCCTGGAGGCCCTCCGATTGCAAACCAGTTTCCTCTGGTCACCCTATGACCCTAATCATTTCATTAGTCTTAGAAGGGTCAAATATAAGATGGCTAGCTATGATCACATCAGATTGCCTCATATTGAGCAATATGCCAATTTGTTAAGTTGGAAAGAGGGAACTCTAGAAGAGGCAAATATTAGAGAGGAAATACTACAAAGAGAAGCAAAGAATCTTGAGAAAGAAGCTGACTTGGAAACTTGTGGACAGGTTTCCTCTTCTTATCAAAGACAACTTGGAGCAGCTGCCTCATCCTCTACAGCCCACCATCAAGCAGCCAAAACTACTCATCAGGCATCCAACAAGGGTAAAGAGAAGGAGATGGAGCAGGAACAACCACCCCCTATAGCAGAACAACAAAAAGAGCAGCCAAAGCAGCAAGAACAAATAGCTGAAGCTCCCATTTCTACTGAGCAACAGGCTCAACAAAGTGTGCCTAGAAGGCAGGAAACAGTAGTGGAGACCTCAGTGCTCCAAACACCAGTAAATGAAGAAAGAGGCGAGAAGAGGGACAGAGAGCAAGAGACTCCCCTCACCGCATCCACAAACCAAGGGGAGAAAAGGCAGAGATTAAATCCCCTCTCTAAAGAAGAAATGCCTATTGGGCAATCATTGGGTATGGGCCCACCAAGCATGGAGGCATCTGCCAGTTCCTTTCAGCAGGAACAAGAAAGAACCCTTGGAGGAGAGGTCAGCTCCTCAAGTCAGCAAAGGAGAGCTGAATCAGGCATTAAGCAACAATTCATTGACATCAAGAAGAGAAATGAGCCAGTTAGGCTCCAGCTCTATAATCACTTGCTTAAGATGGCCCCTACAAACCAGTAGAGGCTTATGTAAGCTTATGACATAACAGAGGGGAAAATGACCATGAGTCATTTCATGCCCACTATGTTGCAGCCATAGTCAGCTGCAGATTATATAAGGACCAACCTTGAGGTTCTTGCAAAAGACATCCACCCTATGGACCAGATAGAGCTTCACAAGCAAACGGGTGAGATGGTCTATTCAACTTTGGCAGACAAGACCTTCCTGGCGCATAAGTTGGAAAATAGCCTGCATAATACAACTGCCCAACTTGAGTTAGAGAAGGCATCCTCTCAGGCCAAAGACAACAGGATCAGGTCTTTGGAGGATATTATTATAGAGCTTGGGCATGACCCAAAGGATCCCAAAGCTATACAAGCACTGCTCAAGGAAAGGGATGCAGATATTGCAGCTTTAAGAAAGATGGTGAAGATCCCAGCAACCCTTCACCCTCAAACAGAAGAGGTTGCCCAGCAAAGGAAGGACCAGGATGTGGCAGCTATGCTGCTAACATTACATAAGCAGCTGGTACAGACAGAGGGAAAACTGGTAGAGACAGAGGCTGCATTACAGGCAGCCCTACAGCATAAACAAGGAGGCCAAACATCTCAGCCCCCTCAACAAGTAATCAACCTTGAGGAACCCCCTCAAATTGTCACTCCTCCCACAGTGCAGACAGTTGAGACAGCTCCATCAACATCAGATCAGGCTCCAAGCCTTGATATGCAGAAGTTGATGAATGAGATTCAAGTCCTAGAGGCCCAGAGGGCAGAGTTGAATGAAGCCAAGGAGAAATTAGCTACCCTTAATGAAAAATATGACAAATCTAAGCAAAGTGTAGCTGAAAAAAGAAGAGAAGTGAAGGCTCTCAAGGAGAAGATAAAGGAGCTGGAGAAAGAGTTCACCCTTGACAAGATTGCAGCTGAGATCAAGAGAGTTTTATGGGCCAATATTGGCCAATCAATAATAGATCAATGGTAGTACATAGAGACTATTCATGAGCACATGGAGCTCATAGGCAGAGCATACAAGGAAGTCCAAAGAGCAAGGGCATCTCTAGGCAATATGCCTGAGATAGCCAACAGAATGATCAATGTTCTCAATAACCGCACAGGTCCTTAGCTAGCTGCAATAGCAATCCCCAATAGAACTGAAACCATCCTGATGATAAAGAGGGTCCTAACTTTGAGAAGTTTGGTGCAGACATTGGATAGAAGGTGCCAAGAAATGCAAACAGAGGTAAACAAATTCACTGATAAATTTACAGCATTGCACAGCCGAGGCCTTCCCAGCTTACTGAACAGCGTAGGAAGGCTACTATCACATGAGAATTATGCAAAAAGGGTGAACACATATGCCACTAATAAGGTCACTATAGGATCAAGCACCCCAGAAGAAGCAGGGCCTGCATCTGGGCAGAGCCTCTATAAGAAAATAGAAAATTTGTTCTTTATGATGAATGAAATCAGGCATCTGTTTGAAGTGCCTCCTACTTACTTCAAAAACACTGAGGCAGATGAGACATTAGGCACAATTTTGAGGCATCAATTGCCTACACAGGAGTGGTGGACCAGCATGATACAGTTATTACTGTAAACAAGAGGCTTTCATCAAGTTTTTTCATCAAAATATAAGTCATCATGTTCAGAAAATTTGATGCATTCAGTATGACTGGAGAAGAATGGACTGAGCCAACTCAGCAAACCAATTCGGCCACTAAAGCAACACTGACAGCTACAGATGACAGGGCCGAGAAAGCTACAGCACGACAAAGCCATAAAGACATATCATTCAGCATTAATGCAGAAACGCTCAACCGACTCAGTGGCCTCCAAAGGTCAAAAAGACTTCTGACAGAACTAAAGAGTATTTATTTTGTATTTAGAGCAGCAATAACTTCCTTATCTGCTATTCTGAAAGTTGGTGAACGTATTTATTAATCAAATGACTCAACGGTTTAGATATTTTTACAAAACTGATTGTATATATTCCCCCTCGCATAAGCTAGCAGGGGTTCTTGATTTTCTCTTCAAGAGAGCCTATGTTGTAAATTTTGAGAGTTTTAATACAGAGAGCTGATGGAATTTCCAAAGTTCTGTGTTGTTTGAGGCGTTGTGGTGTGTTTCCTGAATGCTGCAGGATTCCCGCATATTTCGTGGCACAATAAGTTTCTTTAACCTCTTTGTTATGTATTTCGTTCTTTCATAATCCATTCATGTTCTATGTTTCACAGTTTAATAGCAAAGAAAAAGAATAGCTTCAGGATTTATTCATTGAATACCCTGAACTCAATCTATGCTATTATGAATGTTTTCCTCAGTTATAGTTATGATAGTGTAATTCTTAATTATTGCACCTTCAGACTAAGACTTTCACAGTGACTATTATCCAGGAATTCAAATCTGCTCCTGGGCAATATATCTCATTCTCACACCACCAGCTTAGTGGAAAATTCTTAATTGCCTTCCACTGGTTAACCATATTCCATCATCACAATTTCAAGTTTGTTTCATGAAATATCTAAATGGCCCTGCAGTTTAAACAATCCCACTCAACATTTCAAACAACCTATAGCCACAGACTCCATTGCCCAATGGACTAAAACTGTCTGAATATCTCATCTTAGGTACTGAAAGACATCATTCAACCAAAATTTTAAACCAAACCCTCACCTCATAACTAGCCTAAGACCCTTAAGAACAAAGTTAAAAAGTAAAAGAGAGAGCCCTCTCTGATTACAGGTTGGCTAGAACCTGTAATCCAAAGCTTGGTTAGTGGTTACCCCGGCCGTATTCCCTCAGGAGTCAAAGGGAACAACTTGGGTGTTAACATAAATGGCAACTCCACTGGGGACCTGAATAAACTGTAAAACCCCCTATATGATCCTTAATACTGTACATAAAGCTTGAATGACACCTACACAGCCATAGAAAAACCTCTGCTTTGTTTTTGTAGAAGTATATAAGAGCTGCCTCACTCAATCTCTGTCGAGTCTTGAGTTCCAGACAATTGTGCTGCACATGATCAGTCCTTGTCAAATATCATTAGCTTCCTTGAAAATTCTCCCAAAAGGAAATCACAGAAGCTGGCTCCTAAGAAGAAAACTCGCTATACAAGATCTAACCCAGATCCTGACCCATCACCTGAGTTTCAGAACCCAAACTTGATTTCAAGAATCCTTAAGAGACACATATCAGAAGGGACTTTATCAGATTCTAGTTCAGAAGCAGGTCTCCAAACTGACATTCCAACCCCTGCTAAGGCTTCTCTACATCCTCATACAACTGGTCCACAACCTACCAGTTCTTCATCCACTTCACAAGGTATCCTTTCAGCCACTCCATCAACTACACATACCCCTCTCATCCCCTTTTCTCCACTTGTCCCATTCATCCCTGTTATCCCTATTGTCCCTCCAAACATGGCTAATAGATATGCTCCACTTCAGTTACTGGCCAATCTAGCTCCTATGCCTCAAGAGTACCAAAGCAAGATTTCATATTTTGATGGTACTGGCTCCTATCCAGCCCTTCAACACACCAAGAAAATGCAGGACTACTTTGAAAATTATGAGATAGATGATGATGGGGTTAGAATGAAAATTTTCGTTCAAAGCCTAACAGGAGATGTAAGAACATGGTTTAGGTCACTTCCTGTAAATTCTATAGCTGACCTTGAAGCCCTGTATGAAACATTTATCAACAGATGGGAGAAGAAAAAGGACCCACTTCACATTTTATCTGAATACAATACTATCAAAAGAGGTCCCCAAGAAACTGTCTTGGACTATTGTGCTCGGTTTAACAATGTCTACAACGCTATTCCCCAAAATCTAAGACCTCCACCTGATCTGGCCCTATACACCTTTCCTGATGGATTTGATTCAGATATGGCATACCAATTAAGAGAAAGGGCTCCTCGAACTTTAGCTGAAATGCAAGACATAGTAGTGAGTGTGGAAGCCAACTTGATAGCTAAGAGAAATAGGACAAGAACTGAGAGAAAGACTACCTTTAAAGAAGAGCCTTCAGGCTGGGATCAGAAACTGGATGCAATAATCACTGGTATGCAGAGATTAGGTGATAGAGTAGAATCAGTTGAGAGGAAGTCATCATGGGAAGCATCACAACACAACCCTATCAGGAATCCCAATTTTAGGAAAAATCAAAACCCTAACACTGGCAAGGCTAGTTCTGAACCATAGATTAGACCTCCGTTCCAAGAAAATTATACAGAAGCATCCACTTCAAATGAGCAGATAGATGACACCCACATTAAGCTGATGGGCCTGAATGATGATCAACAAGTTTTTCTGAGTCAAGAAGATCATAAGGATGATGACATTAAGCAGTTCCAAACTAAGTCAGGTGAGTCATTTGACTTTAAACATGTCTATGACACAGCTGTTTATGAAGTTCTATTGAGGGCCCCGAAGTCGGGTCGACAACAAGGGGGATACCCACCCGGTCCGAAACCTGGTTGGCGGCTCCTTGCCCGTTTGGAGTAGCGGGTCCGACTGGGGGTAATGGGACCAGTTTCCCAATGTGAAGGGTATGCGTGTGTGTGTAGAGTTTGATGGTATTAATCTAAAGGTTTTTATAAGCTAGTCTTAATTGTAACTGCTAACTAATTCTATACTAATGTAATCTAATGAAGAAAAATACATCTAATCTACGCTAACCCGGGGTGTTTTCTTTTTGTTATGCGATCTAGAAAGATTTCGAACAACAACTGGTAATAAAGATCATTCAACTGTTATCAGAATATAAATCAATAAAGATAAACCATTCTGCATAAGAAGTTAGGCAGAACAGTTGTGAACAGCATATCGCATAATCAGTTTTCCATATGTTAAGCATAAATAAATGACCCCACCGTACAGAAGTGCCAAATGGTAATACAGACATTCATACAGTAACATATAAAGAACTCAGCTGCATATCACTTTAGGAATACTAGCAGAGTTTAGTCAAGAGATAAAAGTACCATTTATGACTGACTTCACTAATAAACTTCAAGCAATAATGACTTATTTCTACTTGTTCTAATATCTGATAAGAGTACAGAAGTGCAACATCAGTAACAGACATTAGAATGCAAACATAAATAAATCTCGATCCATCCATTCATCAAAAACCTCCTCTGAGGGTGCAGAAGTGCATGTTCTGAGGACAAGTTTTTTGACAGATTTCCGGACCCTTCTCCAAATGCCATGAGAAGGGTTAAATACTACTAACTAATTAATCTTAATTACATGAATTTAGGGAAACGGCTTCAAATGACCGCCCTTTACTAAAAGCAAATTTATTTCTAAAACTTAAATCTAATTTCTGACCGTTTCTGTATATTCTCTTTAGTGCTGTCAACAGTGCGACGTTTTCCTGGGAAGAGTCGGCTGGCCGCCTTCTTCTTTTGCTTGGGAGTTAAAAGTGGAAATAACAAGAGCTAGCACCTCCTTCTGACAGACCAGAAGATATTTTCGAAAACCTTTCTCTAGCTGGGTGTATTCGCTGCGTGTATACTTAGCACAACCCAGGTTCTTCTCGAACTGATTTTGCTGTTGCTATTTCGGTTTCCGGTCGTGCGAATGACTGAGTGAGTTAGGAATCACACTGTATGGACAATCCCCTGTTTCGAGAATTGTTTCCGTTCTTTGTTCCAGGCTTTTCTAGAGCGTCTTCCTTCTCTTGCGCTTCTTTCTCTGCTTTACCAAGTCCGAGCTTCAGGATCTTTTGTGAACACGGTGCTTTTGTGCGCCTTTGACTCTGAGTCCTGGATAGTCTAATTTCATCAGTGCTGGTTGGCTGATAGTCTAGAATCCGCGGTCCTGCTGCATGCGGCATCCATTTGCGGAGGCATCTTTTCTCTGTTATCTGATTGGCGCTTTCCCCTTTTCCTCAGATGTTTCCTGCATATAGATTTATATCAGTTGCGTGTCTTGCAGTCTACGCAAAGAAGAAGGGAAATGAAAAGATTGACATGAAAGCATTAAATTCTAATGAATGCATAATCCTGACATTCATCATGACTTGACTCTTCAATAAATGTGATGCAATCATTCCTTGATACTCAAGCATGCGGTCATTAATTTCCTTTAAGGCGCGCGCTTAATCTTGGGTCTATCGCGTATGTCGGAGAATTCGTGCGATGAGTCTTTTCATATCACAGATCGCGGTTCACCGATATCGCAGATCGCTGACATCGCAGATCGCTGATCGCAGATTTCATTCAATGGTTTATGCCGCTTGGTGCGACGTTTGCGATGTGCGATGTCGCATATCGGCGATCGGCGTTTATTGGAGGTCTTCTTTTTTAAGAGTGCTTGGGAGGTATGCGATGCGATGAACTTCGCGTCGCTCTTTCGCAGTTTTGCTTTTCGCGCTTGGGTAATGCTTCAGCCTTTCCTTGCGATGCGATTTAAGCCTTAGGGAGAAAAATACAAAAATTTTAACAAAATATTTTTGGGATTTTTTGTTCAGGGTCCCCCCTTTACTTGATGTTATTACTAATATCAAGCAAAGAGGGGGGGTTGTTGGTGACCACAACAATGGCGATTCACTATGAAGAACCAGTTATCTCTGCTTGTTCTATTGCATTTTCACTTCCAAAACAGAAAAATTTTCGTATGTCTAAATTTTGTTATGGACAGATAGAGTATTACCCCTTATCTTGTCAATGATGTTTTGTCACAACTTTTATTTCATTCCGATTGTTTGCTTCCTCTGGGTTATTTCTTGTATTCACACCTAGACATTACTCAGTTTTTTCAAAGACCAAAATAAGGTCTTCTCTGCGTACTGGCTTTGTAAAATATGCTCATTTGTCGTAGGTAGAGCCTCTGCTGCCCGCAAGCGCCCATAGCCTCGACAGGGTTACCATTTTATCCAGCAATGATCCTTTTTCCTGCTTGAGGTTATTTACAACATTCCAGAGAAAAATCCTTTTGACACTTTTTCTTTCTTTTTTGATTTTTTATTCTCTAAAGAACAATGTCTTGGTTTGGTGGCCAAATTATGACACAGTCATTCACTTGATTTACACTTTTGCTGAACAAGCTGGCTCGTGATGAGACCCCTTGTCTTTTGATTGCAACAATCTTGAGTCGTTGCCCTGTTTTGATAGACAGTATTGGCAAAGTCAGCAAGTTATAACATCTGTGATCATGATAAGCCGGCTCGTGATGAGACCTCTTATTCTTTGAGATATAGTGTTTTCTTGGATTGTTCCTCTGGATGCTGCGATTTTCCTTAGCAGGGAGGAAGTCATTGTTTTTCCTTAAGAAAGCTCTGGACGACAATAATAGAGTTTAAGAACAATAGTTTTGCAGAGAATACTTATTTTGTTATTGATGATACCTTTCATTGCGTTGGCATAAAACAATTTTTTGCCAAAAGTTACTTTCATCCCAGATTTCTTTGTGAAGTTGAAACTAACATCATATTCAGGCTAAAGTTAACTCTATCTGTCAATAATAAAAGTCAGATTTTCGAAAAGTTTTGCTATTTATACAAGTGAAATCAAAATCTGATAGAGAAATGGTATGTTTCTTCATGAATACTATTTATGATCATTCACAACCAACCTTATTTATAAGAAACGAAAAACTAAAATAAAACTAAAATTATCCTACAAAAATAGAAGGATGACCTTCTATGGAAAATACATTTTGAGAATTTGTCCATTTACAGGCAGGGAATCTCTCCTACCTGTCAAGTCCTGCAACACAAAAGTCGATGGGCCTATGACCTCTACAATCTGAAAAGGACCAAGCCATAGCTTCTGGAATTTCGTATGTTTGCCCTTTTCTTCATGCGCCTTATCCCACTTCAAAACTAAATCTCCCATCTGAAAGTTTTTTCTGGTCATTATGTTCGAGTCAAAAGAGGATTTTATCAGCGCTTGGTGGTGAGCATGGGTTTTCTTGGCCTGTTCTCGTTGTTCTTCTAGCTTGATTATTTCCATTTGCCTTAGTTGTAAGGGAGAAGTAGATACTTCATCAATGTATTGTACTAAGGACAAGGGGGGAATGACTAAGTGAGAAGGAAGAACTGCTTCTCTCCCATAAACTAAATTAAAGGGAGAAGTGCCGATAGAGGCTTTCTTTGTAATTCTGTCTGCCCATAAGGCGTTTACCAGCGCTTTGTGCCAATTCTTTTGGTTTTGGTCGACTATCTTTTTAATAATCCTGATTAGGTTCTTGTTTGTTGATTCAGCCAATCCATTACCTTGCGGATAGTAGTTGGCAGAATACTTCAGTTTGAACCCTCTTTTGAGCGCGAACTCAGTCATGGTATTTCCAGAAAAATATGAAGCATTATCAAATATTAAGGCCGTTGGCAATCCAAACCTAGTGATGATAAACTGATCTATGAATTCAATAATGTTTTCAGAATTAGCTGTCTTGAGAGGAACTGCCTCTACCCATTTAGTAAAATAATCAGTTGCCGTGAGGATATACCTATGCTGTTTAGAGGAGTGAGGAACGATCTCACCTATTATGTCCAGGCCCCATTGACTGAACGGCTGTTCGATGTTAACTGGCTGCAGCGGCATGGATGACTTCTTTTGTTTTCCTGCAGCAGTCTGGCAGACTTGGCATTTCCTTACGTGATTGTATGAGTCTTTGAACAGCGTGGGCCAGTAATATCCTGCACGTAAGATTTTGTGTGTGGTGGCTTCTCCAGCATAGTGTCCACCTGCTGGTCCATCGTGGAGTTCCTGCAAAACCTTTTCGGCTTAAGTTTTCTCAAGACATCTAAGAAGCACAGAATCATAATTTCTTTTAAACAGGACATCATTTAGGAGCTGGTATTGTTTAGCTTTTAATCTCAGGGCTCTCTTCTTGATGTGATCCAAGTGAAATGGAGCATGCCCGTTCTTCAGGAAATAAATGGTGTCAGCATATAATGATTCTGCGTCGTTTAGGCTTACCTCATACGCGTGTACCTCTTCAGACGATTTTTCGGGGATTTGCGATGCTCCAGCTAACATCTTGCAGAAGCCTTGGCCTCTTACGATGTGTGCCGGCTTGATCTCCAGGTCATATTCTTGCAAGGCGGTGATCCAATTCGCTCTCTTTTCGCCCACATCCTTCTGTATCAGGAGGTTTCTTACCGCTGGGAACGGTACTATGACCTTGGTATGGGCCTTTAGCAAGAAAGGTCTGAAATATTTGATCGCTTTGAAAACGGCATATGCCTGTTTCTCTACGTCCGAATATTTCAGTTCAGCACCTTGTAAGTTTGAGCTGAAAAATGCGATTGGAGCTTCTACCTTTTCTTGATTCGCCTGAGTCAAAATTGCAGCATAAGAATTCTCTGAGGCAAACGTGTATAAGACTAAAGGCTCTGAAAAATTTGGGGTTGCTAGAGATGGAGCGTTGATGATGGCTTGTTTGATTAAGTTAAACGCTTCGTGCTCGTTTAGACTGTTAGATACCTATACTAATAGGTTTCATATTTCATGATTGGCTATGGAAGGTCCAAATTTGTTCTGCTTTGATGACTCAAAGATCACATATTTCCAAGAGAACCCAATCTATGCTTATAGCTTGGTATGAGCTTCAAATTTTGATGGATGATTCAACAGCTTAATCTGGATCATTCCATGGTTTAAATTTTCAGTTGTAGAATAGAGAAAGGAGTCTGTCCAAACTGTTTAATCTTGGCAGACAAGTAGTTCAGGTAAAGAAGGAAAGGCTCCCAACAGCTTAATCTGGGACCTTGGAGGAGATAAAGGTAGAAGTAGATAGAAATAACCAAGAAAAAGCCAAAGAAAAGAAAAGGCAAGTAAGGGTCTGCAAGTCCAAGTGCACCCTCTAAGAAGAAATAAAAAATGCTAGGAAAGTAGTTGGGTAAGTAGTTGGAGTTGCAGAAAGGTTATCTTTACCATTGCAGATATGTTAACTGTGATTACCAAGGCAAAGTCTATCAAGTGACAAGGTGTTCATCTTCATCAAGTTACAGCAAGGAGCATGACTAACCTCCCTCCTCCCTCCTTTCTTTTCATTGCTAACATCCCTTTGTGAGCTGAGATGCAGGGAGGAAGATCATGGTTTCATGATGATTCTTGTTCATTCAAAAGCCACATTTCTTGTCTAAAAATCTTTTCATTTTGATCTACTCCCTAAACTAAGTGAGTTTCAAATAAACTTAGTATTTTCTCCCTCCATTCACTTCCCCCATCCATATTAACTCTAACTCTACTATGTAAATCCCCTATATTGCCTCTCCCCTACTAGTATTTACACCATGGTGTATAAACCCCAAATTTTGTATAAATATCCCTCCCCCTTGGCACTATAGCCATATGTTCTCTAAAGGGATCAGATGACATCTGGTCATTGTGATAAGCCTAAGCCAAAACCCCTTTTTCCCTTTACAAATCCCTTTCTCACTTTCAAATCCCCATTTGCATATGGAAACCCCTAAGAGCCTAGTTTCTACCCTCACCCGCTTCAAAATGGCTAAAAATCATGAAAAACCAACTTTTCCCGTTTATCCAAAGTCTAAATGGGCGGGCTCATTTACACAGAAAATTCATAAAAACCCGCTATACCAAAGTTTTCCGCCTATGCACAGATCCCCAGAATAATTGTTAAAATAATCCCCGCCCCTCACCGTACCTGCCCTTCATCTTACACTCCCGCGGACTGTCCGATCGAGTACCTCCAGATCTGACGGCCCTGATCACATCGGACCCCTTCCGATGCCCGATCGTTAATGGTACTATCCTCCTGTCACGTCAAGCTTTCGACAACCGTCAGATCTTGCTCCTCCAGATCCGATGGCCACTACAGCATCGGAGCCAATCCGTTGTCCGGACGATATCTCCCAATGGCCGTATTGTGGGCTACGTCACGCGGCAGCCACGCGTCCACTCCACAGTCCATCGGAGGTACCACTGACGCATACCGCCACCGTACCGAAGGCGGTACGATATGAAACCGCCCCGGTTTCCGGTTTTATCATTCCTGCTTCTATTACCTCACCTCCACGTCACCGCTCCGTCACCCCACGTCACCCCAGGTACGCCGTCGCATCATTTCTCCGCTCAACCACTGGTCCACCTGTCCTACCATCTCACTGTCCCTGTGGACCAACCAGAGGCCGCCACCTGGCCAGATAACGTCCTGCTGACGTCATCCGACCCTGACCCCACCTATGACGTCCTGCTGACGTCAGCACAAAAACGCGCCAAAATCGCCAAAATCCATATTTAGACCGATAATTTCGCGTTTTTTGCTATTTTTGGCGAAAGCTGTACTATTCGTTCTGCATGCAATTTACGTCTAAAACTTGCACCAGCATGCTGAGGAAATTTCGAGACCGCCAGAGCATTCATCACCCGCGCATTTACAAGATTGAGCCGACAAACTTCACCAGGTACTCTCCATTTCCACTCTGCAAGTCCATTTTCCGTGAATTCCGGGTATAGCCTCTGAGCGGACCTTAAAATGCCAATTTCACCATTAAAACTCACCATACCAGCATTCATACCAAACCAGTGTTTCCATTACACGTTTAGGAGGCCACATTGGGCGAATTTAATGGAAAATCCTCATTGGTTCGCGCAGTCGTGAAACAACCACCTGCAAGAAACGCATTTACCACAAAGCAAACTCTGCTCAGTTCTGCTACAGCTATATCCTGTTCGAAAGCAGTATTGCAACTGCTGCAACCTTCCCATTCACTCTCTGTCCTCTACAAATCACATCTTTCATCAAAGAAAACCTGATTGTGTTGCTCTGCATAGCAACTCTACCCACAATCCCAGAAAAACCATGGACCCATCAGCTCCTCCTGTAGTACTGAATGTTCAACCCCTGAATGCCCCTCAAAAGAATTTGAAATGGCAAGCCTTGGCAGATATGGATTACCAAATTGCAGAAGAGAAGCTTATGGGCAGCAAATTCCACCTTCATCTGTTGAATGAATTAAAAGCCAAGCATGAAAATGGGACAGATATACTGGGCTTATGGGACTCTTTCCTCCCTATTTTTAAGCTCCCTCAGGTCAACCAGTTCCCTGAACTGATCCACCTTTGTGCTGAACAATATGATGTTTCCCAGCGAGCTGTTGTTGACCCATCTGGTGCAGTACTCTTCTATGTTACCCCTCAAGCTATCAGAGACATGCTTTGCTTCAACCCTCAGAAGAAGCTGGTTCCTTTATCACTGGTAAATCTGATAAAACAAGGGGATAAACTCACAGATGCTCAAATTGTCAAATTCAACCAATTATACATCAAAACTAAGATTGTGATGGGCCCTCCAATTCTTCATGTATATCTCAATGAACTAGGTAGAGACCTGGCAGATATGATTTCTCCCATCCTGGGATATAGTTCAATTGAGTATATAGATGCAACCGTGCTGATAATGATGCTTATGTTTACTCCTGGCAAGTCACCAATCTGCTATGACTATGCCACCTACATATCAGACAAGATTCATGAGCAATTGATGAATTTAAGGAGAGACAGGGTGTTCAGATACACCTCCTACATTTACCATTTGATCTTATACCATCAACATGAGAAGTTTCACTTTTCAATCAAAAGAATGGATGCCCAAGGAAATCCTAGATCAGTGGTCTATTGGTCTTCTGTCTTCCACATTAGACCTGAGTCTCCATACACATACTGTGAATTCATGGATCTGTTCATCCATCCAGCCATGGCAATGCTGATGAGCTCACCTCCACCAAGACTCACTGAGGATATGCAAAGGATTCTCCAGCTGTCAAAAGCTTATAGCATTGGGGATTGGTACTTCTACCAAAACCACACTGTCATCAGGATATATGGGTGTGATCTTCCTCCTTTCAAACTACCCAAGTATGTGCCTATGAGGCTATTTGCCCTAGAGTACTTTAGGCAATTTGGCAGAGTTGATGTGCTTCATTTTTCAGGAAAGGGAAAAAAGGCACAATTGAAGGTCAAAAGCCAACTTGGCCATTTTATTTATAATGAGAGAGAACAAGGATGGAGGGAAGCAGAGCGAATGCTTGAGGCCCTTGGCCTGCAAACCAGTTTTATATGGGTACCTTATGACCCTAACCATTTCATAACTACAAGGAGGCTCAAATATAAGTTGTCTGCTTATGATCACCATAGCCTCCCTCACATTGAGAAATATGCAAATCAAGAGAAATGGAAGAGAGGGACCTTAGAAGAACCCTTGTCACAAGAAGAGCTGAACAACAGGGCATTAAGGAATCTAAAGAAGATGGCTGACCTTGAGCTTTGTTCACAGGTATTCACACTTCCAAGCACACAAACGGGAGCAGCTGAATCCTCCACAACTGCCAAGCAGCAAACTACCAAGGCTACTGAGAATATACCCAGCAGAGGCAAAGAAAAGCAAATGGAAACAGAGCAGACACATCAGGAGAAGGGGCAGTCACCTCCAGTGACCCAAGAGCAAGCAGAAAAAGGAGGGCAGCAGCAGGCAGAGCAACAACAGCAACAAGATCTGCAAACAGAAGAAGGGCAACATGACAGTCAGCAGCCCTTGCAGCAGGAGGGGGTAATTAATACTCCAACTTCCACAGAGCAACAGGCTCAGAACACTGTGCCTCCTAGGCCAGAAATCACCACTGATGCCTCGGTCCTCCAAACTCCTCAAAAGGAGGATACATTTGTTTTTAGGAAGAGGGACAAAGAAACTCCTCTCACGTCATCTATCAGCCAAGGAGAAAAGAGACAAAGATTAAATGATTTTGCTGAGGAGGACATAGCAATAAGAGAGGCATTGGGCATGGGCCCACCCAGCAGAGAAACTTCAGCAAGTTCCTTTCAGCAGGAACAGGACAGGACTATGGGAGGGGAGGTCAGTTCCTCCAGCCAACAAAAGGAAGGACAAGTGGGCATCAAACAGCAATTTATAGACATCAAAAGGAGGAATGAGCCTATCAAAGTACAACTGTACAATCATCTGCTAAACATGGCTCCTTCTAATCAGGAGAGACTTATGTCTGCCTTTGATGTAGGTGAAGGCAAAATGATAATGAGCCATTTTATGCCTACTGCATTACAGCCCCAATCTGCCTCAGATTACCTCAGAACCAACTTGGAGGTCATGGCCAAAGACATACACCCAATGGACAAGATTGAACTGCATAAAAAGACTGGTGAAATGGTGTATGCCTCTTTAGCAGATGAAACATTGGAAAATTATAAGCTAAAGAGCAGCCTTAATGCCACAGCCTCTCAATTGGAATTGGAGAGGGCATCATCCCAGGCGAAGGGCAACAGAATAAGGTCCCTTGAAGATATAATCATTGAAATTGGGCATGATCCCAAAGATATTTCAGGGATACAGGAAATTTTAAAGTTAAGGGATGCTAACATGGCTGCCATGAGGAAGAAAATTAAACTCCCTGCCACCATGCACCCTCAGACAGATGAGGTAGCCCAACAAAGGCAGGAGAAGGACACCACAGATTTATTAATCTCCATTTATAAACAGCTGATCCAAGCCCAAGAGAAGTTGGGAGAATCAGAGGCTGCAAAGGCAGCATTACAGGCATCTCTGAAACAAAGAGAAGGAGGGCAAACTTCTCAGCCTCCACCTCAGGTCATCAATCTGGAGGAAATTGCTCCTATCACTGCCCCTCCTCCTCAATAGACCGAACAAACAGTAACATCTACTTCAGCAGCGCCAACAACTACAGAGCAGGCCCAAAGCCTGGATATGCAAAAGTTGAAGAACGAAATCCAAGTCCTGGAAGCCCAGATGTTGGAGCTCAATTCAGCCAAAGACTCTTTGGCTAAAATCAATGATAGATATGATAAATCCAAACAAACTGTGGCAGAGAAAGAAAGGGAGGTGAAAGCCCTAAAAAACAAAATAAAAGAGCTAGAGAATGATCTCAAGCTAGATAAAGTGGTGGCTGAATTGAAAATAGTGCTATGGGCTAACATTGGAAAATATATCAATGAGAAATGGCCATACATTGAAACTATCCATGAGCAACTTGAGCTCATTCCAAAAGCACAGAGGGAAATTCACAGATCAAGAGCTCAACTGGGCAGTATGCCTGAAGTGGCCACCAGAATGATCAATGTACTTAATCACAAAACAAGTTCCCAGTTAACTGCAATGGGAATTACAAACAGAACGGAAACCATCCAAATGATTAAAAGGGTTCTCACACTGAGAAACTATGTGCAGACATTGGAAAGAAGAACTCAGGATATGCAGACTGAGGTGAACAAGTTTCTGGAAAAATTTCAAGTATTGGAAAGCAGAGGACTCCCCAGCTTACTGAACAGCACAGGGAGATTATTCACACATGACCAATATGCTAAAAGGGTCAATACATTTGCTACCAGCCAGATCAATGATAAGTCCAGCACCTCAGAGGAGACAGGGCCAGCCACAGGACAGTCTCTTTACAACAGAGTTGAGAATCTGTTTTTTCTAATGAATGAGATTAATCACCTGTTTGGGGTGGCTCCCAATTTCTTCAAATACACAGAGGCAGAGGAGACAATGGAGGCTATTCTCAGGCATCAACTCCCTACACAAGAATGGTGGACAAATGCCATACAGAAGATTTTGTAAACAGAGAGCCACTTAACAATTTTGTTTCATAAAGAGTATCAGGTGTCATGCAAAACACAATTCAACGAGATCAGCATGCATGATGGATTAAAGTTGAGCCAACTCGGCAGATGCATCGGCCAACAAAGCAGAAATAGAAGACTACAGGTGGCAGGGCCGAGATAATACAACACAGCAAGAGATAAAGACGCATCAATTAGCATTAAAGCCAGCCAACTCAACCGACTCAATGACCTCCAAAGGTCAAAATACCCTCTGACAGACATAAAGAGCATTTATGCTGCATTCAAAGTGCAATAACTTCTTTTCCTACTTTCTGTATGCATGTATGAAGATATTTTCTCTCTCAGATGACTCAATACCTGAGATATTTTGTATAAGCATTGCTATAAAGTCCCCTTCGCATGAGCTTGCAAGGGGTTGTTGTTGATTTCTCCTAAAGAAACTCTTATGCCGTAATCCTTTCTGGAAAGTCTAATAAAGAAAGTGATGGAATTTCTCGGATGTCTGGAAGGTTGAATGCGTTTCTGATGTTTGTTGATGACCGCTGGATCCCTGTGTATTTCACCATACAATAAGTCTCTGTAACTCTCCCTGTTAATTAGTTGTTTTTGTTAAAATCCATCCATATATGTTATCTACAAGGAAAAAGAATAGCTTTCAGGATTTACTCACTGAGTACCCTGAGTTCAATCTTTGTTGTTTATAAATGTTTTCTTCAGCTGTAGTCTAGATAAGTGTGATTCTTAATTGCTGCACTTTCAGAATACACCTTTCACAGTGGCCTTTGTCACAGGAATTCAAGCTTTGCTCCTGTGCAGTATGTTCACTTTCACCTCACCAACTTAATATAAAAATTCTTAATTGCTTTCTATTGGTTGACACACATCACCATTCAAGCTAATTTTGTTTGTCTAAAAATGCACAATAGGCCCTGCAGTTTGAACAACAACAGACCTGTATATCAAGTCACTTCACAACATCCAGACTCCATTGCCCAATGGTATTTCACTGTCTGAACACTACATCATAAGACCTGAAAGAAATCCTTCAACCAAAACATAAACCAAAACCTGAGCATAATAGCTAGCCTAAAACTCCATCACAACAGAGACAAATCATAAAGAGAGAGCCCTCTCTGATTACAGTTTGGCTAGAAACTGTGATCAAAAGACTGGTTAGTGGTTACCCCGGCCGTATTCCCTTGGGAGTCATAGGGAACAACCTGGGTGTTAACATAAATGGCGACTCCACTGGGGACTTCTTAGGATTTTTCAATTACTATCTATCTTCCAAAGCTACCATCAAGCCTGAAGCCAGCCAAGAGGCCTTAGAACTGTTTCTGTACCACAGTCACAGCTTTAGGGAAGAGCTAGTTAGGGAATCTTCATCTTAGCTTTGAAACATATATAGCCATTTCAAAATCTTCATCCAGTCCTTGCATATATAAAAACTTCCTATAAAAGTCCTGAAAAACAGTTGGAAACTGGCTCCTAAGAGAAATCCTCGACATACAAGGGCTAATCCTGACCCAAATCCACCCATCATTGTTGATAATCCGAATACCATTCCAAGAAACATCAGGAAGCAACAAAAGCAGGACCAGCCTGCTATTTTGACCTCAGGCGCAGATTTTCCCAACCTTTCTACTCCACTTAAAGTCCTCTTTAGGTCTGTCCCAAGTTCTCCTAGTTCACCATCCACATCTCAAAGTCCTCCTGCTTCATCCTCATTCACTGCACATATCCCCTTCAACCAGCATTCAGGTTCAACTTCACCTGTTACCCCTGTGGTACCCACTGTTCCTATTATCCCAGCAGTCCCTATAAATACACCCAACCCACAAAATATGGCAAATAGGTATGCACCCTTGCAGCTACCTGCTAACCCTGCAGCTCTGCCCCAGGATTACCAAACCAAAATCACATATTTTGACTCCACTGGCCATTACTCAGCTATTCAACATGCTAAGAGGATGAAAGATCACTTTGAAAACTATGAGATAGATGATGACAGCGTGAGGATGAGAATTTTTGTCCAAAGCCTGACAGGTGATGTTAGAACCTGGTTCAGGTCGATTGCTGCAAATACTATCACAACCCCTGATGAGCTGTATCAGGCCTTTATTGCCAGATGGGAAAAGAAGAAAGATCCCCTGCACATACTTGGTGAATATGAAACAATCAAGAGAGGTCCTCAAGAGACTGTTCTAGAATATTGTGCTAGATTCAACAATGTGTACAATGCAATACCGCAAAACTTGAGACCCCCCCCTGATTTGGCCCTGTACAAATTCCCTGATGGATTTGATTCTGACATAGCATTTCATTTGAGGGAGAGAGAACCTGAAACCCTTGAAGACGCTCAAAAGGCTGCTGTCACGGTAGAAGCAAACTTGATTGCCAAAAGAAACAGGGCAAGATTAGAAAAGAGAAGCATATACAAAGAAGAACCCACAGCCTTTGACCAAAATCTTGATGCCATACTCAATAGCATGAAAAGATTGGGGGATAGGGTGGAATCAGTTGAAAGAAAAGCATTATGGGAAGCACCACAAAATACCCCCCCTAGAAATCCAAATTTTAGGAGGAACCCAAACACAAACAATTGCAGGGCCAATGCTGATCCTGAAATCAGACCTCCATTTCAGGAAAACTATGCTGAAACTTCCACATTAACTGAACCAAATGAAGATCCTGAGATTAATTTGATAGGGCTAGACGGTGAAAGTCAAGTTTTCTTAACACAAGAAGATCATGAGGATGAAGAAATAAAACTGTTCCAAACTAAATCAGGTGAATCTTTTGACTTTAAACAAGGCTATGACACTGCTGTTTATGAAGTCCATAAACAATACAAGCTGAGGAGCAGAACTGTGAATATCAACCAACCTGAAAAGAAAAAGGTTAATCAGCAGCCTGAAAAAGTTATAGTCACAGAACCTAGTGACCAACTAAACTTACCTACCAAAGAAGTGATTGTTGAAGAAATCACTGAACCACTGTCCTCAAGACAGCAGTCTCTGCACACTTCATCTTCTCATCCTAATTCAAATATTACTCCCCAAGAGATGACTAACAAGGATAAATCCCAAAGACAAAATAAAAATCAAGAAGAAGATGTAATGAACAAGGAGAGAACTGTCACCTATAACCCCAAAACCCAGTCTGATAAACCTTTTGATCTTGAAACAGAAATTAGCAAAATAAAAATAGCTATTCCCCTCTCGGAATTAGCCAAGAATGACAGCTATAAATTGCAAATTAAAAGGTCCCTACAACTCACTAGCAACAAAGATGATGTCAATGTACTGGATGACACCCCAGAACTCCTTTTTGGCCCAGAAGTAGATGGAAAAACAGTAGTCACAGGGGTACTGCCTTTCTATGTCAGTTTACATATTCATGACAAAGTGTTACATAATGCAATGTTCGACTCAGGTGCCTCTCACAATCTTATGCCAAAAGCAGTCATGGAAAGATTGAATTTAGACATAACAAGACCATACAAGGACCTGTTTTCCTTTGACTCCAGCCAAGTCAAATGTTTAGGTCTCATAAAAGACTTATGTGTGTCTCTAGTTCAATATCCAAACAAGACAATCCTAATGGATGTGGTAGTTGCTGATATCCCACCTAAGTATGGAATGTTGTTGTCAAGATCATGGGGAGCCAAACTCCAAGGTTCCCTACAATTAGACATGTCATATGCCACCATCTCTGTGTTTGGGCAACCCAAAAGACTATACAGAGAAACACTGATGAAGTACATGGTCAGCAGTGAAGAAAAACCTCAAAATTTTCCTATATATGCTGTCCATTCAGACATAGACTCATACATTCTCTTCAATGATACAACTACTCCCTTAAAAGGTGAAGTCGAAACCAAGATATCCATACAGGAGGGAGATGCAATGGAGAGTAGTATCACTCATGAAACGACAGTCAAACAAACATTTGATAGTGCTGCTACCTTAGTTGTCAAGAACATCCAATTGAATAATGGAACTGTCCTAGAAGACCAGCTAGAGAAACAATCACAACTGCTACTTACATTACCAGCCCATGAACAAATCATAAAACCTCCTCCCCAACAGAATATTCTATGGTTCCTTGAATTTGATGGCTCAGTCAACAAATTAGGGGCAGGAGCTGGAGTTTGGGTACACAATAAGGAAAATAGTTATGCAGAAGGCAGAGCCTATAGATTGAATTTCAGATGTACTAATAACATGGCAGAATATGAAGCTCTTTTATTAGGACTCAAGTTGGCAAAATTCTTACAAGCTGCCAGGGTTTCAATCATGGGAGATTCTGATTTAGTTATCCAACAAGTGAAGGGAAACTTTGTCACCAATGACAAAAGACTAAGGACTTATAGGTCTGCTGTTGCTGAGGTACTAAACTTTTTCTCTGAATTCCAAATTACTAAAATTCCCAGAACCCAAAATCTGCATGCTCATAGTTTAGCCACCTTTGCGAGTACCTGCAAGTTGCCCTTTGAGCCCCACCATTGTTTTACAGCTGAAGTAAAACACAGACCCTCTATTCCAAACAACATCAATGATTGGCAAGTATTTGAAGATGACAAGCAAATAAATCAGTTTTTAACTCTACAGCAAGAATTTGCAGGATTAAATATTGACAATGAGACAGCAAGTCAATCACAAATACTTGAGACAGCAAGTCAATCACAAATATTTGATGGAGCAAGTCCATCACAAATACAGTTTCAACAGACTGCTCAGCCAATATCACCCAGGACTGCTAAACAAATGCTGAATCCAACTATTTTCAATATAGAAAACATCCAGCAGATTCAACAAGTCGACTGGGAAGAGGGAGTGTCCAATACCGAAACTGAGATCATTGAGCTAAAGGACAATTTTCTACCAACAGGCCTGACCCCACTAGAAGACATCTTTGATTCAAATGATATTCCCAGGAAGCCAAAAATGCAGCCCCTGAATACAGCCATTGAAGAGTGCAACATAGGTACAATTGACAAGCCCAAGATAATTAAATTATCTGCTTCCTTACCTCCTGACCAAAAGCCAAAATACATTGACCTCTTCAAAGAGTTCCAGGATGTTTTTGCATGGAGCTATGAGGACCTGAAGTCCTATGACACCACTGTAATCCAACACACTATTCCTCTCAAACCTGATCAAAAGCCCTTTAAACAAAAACTGAGGAGAATTAATCCTATGCTTCTACCAACAATGGAACAAGAGGTACATAAAATGTTCAAAGCAGGCATCATAGCACCAATCAGATTCTCTGAATGGATTTCCAACTTAGTCCCTATGAGAAAGAAGACAGGAGAGATCAGGCTGTGTGTGGACTTAAGGAATCTAAACCAAGTATCCTTAAAGGATAACTACCCCTTACCCAAGATGGACCACATTCTTCAAAGGGTAGTGGGGGCCTCAAGGATCTCATTGCTGGATGGATTTTCAGGTTTTAATCAGATCTTAGTTCACCCTGATGATCAGGACAAAACAGCATTTACAACCCCGTGGGGAACTTTCAAATATGTAAAAATGCCTTTTGGATTGAAGAATGCAGGGGCAACATTTCAAAGAGAAATGGACATTGCTTTTTCCAAAGAGATTCATGACTTCTTAGTCATTTACTTAGATGATCTCACACCTTTTTCAAAATCTGACCAAGAGCATCTCAAGCATCTAAGACAGATCTTCCTAAAATGCAGAAAATATGGAATCTCCTTGAACCCTAAGAAATCACTCTTTGGATTAGAAGAAGGCAAGCTCTTGGGACACATCATCTCAAAAGATGGCATTAGAATTGACCCAGATAGGATACAAGCTATCCTGCAAATGCCTCATCCAAGGAATGTCAAAGAATTACAAGGATTCTTGGGAAAAATCAATTTCTTAAGAAGGTTTATCCCAAACCTAGCAGAGCTAACCAGATTATTAAACAACATGCTGAAAAAGGATTCAAAAGTGAAGTGGACTGTGGAGGCCAATCAAGCATTTGAAGGTATAAAACTGGCCCTCACCCAAACCCCAGTCTTAACCAACCCTCAGTTTGACAGAGAATTTATTATTTTCTCTTTTGCTTCCCAACATACTATTGCGGCTGTTTTGCTACAAAAAGATGACCAAGGAAATGAGAAGCCAATTGCTTTCTTTAGCAAAGCTCTTAGGGATGCACCTTTAAAGTATCAAATCATGGAAAAACAAGCCTATGCTTTAGTCAAAGCAATCAAAGACTTTAGGATTTATATCCTTTACTCCCATGTGAAAGCTTATGTGCCAAGTCCTATTGTCAAAGATATTCTCACCCAAGAAAACCTAGAAGGCAGAAGAGGAAAGTGGATTGCCAGTATCTTGGAATTTGACATTGAGATAAAACCTACAAAACTAATAAAAGGGCAAGGCTTGGCCAAATTAATGACAGAAACAAACTTTCAAGCCTTAGACATCAATCAGCTGGACAGTGAAATCGAGCTGGCGACTCCAAAGATCAATGTAGCCTTTGAACAATCCCCCTGGTACTCTGATATCTGTTATGTGTTACAAAACCTGTGTGCTCCCCCAGGACTGTCCAAAACTAAGTGTAGGTTCTTAAAAATGAAAACATCAAGATTTTGTGTGATGGATGGCAATTTGCTTTGGAAAAACCATGAAGGTATATTGCTGCACTGTTTAATTGAAAATGAAACTAACAATATCATGCAAGAGTTTCATGCAGGAGACTGTGGTGGACACTTGTACTGGAAGTCCACTGTGGATAAGATACTAAGGGCTGGTTACTACTGGCCCACCATGTTCTCTGATGTCAAGAGATTCACTACCTCATGTCATAAATGCCAAGTCTTTGAGGGAAAGAGACAGCTGCTGCCACTTCCCTTGAGGCCTATTGCAACAGAGAGACCTTTTCAACAATGGGGCCTAGACTTCATTGGGGAAATTCATCCCTCATCTTCAGGCCAACATAGATGGATCTTAATAGCCACAGACTACTTCACTAAGTGGATTGAAGCTGCCCCGTGCAGACAAGCAAATGATTCAGTAATCATTCAGTTCTTGGAAAACAACATACTGGCTAGATTTGGCTGCCCTGATAAAATTATTACAGACAATGCTGCTGCCTTCAGATCCAAGAAAATGGTGAATTTCTATCACAAATTTCATATTACTTTGGGCCATTCTACTGCATACTATCCCCAAGGAAATGGCCTTGCTGAATCATCAAATAAAAGCCTTGTAAACATTATAAAGAAGGTACTTGAAGAGAACAAAAAGAACTGGCACAAAAAACTAGTCAATGCCTTATGGGAAGATAGACTAACAACCAAAAGATCAATTGGGACCAGCCCATATGAGTTAGTTTATGGATTAGAGGCCAAGTTCCCCTCTTCACTAGGAGTGCCTGTCATGAAGCTTCTTCAAGAAAGCCAAGCTGAGCCAAATGATATGCAAAGAAGGATAAATCAAATCATATGTCTGCAGCAAACCAGAGATCAAGTTTTCAGCAGAGTTCAGGTATTACAAGAAAAACTAAAGAAAGCCTTTGATAGAAGAACCAAAGCAGAAGATTTCAAAATTGGTGATAAAGTCCTCAAGTGGGATGCAAGAAGAGAAGAGAAAGGAAAACATGGAAAATTTGATTCCTTATGGAGAGGACCATTTGCTGTCCAAGCAGTACAAGGTAATAATACATATTTCCTCAAAAGTCTGACTGAAGCTGACTTGGATGAAGGTCCTGTCAATGGCAGGATGCTGAAGCACTATTTTGACTATTTCCCATGAGTGCAACCTAAGGTTCCCTTGTATATATGCAGATGTACATATTATTTTCTGTTTAGATTGTAAAGATGCAGTTTTCCAAGTTATTGACTAACCAGCAAAAGGTAAATACAATCAGAGGTCTACCAAGAAGGGAAGCACAAAATTTGGCACTTCAAAGCAGCAAACTTCAAGGATGATATGGGCAGCCATGGAGCAAGGAAATCTGACCTGCTGTTCTTGGTCTTTCAAAAGAAACACCATCCCCATGTGGAGCCACTGTTAGATACCTATACTAATAGGTTTCATATTTCATGATTGGCTATGGAAGGTCCAAATTTGTTCTGCTTTGATGACTCAAAGATCACATATTTCCAAGAGAACCCAATCTATGCTTATAGCTTGGTATGAGCTTCAAATTTTGATGGATGATTCAACAGCTTAATCTGGATCATTCCATGGTTTAAATTTTCAGTTGTAGAATAGAGAAAGGAGTCTGTCCAAACTGTTTAATCTTGGCAGACAAGTAGTTCAGGTAAAGAAGGAAAGGCTCCCAACAGCTTAATCTGGGACCTTGGAGGAGAAAAGGGTAGAAGTAGATAGAAATAACCAAGAAAAAAGCCAAAGAAAAGAAAAGGCAAGTAAGGGTCTGCAAGTCCAAGTGCACCCTCTAAGAAGAAATAAAAAATGCTAGGAAAGTAGTTGGGTAAGGAGTTGGAGTTGCAGAAAGGTCATCTTTACCATTGCAGATATGTTAACTGTGATTACCAAGGCAAAGTCTATCAAGTGACAAGGTGTTCATCTTCATCAAGTTACAGCAAGGAGCATGACTAACCTCCCTCCTCCCTCCTTTCTTTTCATTGCTAACATCCCTTTGTGAGCTGAGATGCAGGGATGAAGACCATGGTTTCATGATGATTCTTGTTCATTCAAAAGCCACATTTCTTGTCTAAAATCCTTTCATTTTGATCTACTCCCTAAACTAAGTGAGTTTCAAATAAACTTAGTATTTTCTCCCTCCATTCACTTCCCCCATCCATATTAACTCTAACTCTACTATGTAAATCCCCTATATTGCCTCTCCCCTACTAGTATTTACACCATGGTGTATAAACCCCAAATTTTGTATAAATATCCCTCCCCCTTGGCACTATAGCCATATGTTCTCTAAAGGGATCAGATGACATCTGGTCATTGTGATAAGCCTAAGCCAAAACCCCTTTTCCCCTTTACAAATCCCTTTCTCACTTTCAAATCCCCATTTGCATATGGAAACCCCTAAGAGCCTAGTTTCTACCCTCACCCGCTTCAAAATGGCTAAAAAGCATGAAAAACCAACTTTTCCCGTTTATCCAAAGTCTAAATGGGCGGGCTCATTTACACAGAAAATTCATAAATACCCGCTATACCAAAGTTTTCCGCCTATGCACAGATCCCCAGAATAATTGTTAAAATAATCCCCGCCCCTCACCGTACCTGCCCTTCATCTTACACTCCCGCAGACCGTCCGATCGAGCACCTCCAGATCCGACGGCCCTGATCACATCGGACCCCTTCCGATGCCCGATCGTTAATGGTACTATCCTCCTGTCACGTCAAGCTCCCGACAACCGTCAGATCTTGCTCCTCCAGATCCGACGGCCACTACAGCATCGGAGCCGATCCGCTGTCCGGACGATATCTCCCGATGGCCGTATTGTGGGCTACGTCACGCGGCAGCCACGCGTCCACTCCACAGTCCATCGGAGGTACCACTGAGGCATACCGCTACCGTACCGAAGGCGGTGCGATATGAAACCGCCCCGGTTTCTGGTTTTATCATTCCTGCTTGTATTACCTCACCTCCACGTCACCGCTCCGTCACCCCACGTCACCCCAGGTACGCCGTCGCATCATTTCTCCGCTCAACCACTGGTCCACCTGTCCTGCCATCTCACTGTCCCTGTGGACCAACCAGAGGCCGCCACCTGGCCGGATGACGTCCTGCTGACGTCATCTGACCCTGACCCCACCTATGACGTCCTGCTGACGTCAGCACAAAAATGCGCCAAAATCGCCAAAATCCATATTTAGACCGATAATTTCGCGTTTTTTGCTATTTTTGGCGAAAGCTGTACTATTCGTTCTGCATGCAATTTACGTCTAAAACTTGCACCAGCATGCTGAGGAAATTTCGAGACCGCCAGAGCGTTCATCACCCGCGCATTTGCAAGATTGAGCCGACAAACTTCACCAGGTACTCTCCATTTCCACTCTGCAAGTCCATTTTCCGTGAATTCCGGGTATAGCCTCTGAGCGGACCTTAAAATGCCAATTTCACCATTAAAACTCACCATACCAGCATTCATACCAAACCAGTGTTTCCATTACACGTTTAGGAGGCCACATTGGGTGAATTTAATGGAAAATCCTCGTTGGTTCGCGCAGTCATGAAACAGCCACCTGCAAGAAACGCATTTACCACAAAGCAAACTCTGCTCAGTTCTGCTACAGCTATATCCTGTTCGAAAGCAGTATTGCAACTGCTGCAACCTTCCCATTCACTCTCTGTCCTCTACAAATCACATCTTTCATCAAAGAAAACCTGATTGTGTTGCTCTGCACAGCAACTCTACCCACAATCTCAGAAAAACCATGGACCCATCAGCTCCTCCTGTAGTACTGAATGTTCAACCCCTGAATGCCCCTCAAAAGAATTTGAAATGGAAATCCTTGGCAGATATGGATTACCAAATTGCAGAAGAGAAGCTTATGGGCAGCAAATTCCACCTCCATCTGTTGAATGAATTAAAAGCCAAGCATGAAAATGGGACAGATATATTGGGCTTATGGGACTCTTTCCTCCCTATTTTTAAGCTCCCTCAGGTCAACCAATTCCCAGAACTGATCCACCTCTGTGCTGAACAATATGATGTTTCCCAGCGAGCTGTTGTTGACCCATCTGGTGCAGTACTCTTCTATGTTACCCCTCAAGCTATCAGAGACATGCTTTGCTTCAACCCTTAGAATAAGCTGGTTCCTTTATCACTGGTAAATCTGATAAAACAAGGGGATAAACTCACAGATGCTCAAATTGTCAAATTCAACCAATTATACATCAAAACTAAGATTGTGATGGGCCCTCCAATTCTTCATGTATATCTCAATGAACTAGGTAGAGACCTGGCAGATATGATTTCTCCCATCCTGGGATATAGTTCAATTGAGTATATAGATGCAACCGTGCTGATAATGATGCTTATGTTTACTCCTGGCAAGTCACCAATCTGCTATGACTATGCCACCTACATATCAGACAAGATTCATGAGCAATTGATGAATTTAAGGAGAGACAGGGTGTTCAGATACACCTCCTACATTTACCATTTGATCTTATACCATCAACATGAGAAGTTTCACTTTTCAATCAAAAGAATGGATGCCCAAGGAAATCCTAGATCAGTGGTCTATTGGTCTTCTGTCTTCCACATTAGACCTGAGTCTCCATACACATACTGTGAATTCATGGATCTGTTCATCCATCCAGCCATGGCAATGCTGATGAGCTCACCTCCACCAAGACTCACTGAGGATATGCAAAGGATTCTCCAGCTGTCAAAAGCTTATAGCATTGGGGATTGGTACTTCTACCAAAACCACACTGTCATCAGGATATATGGGTGTGATCTTCCTCCTTTCAAACTACCCAAGTATGTGCCTATGAGGCTATTTGCCCTAGAGTACTTTAGGCAATTTGGCAGAGTTGATGTGCTTCATTTTTCAGGAAAGGGCAAAAAGGCACAATTGAAGGTCAAAATCCAACTTGGCCATTTTATTTATAATGAGAGAGAACAAGGATGGAGGGAAGCAGAGCGAATGCTTGAGGCCCTTGGCCTGCAAACCAGTTTTATATGGGTACCTTATGACCCTAACCATTTCATAACTACAAGGAGGCTCAAATATAAGTTGTCTTCTTATGATCACCATAGCCTCCCTCACATTGAGAAATATGCAAATCAAGAGAAATGGAAGAGAGGGACCTTAGAAGAACCCTTGTCACAAGAAGAGCTGAACAACAGGGCATTAAGGAATCTAAAGAAGATGGCTGACCTTGAGCTTTGTTCACAGGTATTCACACTTCCAAGCACACAAACGGGAGCAGCTGAATCCTCCACAACTGCCAAGCAGCAAACTACCAAGGCTACTGAGAATATACCCAGCAGAGGCAAAGAAAAGCAAATGGAAACAGAGTAGACACATCAGGAGAAGGGGCAGTCACCTCCAGTGACCCAAGAGCAAGCAGATAAAGGAGGGCAGCAGCAGGCAGAACAACAACAACAACAAGATCTGCAAACAGAAGAAGGGCAACATGACAGTCAGCAGCCCTTGCAGCAGGAGGGGGTAATTAATACTCCAACTTCCACAGAGCAACAGGCTCAGAACACTGTGCCTCCTAGGCCAGAAATCACCACTGATGCCTCGGTCCTCCAAACTCCTCAAAAGGAGGATACATTTGTTTTTAGGAAGAGGGACAGAGAAACTCCTCTCACGTCATCTATCAGCCAAGGAGAAAAGAGACAAAGATTAAATGATTTTGCTGAGGAGGACATAACAATAAGAGAGGCATTGGGCATGGGCCCACCCAGCAGAGAAACTTCAGCAAGTTCCTTTCAGCAGGAACAGGACAGGACTATGGGAGGGGAGGTCAGTTCCTCCAGCCAACAAAAGGAAGGACAAGTGGGCATCAAACAACAATTTATAGACATCAAAAGGAGGAATGAGCCTATCAAAGTACAGCTGTACAATCATCTGCTAAACATGGCTCCTTCTAATCAGCAGAGACTTATGTCTGCCTTTGATGTAGGTGAAGGCAAAATGATAATGAGCCATTTTATGCCTATTGCATTACAGCCCCAATCTGCCTCAGATTACCTCAGAACCAACTTGGAGGTCATGGCCAAAGACATACACCCAATGGACAAGATTGAACTGCATAAACAGACTGGTGAAATGGTGTATGCCTCTTTAGCAGATGAAACATTGGAAAATTATAAGCTAAAGAGCAGCCTTAATGCCACAGCCTCTCAATTGGAATTGGAGAGGGCATCATCCCAGGCGAAGGACAACAGAATAAGGTCCCTTGAAGATATAATCATTGAAATTGGGCATGATCCCAAAGATATTTCAGGGATACAGGAAATTTTAAAGTTAAGGGATGCTGACATGGCTCCCATGAGGAAGAAAATTAAACTCCCTGCCACCATGCACCCTCAGACAGATGAGGTAGCCCAACAAAGGCAGGAGAAGGACACCACAGATTTATTAATCTCCATTTATAAATAGCTGATCCAAGCCCAAGAGAAGTTGGGAGAATCAGAGGCTGCAAAGGCAGCATTACAGGCATCTCTGAAACAAAGAGAAGGAGGGCAAACTTCTCAGCCTCCACCTCAGGTCATCAATCTAGAGGAAATTGCTCCTATCACTACCCCTCCTCCTCAACAGATCGAACAAACAGCAACATCTACTTCAGCAGCGCCAACAACTACAGAGCAGGCCCAAAGCCTGGATATGCAAAAGTTGAAGAACGAAATCCAAGTCCTGGAAGCCCAGACGTTGGAGCTCAATTCAGCCAAAGACTCTTTGGCTAAAATCAATGATAGATATGATAAATCCAAACAAACTGTGGCAGAGAAAGAAAGGGAGGTGAAAGCCCTAAAAAACAAAATAAAAGAGCTAGAGAATGATCTCAAGCTAGATAAAGTGGTGGCTGAATTGAAAATAGTGCTATGGGCTAACATTGGAAAATCTATCAATGAGCAATGGCCATACATTGAAACTATCCATGAGCAACTTGAGCTCATTCCAAAAGCACAGAGGGAAATTCACAGATCAAGAGCTCAACTGGGCAGTATGCCTGAAGTGGCCACCAGAATGATCAATGTACTTAATCACAGAACAAGTTCCCAGTTAACTGCCATGGGAATTACAAACAGAACGGAAACCATCCAAATGGTTAAAAGGGTTCTCACACTGAGAAACTATGTGCAGACATTGGAAAGAAGAACTCAGGATATGCAGACTGAGGTGAACAAGTTTCTGGAAAAATTTCAAGTATTGGAAAGCAGAGGACTCCCCAGCTTACTGAACAGCACAGGGAGATTATTCACACATGACCAATATGCTAAAAGGGTCAATACATTTGCTACCAGCCAGATCAATGATAAGTCCAGCACCTCAGAGGAGACAGGGCCAGCCACAGGACAGTCTCTTTACAACAGAGTTGAGAATCTGTTTTTTCTAATGAATGAGATTAATCACCTGTTTGGGGTGGCTCCCAATTTCTTCAAGTACACAGAGGCAGAGGAGACAATGGAGGCTATTCTCAGGCATCAACTCCCTACACAAGAATGGTGGACAAATGCCATACAGAAGATTTTGTAAACAGGGAGCCACTTAACAATTTTGTTTCATAAAGAGTATCAGGTGTCATGCAAAACACAGTTCAACGAGATCAGCATGCATGATGGATTAAAGTTGAGCCAACTCGGCAGATGCATCGGCCAAAAAAGCAGAAATAGAAGACTACAGGTGGCAGGGCCGAGATAATACAGCACAACAAGAGATAAAGACGCATCAATTAGCGTTAAAGCCAGCCGACTCAACCGACTCAATGACCTCCAAAGGTCAAAATACCCTCTGACAGACATAAAGAGCATTTATGCTGCATTCAAAGTGCAATAACTTCTTTTCCTACTTTCTGTACGCATGTATGAAGATATTTTCTCTCTCAGATGACTCAATACCTGAGATATTTTGTATAAGCATTGCTATAAAGTCCCCTTCTCATGAGCTTGCAAGGGGTTGTTGCTGATTTCTCCTAAAGAAACTCTTATGCTGTAATCGTTTCTGGAAAGTCTAATAAAGAAAGCGATGGAATTTCTCGGATGTCTGGAAGGTTGAATGCGTTTCTGATGTTTGTTGATGACCGCTGGATCCCTGTGTATTTCACCATACAATAAGTCTCTGTAACTCTCCCTGTTAATTAGTTGTTTTTGTTAAAATCCATCCATATATGTTATCTACAAGGAAAAAGAATAGCTTTCAGGATTTACTCACTGAGTACCCTGAGTTCAATCTTTGTTGTTTATAAATGTTTTCTTCAGCTGTAATCTAGATAAGTGTAATTCTTAATTGCTGCACTTTCAGAATACACCTTTCACAGTGGCCTTTGTCACAGGAATTCAAGCTTTGCTCCTGTGCAGTATGTTCACTTTCACCTCACCAACTTAATAGAAAATTCTTAATTGCTTTCTGTTGGTTGACACACATCACCATTCAAGCTAATTTTGTTTGTCTAAAAATACACAATAGGCCCTGCAGTTTGAACAACAACAGACCTGTATATCAAGTCATTTCACAACATCCAGACTCCATTGCCCAATGGTATTTCACTATCTAAACACTACATCATAAGACCTGAAAGAAATCCTTCAACCAAAACATAAACCAAAACCTGAGCATAATAGCTAGCCTAAAACTCCATCACAACAGAGACAAATCATAAAGAGAGAGCCCTCTCTGATTACAGTTTGGCTAGAAACTGTGATCCAAAGACTGGTTAGTGGTTACCCCGGCCGTATTCCCTTGGGAGTCATAGGGAACAACCTGGGTGTTAACATAGACCCCATTTAAAGTTTGAATTCTTTTTTATCATTTTTTGTAAAGGAGAAATAATACGTGAAAAATCTGGGACAAATCTTTTCACAAAATTGATCTGTCCTAGGAAAGATTGCATGGTCTTTTTGTTATGGGGCATGGATATCTCGGAAATTTCTTTGATTCTGTCAGGTTCAATGTGAATGCCAGATTTGGACACTATGAATCCTAGCAATTTCCCTTCACTCAACGCGAAAAAAGATTTCTTCGGGTTAAGAGAGATCCCATACCTTAAACATCTTTGAAAGATTTGCTTCAAATCTTTGAGATGGTCACTTCGGTTCTTGGAGTACACAGTTATATCATCTAGGTAAATCACTACCGATTTATTGACTAAACCTTTAAATGCAATGTCCATGGCTCTCTGAAAAGTAGCGCCGACGTTGATCAGACCGAACGGCATCTTCCGATACGCGTAGGTACCCCATTTGGTTCGGAAGGTGGTTTTTAACTGATCATCCGGGTGTACTAGCACTTGATTATATCCTGAAAATCCGTCCAGGAAAGACATTAACTCTGAGCCTGCTACTGCCTGTAATATTTGCTCCATAGGTGGGAGGGGGAAATTGTCTTTCTGACAGGCTTTGTTGAGATTCCGGAAGTCGATGCAGATTCTAATATCTCCGTTTTTCTTCCTAACAGGTACCATATTGGATACCCATTTGGAATGTCTGACCGGGAATATTATTCTGGCTCTCAACAACTTATTCAGCTCAGTTTTTATCTGATTTTCCAAGTTGGGGTGGATTTTTCTGAGCTTCTGTTGGACAGGTTTCTCATTGTCAATCATAGGGATAGTGTGTTGAATGATAGAAGTGTTGTAAGTTTTTAGCTCGTCGTAATTCTAGGCAAAGATGTTTTTGTATTGTCGTAGAAGACGGATATATGCTGATTTTTCTTCAGGGGCTAGGCCTTGGCCTAGATTAACGTTTTGCGGCTTCTCATCGGTTCCTAGGTTCACTGATTCGTAGTTCAGAGTTGAACTGTAAAGTTTGGCATTAGCCGACCTTTTGAACTTACTTTTCAAGTCGTATAAGTCTTCTAGTTTGACCACCGATTTGGGTATAGCATTATCAATGTTACTTCGTTGTATCTGGTGATCATGACAGTCTTCGTCGATTATCTGGTTTGAGTAGGATCCTTCGGAGGTGAGGAAACTTACGATGTCTGGGTCGTCGTTGAATACTCTCCAGTTGGTGATGTTGTCAGGGATGGACGGTTTAAAAATTAACTCTATCGAAAACCTATCTGGACTAAAGTCTTCGGAGGGAATGAGTCTGGAGGCTACGTTAGCTAACAGGTCTGCGCTTGCATTGTGAAGTCTCGGGATTGACGAAATATTGAATGCTATAAAATGTGCAGTGAGATCTTGTACTAAAGATTGATAGTGCTTTAAATGACTAGACAGGCAGTGTATGGTGTTACGTACCTGTTTGACGACGATCTCAGAATCTCCAAAGACTTGAAGATATTAGACGTTGCAGCCGATTGCTTTGTATAGGCCTTGGACCAAGGCCTCATATTCCGCTGTGTTGTTCGTGCAATCGAACTCCAGTCTGCATGTAAGCATGGTCTTGTTTCCGTCGGGGCTAATCAAAACGCATCCTGCTCCCGCTCCCTCGTTGGATTTAGAGCCATCAAAATATAATTTCCAAAATAAAGAAGTATTTACAGGGTTATCTAAGAAACTAACACATTTTGAATCATCAGTCTGGGAAAAGTTTTCTACTTGGGACAAAATTGAATTTTCTAAATATGGTGATATGTGAGCATTGAAATTTCCGAGGAAAGAGTCTACCGAGTAGTTGCCTATGATGTTGCTGTTGTATGCTATGGCTTCATTCTCTCCTTCCAAATCCACCACTATGTATTTTTGGTGCAATTCTCGTTCAACCTTTATTTGATTTGGTTTCCCATTGAAGGGTAACCACATGTGTGACCAGTCGGTTGAAAAGTATCTATGGAGTTTCTCGGACCAGTCCCTGCTAAGAATCAGACCATAAAATTCAGGGATATCAGCCACTAGAATGTTGATAACCTGGGATACCTTGGGGTTAGACGACAGTCTTATGGTCACTTGATTAAGTTCGCCTATCACTTCGACTTGTGATCGATCAAGTTGAACTATACGCACTGTGGATTTTTGCGGTTGAACATTCAGTTTAGCACATATTGACTTGGGTAGAATATTGGTTGAAGCACCAGAATCAACCAAGCAGTTGTGCACGTTTCTGTTAAAGATTTCATAAGTGAGGAGGAAAGGAGGAGTATGAGATCTAGATCTCCCTCCAATCAAATCGATGTCATTTGGATCGATTTTATTGATCGTGTTGATTGGGGGTCTTCCTATATTATGGGAAGCTACAGCTGTAGGTAAAGGTGTAGTAGGCACAGCATGTAACTCTTTCATCATGATTTTCTGTTGGTGTTTCAATTTGCTCAACTCGTACAGAGTGATATTAGCCCTAGTCTTTTTCATGTCATCGATGATGTTATACTCCATTTCATCCGACACTATCAGTGTCTTTGATGGAGGCATTTGATCTGATTGGACTGGGCTAAATGAGGTCGTTTTAGCAGTTGTTTTCTTTGTTGCGACCCTTTCTTTTGCTGCAGGGCTTGCGCCCTTCTGTTTTGGGGTAGTTTGGGGAGGATCAAGTTGATTTTTGCTACGTGTGCTAACCGGAAGTGCTTCTTGATCTTCCTCTTGTGGGAGGATGAAATCCCACATTCCTTGCAGTTCCACCACTTCTTCATCGTCGGTCTGCGTTTCGATGGTGCTTTCTTCTTCTTCTTCTTCAAATTCCACGTTTGAGACCACGTTGGGTGGCTTCGTCTCCATAGGAGGATTTCTTTTAAAATTCCTAAAAGGCTTTCTTGGGGACGATTCTGCTACTTGTTTCCTTATGTCAATCATCTCATTAGACATGGCCTTTAACACCTTTTGTAATCCTTCCATGTCAAAAGGATCTTTCGTTTGCTTCTTTTTGGTGTCTTCTTTGAAAGAGATTTTCTTAGATTTACGCTCTTCGATTGTAGATCTCTTTTCTAGGGCTACTACGTGTTTTTCAACTGCTAATGCCTCAGCCAAATTTTCAACTAAGGTTGTCTTGCTTGCCCTATCTACGAAGATGGCCAAGTTTGAAGGTAAGGTCGTGATGTACCATTCGCATCTTACTTCCTCGCTGGGTTGAGAAGCAGCGGGGATTTTGTTGAGGATCTTGTTGAACCGTAAGTTAAAATCTTTAATGGGTTCCCTAGCCTCAGCTTTAAGATTGGATAAATCGTTGATCAGTGTCGCTGTCGATCTATCATCACCGAATTTGGTAAGAAATTGACTTTGAAAAATGTCCCAGCTGGTGATAGATCCGGAGGGCAGCGAAAAGTACCATGACCCGGCTGTCCCTTGCATTGTATAGGGGAAAAGTCAGACCACGGCATCTTCGTTGGTAACTCCGTTGAGATTAACAGAAAGCATAAAATTATTGATATGTTCTTCAGCTAGCATTCCTGTTTCTGGATTGAACTTCGGTAGCCATTTCTCAGGATGGGCAGGTATTGGACTTAGGGTTGGAGGCATTAAAACTACCCCAGGATTGTTCCATGGAGATTGGGCCATCGCTGAGTTGCTAGTTAACAAAAGTTCAGAAGATGATCTTTGATGTTGAGAAGGTGAAGATATTATGACCTTCGATGATTGCGGAGGAAGGGTTGTGGAAGATGGATGAGTGATTTGAGGTGAAGATGTGGGTGGTTGACTTCGCGGAGAGGGAATTGAAATGGACGAAGTGGATGAAAGAGTCTCTCTGTCAGACTCTGGAAGTGCTTTCCTTGCTCTTTTCCTAGTGGGGAGAGGGATTTCAGTTGGCTAGATGCCAAACTTTTCACTCTTCAATCGGGTCAGGGGATGAGCAGGATTGTACTGCGAAGTCACGCTGCCTTTAGATTTATCAGACCTCTGAGTAAAAATAGAGAATCCCTGGAGTTTACGGATCAAAGTTTGAACTTCAGGGGGATCAATAATAAGTTGGTCTGATGTATCAGGGTGTATAGCAGCGGTGGATGTCCGAGCGACTTCTAGTTCCGAGTTTAGTCGTACCGGGGAAGTCGGGGAAGTTGGTGAGGGTGATTTGCTCTCAGAATGGTATTTGGATTTTGAATTATGCGCCATTCATAGCTCGTGCCCTCCTTCTAGCGCCAGAAATGATGAGGGCCCCGAAGTCGGGTCGACAACAAGGGGGATACCCACCCGGTCCGGAACCTGGTTGGCGGCTCCTTGCTCGTTTGGAGTAGCGGGTCCGACTGGGGGTAATGGGACCAGTTTCCCAATGTGAAGGGTGTGCGTGTGTGTGTAGAGTTTGATGGTATTAATCTAAAGGTTTTTCTAAACTAGTCTTAATTCTAACTGCTAACTAATTCTATACTAATGTAATCTAATGAAGAAAAATACATCTAATCTACGCTAACCTGGGGTGTTTTCTTTTTGTTATGCGATCTAGAAAGATTTCGAACAACAGCTGGTAATAAAGATCATTCAACTATTATCAAAATATAAATCAATAAAGATAAACCATTCTGCATAAGAAGTTAGGCAGAACAGTTGTGAACAGCATATCGCATAATCAGTTTTCCATATGTTAAGCATAAATAAATGACCCCACTGTACAGAAGTGCCAAATGGTAATATAGACATTCATACAGTAACATATAAAGAACTCAGCTGCATATCACTTTAGGAATACTAGCATAGTTTAGTCAAGAGATAAAAGTACCATTTATGACTGACTTCACTAATAAACTTCAAGCAATAATGATTTATTTCTACTTGTTCTAATATCTGCTAAGAGTACAGAAGTGCAACATCAGTAACAGACATTAAAATGCAAACATAAATAAATCTCGATCCATCCATTCATGAAAAACCTCCTCTGAGGGTGCAGAAGTGCATGTTCTGAGGACAAGTTTTTTGACAGATTTCCGGACCCTTCTCCAAATGCCATGAGAAGGGTTAAATACTACTAACTAATTAATCTTAATTACATGAATTTAGGGAAACGGCTTCAAATGACCACCCTTTACTAAAAGCAAATTTATTTCTAAAACTTAAATCTAATTTTTGACCGTTTCTGTATATTCTCTTTAGTGCTGTCAACAGTGCGACGTTTTCCTGGGAAGAGTCGGCTGGCCGCCTTCTTCTTTCACTTAGGAGATAAAAGTGGAAATAACAAGAGCTAGCACCTCCTTCTGACAAACCAGAAGATATTTTCGAAAACCTTTCTCTAGCTGGGTGTATTCGCCGCGTGTATACTTAGCACAACCCAGGTTCTTCTCGAACTGATTTTGCTGTTGCTATTTCGGTTTCCAGTCGTGCGAATGACTGAGTGAGTTAGGAATCGCACTGTATTGACAATCCCCTGTTTCGAGAATTGTTTCCGTTCTTTGTTCCAGGCTTTTCTGGAGCGTCTTCCTTCTCTTGCGCTTCTTTCTCTGCTTTACCAAGTCCGAGCTTCAGGATCTTTTGTGAACAAGCTGCTTTTGTGCGCCTTTGACTCTCAGTCCTGGATAGTCTAATTTCATCATTGTCGGTTGGCTGATAGTCTGGAATCCGCGGTCCTGCTGCATGCGGCATCCATTTGCAGAGGCATCTTTTCTCTGTTATCTGATTGGCGCTTTCCCCTTTTCCTTAGATGTTTCCTGCATATAGATTTATATCAGTTGCGTGTCTTGCAGTCTACACAAAGAAGAAGGGAAATGAAAAGATTGACATGAAAGCATTAAATTCTAATGAATGCATAATCCTGACATTCATCATGACTTGACTCTTCGATAAATGCGATGCAATCATTCCTTGATACTCAAGCATGCGGTCATTAATTTCCTTTAAGGCGCGCGCTTAATCTTGGGTCTATCGCGTATGTCGGAGAATTCGTGCGATGAGTCTTTTCATATCGCAGATCGCAGATCGCGGTTCACCCATATCGCAGATCGCTGACATCGCAGATCGCTGATCGTAGATTTCATTCAATGGTTTATGCCGCTTGGTGCGACGTTTGCGATGTGCGATGTCGCATATCGGCGATCGGCGTTAATTGGAGGTCTTCTTTTCTAAGAGCACTTGGGAGTTATGCGATGCGATGAACTTCGCGTCGCTCTTTCGCAGTTTTGCTTTTCGCGCTTGGGTAATGCTTCAGCCTTTCCTTGCGATGCGATTTAAGCCTTAGGGAGAAAAATACAAAAATTTTAACAAAATATTTTTGGGATTTTTTGTTCAGGGTCCCCCCTTTACTTGAAGTTATTACTAATATCAAGCAAAGAGGGGGGGGTTGTTGGTGACCACAACAAGTTCATAAGCAATACAAGCTAAGGAGCAGAACTATAAATGTGACACAGCCTGAGAAAACAAAGGACACTCCACTGCCTAAGAAAACCATTGTCATAGAGCCAATTGACAAAACTGATTCAATTACAAATGAAGTAACAGTTGAATAAATAACTGAAGCATCTCCCTCAAATCAACAACCAATGGCTACATCACCCTTGCAGCCTAATCCAAGCAATACTTCTCAAAAGATGAGTAAAAAGGACAAGCCTCAAGATCAAAATGAGAATCAAGAAGAAAGCTCTAAGAATTCAATTGAAAAAGAAAAGGTGGTTAAGCAGGACACCAAGGCCCAATCTGAAAGACCTTTTGATTTACAAGTTGAGATTGGAAAATTGAAGATAGCCATTCCTCTTTCAGAGCTAGCTAAGCATAACATTTACAAACAACAATTCAAGAAGTCCCTTCAACTTACTCATAATAAAGATGATGTCAATGTGTTGGATGATACCCCAGAACTACTTTTCGGTCCAGAGGTTGATGGAAAGGCAGCAGTTACAGGGATCTTACCTTTTTATGTCAGCTTGCATGTTCATGATAAGATATTACACAATGCAATGTTTGACTCAGGCGCCTCTCATAACCTGATGCCAAAATCAGTCATGGAAAGGTTGAATCTAGATATTACAAGACCATATAAGGACCTATTTTCATTTGACTCCAGCAAAGTTAAGTGTTTAGGCCTGATAAAGGATCTATGTGTGTCCCTTGTCCAATACCCAAATAAAACAATCCTAATGGACGTTGTAGTTGCTGATATCCCACCCAAATATGGAATGATGTTATCAAGATCATGGGGGGCTAAACTCCAAGGTTCCCTACAATTAGACATGTCATATGCCACCATCTCTGTCTTTGGTCAACCCAAGAGGCTATATAGAGAGTCACTCATGAAATATATGGTGAGCAGTGAAGAAAAACCTAAAAATTTCCCTATTTATGCAGTCCATTCAGATATGGATTCCTTTATTCTGTTCAATGATGATGTAAGTCCAATGAGTGATAACAAATCTATCATGCTTGAACAAGATCTACACATGAGTGAGCAATCAAGTTCCCAAGAAATCAAGATTGAGAAGCCAAATGATGAGGCATTCCTAAAAGACAAACCTGATAATAAACAAGAACTCCAACTTATAATTCCAAGTCATGAACAAGATGTGGAAAATCCCCTAAATCAAGAGATCCTATGGTTCCTTGAGTTTGATGGATCAGTCAACAAATTAGGGGCAGGAGCTGGAGTGTGGATTCATAATAAACAAAGCAATCATGCACAAGGTCGAGCCTATAGATTGAATTTCAGATGCACTAACAATATGGCAGAATATGAGGCTCTTCTGCTAGGCCTCAAATTGGTAAAATCCTTACAAGCCACAAAAGTTTCTATCATGGGAGATTCAGACCTTATTATCCAACAAGTGAAAGGCAATTTTGTCACCAATGACAAAAGACTAAGGTCATACAGGTCTGCTGCTATTGAAATGCTTAAAACCTTTACTCAATTTCAAATAACCAAAATAGCTAGAACCCACAACCTTCATGCACACAGTTTAGCTACATTCGCTAGTACATGCAAATTGCCTTTTGAACTCAATCACTTCTTTACAGTTGAGATAAAACACAGACCTTCTGTCCCAAACAATGTTAAAGACTGGCAAGTATTTGAGAATGACACACAGATAAATAATTTCTTAACCTTGCAGCATGAATTTTCAGGTTTGAACATTGATGTTAATTCGGTGAAAGACACACAGCCATTGCGTGAACAGGACCAAACACCAATATCACCCAAAACAGCAAATCAAATGCTTTGTCCAACAAACTTTGACAAGGAAAAAATACAAGAACTTGAACAATTGCATTTTGATGAAGTAGCTGGTACAGAGGCTGAAATCATAGAACTGAAAGATAACTTTCTACCAACAGGCCTAACTCCATTAGAGGACATTTTTTATTCGAATGATGTTCCTAGAAAACCAAAAATGCAGCCCCTTAATGCTGCCATTGAAGAATGCAACATTGGAACTACTGAAAAACCCAAAATAATAAAATTGTCTGCATCCTTACCTCCTAACCAGAAGCCTAAATACATTGACCTCTTTAAAGAGTTCCAAGATGTGTTTGCATGGAGTTATGAGGATTTAAAATCCTATGACACCTCGGTTATTCAACACACTATCCCTCTCAAGCCTAATCAAAAGCCATTCAAGCAAAAATTGAGAAGGATCAATCCTATGCTTCTCCCTTCAATTGAGAAAGAAGTGCAAAAAATGTTTAAAGCTGGTATCATAGCACCAATCAGGTTCTCAGACTGGATTTCAAATTTGGTGCCCACAAGAAAGAAAACTGGTGAAATTAGGCTTTGTGTTGATCTCAGGAATCTGAATCAAGTGTCCCTTAAAGACAATTATCCCTTACCTAAGATGGATCACATTCTCCAAAGAGTGGTGGGGGCTTCAAGGATCTCATTACTTAATGGATTCTCAGGCTTTAATCAGATCCTAGTCCACCCTGATGATCAAGACAAAACAGCATTCACAACCCCATGGGGAACTTTCAAATATGTCAAAATGCCTTTTGGATTGAAAAATGCAGGAGCTACATTTCAAAGAGCAATGGATATTGCTTTTGCTAAAGAAATCCATGACTTTCTTGTCATTTACTTAGATGACCTCACACCTTTTTCAAAATCTGACCAAGAACATCTGAAACACTTGAGACAGATATTCATAACATGTAGGAAGTATGGGATCTCCTTGAATCCAAAAAAGTCTCTATTTGGTTTGGAAGAAGGTAAGCTGTTAGGTCATATCATTTCAAAGGATGGCATTAGAATTGACCCAAACAGAATACAGGCCATCTTGCAAATGTCCCATCCAAGAAACATCAAAGAATTACAAGCCTTCTTGGGAAAGATCAACTTTTTAAGGAGGTTTATCCCAAATTTAGCTGAATTGATCAGATTACTAAACAACATGCTAAAGAAGGATTCAAAAGTAAAATGGACAGTAGAAGCAAATCAAGCTTTTGAAGGTATAAAATTGGCCCTTACCCAAATCCCAGTCTTAACAAATCCTCAATTTGACAGAGAATTTATCATTTTCTCTTTTGCCTCCCAGCATACCATTGCTGTTGTCTTATTACCGAAAGATGACCAAGGAAATGAAAAAACTATTGCTTTCTTTAGTAGAGCCCTTAGAGATGCACCTCTGAAATATCCGATCATGGAGAAGCAAGCTTATGCTTTGGTTAAAGCCATCAAAGACTTTAGGATCTACATCTTATACTCCCATGTTATAGCTTATGTACCAAGCCCCATTGTGAAAGACATACTCACTCAAGAAAACTTAGAGGGCAGAAGAGGAAAATGGATTGCCAACATTTTAGAATTTGACATTGAGATAAGACCTACAAAACTGATAAAAGGGCAAGGTTTGGCTAAATTGATGTCTGAAGCAAATTTCCAAGCCTTGGACATTAACCAACTGGACAATGAATTGGAGCTGGCGACTCCAAAGATCAATGTAGCCTTCGAACAATCCCTGTGGTATTCTGATATCTGTTATATATTGCAAAACCTGTGTGCTCCCCCAGGATTGTCCAGAACCAGATCTAGATTTCTAAAAATGAAAGCTTCAAAATTCTATGTTATAGATGGTAATTTACTATGGAAAAATCATGAAGGCATACTGCTGAACTGTTTGAATATGGATGAAACTAACAATGTTATGAAAGAATTTCATGCAGGTGATTGTGGTGGACATTTGTACTGGAAGTCCACTGTGGATAAAATATTAAGAGCAGGTTACTACTAGCCTACTCTGTTCTCTGATGTTAAAAAATTTGCCACTACATGTCACAAATGCCAAGTGTTTGAGCGAAAAAGAAAGTTACTACCACTTCCCTTAAAGCCTGTTGCAACAGAAAGACCCTTTCAGCAATGGGGCTTGGACTTCATTGGGGAAATTCATCCTTCATCCTCAGGCCAACATAGATGGATTCTAACAGCCACAGATAGCTTTACTAAATGGATTGAGGCTGTTCCATGTAGACAAGCAAATGATTCAACTATCATTCAGTTCCTTGAGACTAATATCCTCTCTAGATTTGGTTGTCCTGACAAGATAATAACAGACAATGCTGCTGCTTTCAGATCCAAGAAAATGGTGAATTTTTGTCACAAATACCACATTACTTTGGGCCATTCTACTGCATATTACCCTCAGGGCAACGACCTAGCTGAATCATCTAACAAAAGTCTTATCAACATCATTAAGAAGGTACTAGAGGAGAATAAGAAAAATTGGCACAAGAAGCTTGTGAATGCCTTATGGACAGATAGGCTAACCACTAAAAGATCTATTGGGGTCAGCCCATATGAATTGGTTTATGGAATGGAAGCCAAATTCCCTTCATCATTGGGGGTCCCTGTCATGAAGCTACTTCAAGAAAGTCAAGCTGAGCCAAATGACATACAAAGAAGAATAAACCAGATTATATGTTTGCAGCAAACAAGAGATCAGGTGTAGAACAGAGTCCAGGTCCTACAAGAAAAGCTGAAGAAAGCCTTGGATAGAAGAACCAAGGTTGAAGATTTCTTTATTGGGGATAAAGTGCTTAAATGGGATTCAAGAAGAGAAGACAAGGGTAAGCATGGCAAATTTGACTCCCTTTGGAGGGGGCCTTTTGTTATTCAAGCAGTACAAGGAAATAACACGTATTTCTTGAAGAATTTGGATGGCACTGAAGCTGAAGAGGGCCCTGTGAATGGCTGGATGCTAAAGCACTACTTTGATTACTTTCCATGTGCCTAGCATAGTTTCCCCTTGTACATAGTTGGTTGTATATACTGTTTTCTTTCAGCATGAATAGTTAAATTCAAGAAGTTTTGTAAATAAGAAGGAAAAGGCTTTTATTTCAGCAAGTTCCACAACGGTGGCAGATTCCAGTTTTTGAAGTCCAATGAGAAAGTTTGCAAGTTTTGAGAAGAAGTCAAAAGCCAAGGCATTCTGACCTGCTGTTCTTGGTCTTTCGAGCAGAAAAACCATCCCCAAGTGGAGCCACTGTTAGCTACCTATACCAATAGGTTTCATTTTTCATGATTAGCAGGGGAAGTGCCAAAATGATCTACTTTGGTGATGCAAAGATCTCATATTTGTGTGGAAGACACCTATTTACATTTGGTTGATGTTGTCCTACTTTTGAATGAATGATCCAACAGTCTAAGCTTGGTCACGCCATGTTTCAATTTTTTGTTGTAGATTAGAGAAAGAAATCTGTCCAAACTGTTCAATCTTGGCAGATAAAGTAGTTAGGTAGAGAATGAAGGTTCCCAACTATTTAATCTGGGGCCTTGGAAGTGATAAGGCTAGCCTTGGATAGAAAATCAAAAGAAAAAGCCAAAGGAAAAGAAAAGGCACATAAGGGTTTGCAAGTCTAAGTGCACCCTCCTTGGAGTAACAAAAAATGCTAGGCAATAGAGTGGGTAGGTAGATGGGGTTGCAGAAGCATGATTTATGACATTTCACTGGCCTAAGCAAAGGAAAAACATGGTGTCAGTGCAGATCTTCTTATTCAGCAGTCTTTTAGCAGCAAAATGATGCATGTCTAACTTCCCAATCATTCCCCATCACATTCCTTGCTAACATCCCAACACCACTTTTGTTTATGAGAGAAAAAAAATTCATTGATGGATTCTTGTTGCATGAAAGAGCCACATTTCTTGTGTAAAATTCTTTTCATTTTGATCTACTTCCTAACTAAGTTTGTTCCCTTAAAAAACTTAGTATCTATCACTTCCCATTCCTATTCCCCTCCAATACTAACTACTAACTCTATCTACACTTAATTCCCTATGTTTCCCTTTCCCTATTACTATAACACCATGGTGTATAAAACCCCAAACAATATGTATATTCCCTCCCCCTTGGCATTATAGCGATATGTCCAAATATTGGACAGATCATGCAAAATTCAAAGTCTGGTTCAAGATGCTTTGTGCAAAATCAGGGATTAAACTAACCCCACGTTGGTTTGATAACCTAAGCCCTACCCCTTTTTCCCTTTACAACCCTTTGAAATCATTTTCCCACTTTACTTACAAAAAAGCCTTGTAAAAACCCACTATTACCCCTAACCCGCGCTATTTGCAATAAACACTAAATAAACCCAATTTTCCGCTTTGTCCAAAGTTTATTTGCAATACGCATTTGAATACAAAAATACATTGAAAAACCCATATTTCCGTTGGTTTCCAAAGTCCTCGCTGGGTGCGCACTTCAAGAAAAAACAATAAAATATTCCGTGCCCCCGCTGCCGTATCGTACTTCCATCTTATCGACCCGTCGACCGTCAAATCTGGGCTTTCCCATCCGACGGCCCATATCAATATCAGACGGGCCCCGATGACCGGACGTTACCTCCCGAAAAGTGTCAGAGGGTGACGTCAGGCCACTGCCACGCGTCGCCCCCAAATCGTATCGGGAGGCCACTTGCCAATACCGCCACCGTACGATGAGCGGTCCGATGGAACCACTTACTGCCCTTCGAATACCGCCTGCCCACGTCACCGCTATGTCACCGCTGTATCACGCCCACGTCATGCCAACTCAGCGTCGCGTCAACGCCCGGCCCGCCGTCGCTCCGACCTATCCGCCACCTCAGCAGTCCCCGTGGACCACTCACAAGCTGCCACGTCACCCTTCCGTACTCGACCCCACCTGATGACGTCATGCTGACATCATCCAAAAAAAGTGCCAATAACCCAAAAAGTCCATATTTTCGCCAAAATTCACGGTTTTTGTCACTTTTGCCAAAAGAATTGTTTTGCTCTCTGCATGCAAATTGCGACCATTTAGTCGCCAACCTGCAGAAATCAACTTGAGGACCGTGGGCACTTCCAATCCACCTGCATTTGTCACCATTGCCGGCATTCACCAGGTATTTATCCAAGTTCCCCTCCGCGCCTGGTTTTTCTATAAATTCACCAAAACAAGTGAGAAAGGAAAGAAAAATCACTGTAACTACCTGAAAATCGCCGGTGAGCAGCATTTATCTTCAGTTGCAAGGTCGAAATTTACCTGCAGAAGCCAGCATTGAGCCAAGTTCCCATCGATTTACAGTCAGTTCGCGCATTCGTGAACTTAAAACCTTTGCTTCACTAATTCACCGAGAAAACAGCTTTGTTAATCCTGGCATTCGCTCGTTCCACTTTCTGGGGAGCATTTCAATTGTTCTCACCACAATTTACCCCGTTTTCCCCTCCAATTTGCCTTACTTTTGCAAAAAATACCCCTCTGTGTTGTTCTGCCCAGTGAAACAAGTTCTAGTACAAATCAGAGTACTAATTAACCATGGAGACACCAGTGGCACTGAACATTCCACCCTTGAATGCCCCACACAGAGAGCTAGAGTGGAAGGCCCTGGGTGATAAAGATTACCAGATGACAGAATCATTCTCAATGAATACCAAATTTAACATTCATGTACTCAATGAGCTGAAGGCGAAGCACCTCAGTGGAGCTGATATTCTAGGGATTTGGGACTCCAATTTGCCCATTTTCAATCTTCCTCAAGCCAATGTCCTCCCAGACTTGATCCATCGATGCTGTTCCAACTATGATCCATGTCAAAGAGTTGTTCTCAGCCCCTCAGGTTCAGTTTTGTTCCATATCACACCTGAGGCCATAAATGAGATGCTACACTTTCGCACTGCAAAGCCACTAACTCCTCTCTCCATGATGGACTTGCTAAAGAAAGGGGGCAAGCTGTCGAGTGCCCAGATCATCAAGATCAATCAGTTGTTCGTTCAACCAAGCTCTGAAGCTGTGAGAACCCCTCCTATAGGAAATCAATATCTCAATGAGTTGGGCAAAATGGTTGTGGATTTGATCAGTTATGTCCTGGGTTACAGATCATGTGAGGATGTTGATGAAACCATTCTGGCCATGCTGTCCATATTCTCCCCTGGAATGCCTCTTGCTGTGCACTATGATTATGCTGCATACATTGCCAATAAGATTCATGAACAATTGATGAATCTAGAAAGGGAAAAGGTGTTTAGATACACTTCATACATCTATCACTTGTTCTTATTTTATCAACCTGATGGCTTCCCTATTCCTCTCAAGAAGTTTGATGCCCAGGGAAACCCAAGGTCTGTGGTATTTTGGTCTTCAGTCTTTCACCATACAGCTACTATGAGTTTATAGACCTCTTCATCCATCTAGCTATGACCTTGTTATTGGGTACCCCTCCTCCAAGATTGACAGAAGAGATGCAAAGGATACTCCAGCTCTCAAAGGCCTACAACATTGGGGATTGGTACTTCTACCAAAACCATACAGTAATCAGAATATATGGCTGTGAATTAAACCCATATAGACTGCCAAGATATGTCCCTATGAGACTCTTTGCCTTAGAGTATTTCAGGCAGTTTGGAAATGCAGACCAAGTCCATTTCCACAGCAAAAACAAGAAGGTGCAACTAAAAATCAGGAACCAGCTAGGCCCATTTCTTTACAACAAAAGGGAGGAGGGATGGAAGGAAGCAGATAGGATCCTGGAGGCCCTCCGATTGCAAACCAGTTTCCTCTGGTCACCCTATGACCCTAATCATTTCATTAGTCTTAGAAGGGTCAAATATAAGATGGCTAGCTATGATCACATCAGATTGCCTCATATTGAGCAATATGCCAATTTGTTAAGTTGGAAAGAGGGCACTCTAGAAGAGGCAAATATTAGAGAGGAAATACTACAAAGAGAAGCAAATAATCTTGAGAAAGAAGCTGACTTGGAAACTTGTGGATAGGTTTCCTCTTCTTATCAAAGACAACTTGGAGCAGCTGCCTCATCCTCTATAGCCCACCATCAAGTAGCCAAAACTACTCATCAGGCATCCAGCAAGGGTAAAGAGAAGGAGATGGAGCAGGAACAACCAACCCCTATAGCAGAACAACAAAAAGAGCAGCCAAAGCAGCAAGAACAAATAGCTGAAGCTCCCATTTCTACTGAGCAGCAGGCTTAACAAAGTGTGCCTCCAAGGCAGGAAATAGTAGTGGAGACCTCAGTGCTCCAAACACCAGTAAATGAAGAAAGAGGCGAGAAGAGGGACAGAGAGCAAGAGACTCCCCTCACCACATCCACAAACCAAGGGGAGAAAAGGTAGAGATTAAATCCCCTCTCTGAAGAAGAAATGCCTATTGGGAAATCATTGGGTATGGGCCCACCAAGCATGGAGGCATCTGCCAGTTCCTTTCAGCAGGAACAAGAAAGAACCCTTGGAGGAGAGGTCAGCTCCTCAAGTCAGCAAAGGAGAGCTGAATCAGGCATTAAGCAACAATTCATTGACATCAAGAAGAGAAATGAGCCAGTTAGGCTCCAGCTCTATAATCACTTGCTTAAGATGGCCCCTACAAACCAGCAGAGGCTTATGTCAGCTTATGACATAACAGAGGGGAAAATGACCATGAGTCATTTCATGCCCACTATGTTGCAGCCACAGTCAGCTGCAGATTATATAAGGACCAACCTTGAGGTTCTTGCAAAAGACATCCACCCTATGGACCAGATAGAGCTTCACAAGAAAACGGGTGAGATGGTCTATTCAACTTTGGCAGACAAGACCTTCCTGGCGCATAAGTTGGAAAATAGCCTTCACAATACAACTTCCCAACTTGAGTTAGAAAAGGCATCCTCTCAGGCCAAAGACAACAAGATCAGGTCTTTGGAGGATATTATTATAGAGCTTGGGCATGACCCAAAGGATCCCAAAGTTATACAAGCACTGCTCAAGGAAAGGGATGCAGATATTGCAGCTTTAAGAAAGATGGTGAAGATCCCAGCAACCCTTCACCCTCAAACAGAAGAGGTTGCCCGGCAAAGGAAGGACCAGGATGTGGTAGCTATGCTGCTAACATTACATAAGCAGCTGGTACAGACAGAGGGAAAACTGGTAGAGACAGAGGATGCATTACAGGCAGCCCTAAAGCATAAAGAAGGAGGCCAAACATCTCAGCCCCCTCAACAAGTAATCAACCTTGAGGAACCCCCTCAAATTGTCACTCCTCCCACAGTGCAGACAGTTGAGACAACTCCATCAACATCAGCACCAGCACCAACATCAGAGCAGGCTCCAAGCCTTGATATGCAGAAGTTGATGAATGAGATTCAAGTCCTAGAGGCCCAGAGGGCAGAGTTGAATGAAGCCAAGGAGAAATTAGCTACCCTTAATGAAAAATATGACAAATCTAAGCAAAGTGTAGCTGAAAAAGGAAGAGAAGTGAAGGCTCTCAAGGAGAAGATAAAGGAGCTGGAGAAAGAGCTCACCCTTGACAAGATTGCAGCTGAGATCAAGAGAGTTCTATGGGCCAATATTGGCCAATCAATAACAGATCAATGGCAGTACATAGAGACTATTCATGAGCACATGGAGCTCATAGGCAGAGCATACAAGGAAGTCCAAAGAGCAAGGGCATCTCTAGGCAATATGCCTGAGATAGCCAACAGAATGATCAATGTTCTCAATAACCGCACAGGTCCTCAGCTAGCTGCAATAGGAATCCACAATAGAACTGAAACCATCCTGATGATAAAGAGGGTCCTAACTTTGAGAAGTTTGGTGCAGACATTGGATAGGAGGTGCCAGGAAATGCAAACAGAGGTAAACAAATTCACTGATAAATTTACAGCATTGCACAGCTGAGGTCTTCCCAGCTTACTGAACAGTGCAGGAAGGCTACTATCACATGAGAATTATGCAAAAAGGGTGAACACATATGCCACTAATCAGATCACTGTAGGATCAAGCACCCCAGAAGAAGCAGGGCCTGCATCTGGGCAGAGCTTCTATGAGAAAATAGAAAATTTGTTCTTTATGATGAATGAAATCAGGCATCTGTTTGAAGTGCCTCCTACTTACTTCAAATACACTGAGGCAGATGAGACATTAGGCACAATTTTGAGGCATCAGTTGCCTACACAAGAGTGGTGGACCAGCATGATACAGTTATTACTGTAAACAAGAGGCTTTCATCAAGTTTTCTCATCAAAATATAAGTCATCATGTTCAAAAAATTTGATGCATTCAGTATGACTGGAGAAGAATGGACTGAGCCAACTCAGCAAACCAATTCAGCCACTAAAGCAACACTGATAGCTACAGATGACAGGGCCGAGAAAGCTACAACACGACAAAGCCATAAAGACGTATCATTCAGCATTAATGCAGAAACGCTCAACCGACTCAGTGGCCTCCAAAGGTCAAAAAGACTTCTGACAGAACTAAAGAGTATTTATTTTGTATTTAGAGCAGCAATAACTTCCTTATCTGCTATTCTGAAAGTTGGTGAACGTATTTATTAATCAAATGACTCAGCGGTTCAGATATTTTTGTAAAACTGATTGTATATATTCCCCCTCGCATAAGCTAGCAGGGGTTGTTGATTTTCTCTTCAAGAGAGCCTATGTTGTAAATTTTGAGAGTTTTAATACAGAGAGCTGATGGAATTTCCAAAGTTCTGTGTTGTTTGAGGCGTTGTGGTGTGTTTGCTGAATGCTGCAGGATTCCCGCATATTTCGTGGCACAATAAGTTTCTTTAACCTGTTTGTTATGTATTTCGTTCTTTCATAATCCATTCATGTTCTATGTTTCACAGTTTAATAGCAAAGAAAAAGAATAGCTTCAGGATTTATTCATTGAATACCCTGAACTCAATCTATGCTATTATGAATGTTTTCCTCAGTTATAGTTATGATAGTGTAATTCTTAATTGCTGCACCTTCAGACTAAGACTTTCACAGTGACTATTATCCAGGAATTCAAATCTGCTCCTGGGCAATATATCTCGTTCTCACACCACCAGCTTAGTGGAAAATTCTTAATTGCCTTCCACTGGTTAACCATATTCCATCATCACAATTTCAAGTTTGTTTCATGAAATATCTAAATGGCCCTACAGTTTAAACAATCCCACTCAACATTTCAAACAACCTATAGCCACAGACTCCATTGCCCAATGGACTAAAACTGTCTGAAGATCTCATCTTAGGTACTGAAAGACATCATTCAACCAAAATTTTAAACCAAACCCTCACCTCATAACTAGCCTAAGACCCTTAAGAACAAAGTTAAAAAGTAAAAGAGAGAGCCCTCTCTGATTACAGGTTGGCTAGAACCTGTAATCCAAAGCTTGGTTAGTGGTTACCCCGGCTGTATTCCCTCAGGAGTCAAAGGGAAAAACCTGGGTGTTAACACCCTCCTCAACTTTGCTTTCAAGCTTCTAATTCTTGCCTTGCAACTTTTATTCGCCATGTAATGGTAGGCCATATGCCTCAACATTGCTTTCTCCCTGTTAGTCTTCTCTTGCAACCTTTCTAAGTGGATGTTCACTCTCTCAAGCCATAATTCTTGATCGGCATTGATTTCTTGCTCAAGTGATGTGAGCTTCACTTTCCTCTTCTTGGCAGCTTGGCAGTTTTCTCGTATGTTTTGCAACTCCATAATGGTTTGTTGGTCCTCTAGCTGCTTGTTTCTTTGCTCCAGGTACTTTATTATCCACTTAGCTCTTTCTAAGTTGAGGGACAAAGCATTGATGTCTGCTTGTTGCTCTTGGATGACCTCCTTGAGCTTTGAGCTTTGTGGGCCCAAATCAGTGTCATCATCTTGAATGAGAATGAAATCAGTCTCCTGCTCATCTGAAGGCCCCTCATCATGTAATGGCCTCTTGCCCTTGTCCTGAACCTGCTGTGCTGATGAAGGAAGCGAGACCACTTCCACCCCTAGTGGAGATAGTACTCGCCTTGCTATTGCAAACAACTGTCTCATGAACACCAGCACACTAGCAGTCTGTGTCTCATGACCCTTCTACTGATGTGAAGGTCCACCTGTCTCATGAAAAGTCTCTGGAGGTACCTGAGGAGCTGTGAAGAACTCATGAGAAATGAAATCCTCCCATGAGATGCCCTGCAAACCAAGTTGATGCATGACCACAATTTTGATGAGTGCAAAATGATATATACTGTTAAAATGCTGCTGAGGAGTCTTTTGTTGTACTAGGGTGGTCATATTCTCAATATTTCAGCACATGAAGTAGGGGAGATTCATCATTCTCACCCTGGTAAAGTGCATCAACAATCTAATATGATAGGCATAAAGGCGAGAAAACCGACCCTCACAGCTGAAATACTTCATTATGAGTTTCATCAAGGGAGCATATGAATCTTTCAGGTACTGAAAGGGAAAAGATTTGCGGAGTTGTCTCAAATAACTGGGCTTGATGTATGGCTCATAATGTTCCCTGTCAATTTGTTGCCTTTTATTCCACTGCTCTCCAACATTAGGAATGTCGGTTGCTAGAGAAATAGACTCCAGTGTTAAGGTGAATGTCACACCAGCTAGAGTGGTTTGGCCATTATGTAGATGAAGCACAAACAACCAAGCCAACTCATGATGATACTAGACTCTAGCAACCATCTCACAGAACTGATAACAGGATTGGTGTTTGAAGCATGTGATAGCAAGAGGGCAGGCCTGCAGCTCGGCAAGTGTAGTAGGCTCCTCTCATATATGTTTGCCACCCTTGTGAGGCCTCCTTGGTGCATGTATTTCTGTAGGAGAGTCACTCTGTGTCTCTTCATCTCGGTCATATGAAGGATCAGATTCCGTGTTTGCTAGTGTGTGAGTTTTCTTAATGAGTGTGAATATTTTTATGGTGTTTTTAGTTTTCAGCCACGAAGGGTAAGAATGTATGAGGGACTGTGGAAGGAGAGGGTATGAGGGGTTTTGGGAATGTTATGACAGGTTTTTTGGGAAATAGGGGGTTAGGGAATAATATGTAAGCTTAGGGACAACAATTAGGGTTTGGGGATTTTGTAGTTTAGGATTTGGGAAAATTGGAATTGGGGATAGGGGTGAAGGATTTTTTAGGAATATGGGAGTTAGGGAATGAGTGGATGAATTGGAAAACAAATGGAGGAGTCAAAGAGAAAGAGAGTGGTGGTGTGAACTTGGCAACAAAATCACAAATGCAAACCCTAGGCAATTGTTGTTTGAGAAATTACAAAGAGGTAGGGTTTGAGTTTTTTCACACTAAACCACCATAAATTTTTAAGACAAACTCTTACACTAGCAAGGAAAAGGGATTGACTTACTTGCACACCATAAGATTGAGCAATTTTGGAAGTTTGAGGGAGTTTATGATGAAATCGGGCTTGGCAGCTCTATGCGCTGCACCACAAACCCAACACGCTGCGCCTCCTATATGCGCCATGCCAGTGTGTTTTTCACGCTGTGGAGAGCGGCCCAATGCGTCACGCCACTTGTATGCATTGCGCCTCTCACCCAATGCGTCGCGCCTTCGAAACTGAGACCCTTTGCTGCGATTTTGCCTTCTTTCTCCAATCATGACCTTCACTTTGCTCAATGTTTCTTCTTTGAATGCCAATGAGCTTTTTGAATTGTAAAAATTGATTTATATACAAGAGATTTTGATTTTTCCTTCATAAAACCCACTTTTATAATGTTTGCAATGTGACTTACTTTTTCAACTCTGTTTTTTGGGCAGTTTACTTTATTTGTGCCTTTGATGAACTGAATGACTTGATTTTTTGTTTACCTTGCAAGGGATGGAGCTGTTGAAGCTTGGAAAGGTGACCAGGGTTGCCACTGAAGTGATTTACATACAAAAACCTAAAATACTCTTTTTTCCTCAAAACAGGGTTTTGAGGAAAAATGCATTTCTGAGCAATTTATTATGAAATTTATTGGTACTGGAACTTTATTCAACCTCCTCATGCACCTGCTAACTGTTATTGGACATTTTGAAGACCTTTTTAATGAAACCCTAGACCTAATGAAATTGAAACCCTAGAAATGATTCTTGCAAATTTAAAGACAAAAAGTGCCTGCAGATGATCTTGATGAATGGAAATGGGCCAGCAGGTAAAGGACATGAGGGAAAATGTACAACAAGCCACTACCGTCAGATGATCCATGCTCCTAATGGAATGCAGCTGACTGAGCGAGACACCTAATATGCAATGCAACAAGAGAATTTGATCTCTGACGGAGGGATGAAGATACCGACACTAACACTACGCGATGTCCCATCGTCATCCAATGATTCAGCATCTAAAGCATCAATCGTGGATGAATCTTTGTTTGATATCGTCAAACGATCCATGGTATAGAGATATACTAATTTATCTCCAAACCCAAACATTTAGGCCTAATACCTCTCGCTCTGAACAACGACGTACTCGATACCAAGCAAAAGACTACATGATCGTTGGTGATACCCTTTACCATCGTGGTGTCGATACAGTTCTGCGAAGGTGCCTCATGCATGAGGAGGCCGAAAAAGTCCTGAATGATTGTCATTCAGGCACATGTGGGGGGCATCAATCTGGTTACGCTACGGCACAAAATATTTTACGAGCAGGTTACTTCTAGCCTACTATATTCAAAGATTGCATAATCGCAGTCAGAAGGTGCCACGCTTGTGAGATCTTCGATCGCAAAACCAGACTACCGCCCGCACCGCTGCATCTAGTAGTTGCTATTGGGCCATTCGCCAAACGGGGCATTGATTTCATGACATGTAACCCCACCTTGACCAGGGGGCATGGGTTTATCATAGTCGCAGTCGACTATTTTACAAAATGGGCCGAGGCGATGCCTACATTAAACAACAACGACAAAACGATTGCTCTTTTCTTTTTCAATCATGTAGTCTCTAGATTTGGTGTTCCACAAGCTATAGTCACAGATCATGGATCACAATTTCACAATCACATGATGGTTGAATTGGCTGCCAAATTAGGACAATCCCATGACAGTTCTACTTCGTATTATCCGCAAGCTAATGGAAAAGTTGAGGCCGTCAACAAAGTTCTGAAGTGCATGCTGCAAAGGATGATTGGGGTCCACAAACGGAGTTGGCACTTAATCCTGTACTCGGCCTTGTGATCATATAGGATATCGATGAGAAATGCGACCGGGTTCACACCCTTTCAGCTGGTGTTTTGCCTAGAAGCGGTCTTACCGATTCAGTGTGAAATTTCATCTCTCAAGCTTCCAGTTGACCATTAGGGATCCTTCCAAATGTGCCTATAACTTTGAGAAGGAAAAACGTTCACTTGAACGTGATGGTAGTCCAAGGGCCACTAGATTACAATCTACTCCTCGGGCATGACTACATTTACAACATGGGAGCTATTGTTTCCTCACTCTTTCAGGTGATGTGTTTCCCGTATGAAGGTAGAATGGTACAACTTATTGACCAGCTTTCATTTCCCGGTTCAAACATGGCTACGAGTCAAATGCCATCCCTAAACGGTCTCTTTACACAAGGAATGTCTCTTCAACATCCAGTTCATTCACCTAATTATCACGAGTGATTCGGTGAATGTAACAAAGCTTAGGGGGCATGCACCCTGGTTTGCTATGGTAGATGAACCTAGATGAAAAAATAGATTTCCTTGTAGGTTATATGATTAGTTTGAAACACCATTTCCTTGTAGGATTTGAGTATCAGTATGAAATATGATTGATCTGAAACACCATTTCCTTATAGGATATGGGATCAGTCTGAAACAGGATCTCCTCGCAAATTATGTGATTGGAAGCTCACACCATTCACCTTTGTCTATTTCAATGGACAGAGCCAAGGAAGTGTTTTGTTTACTCCGCAGACGAAATGATACCACTTAAATGCAGGAACTTCCACAAGGTAATTTGAAATTTTTGTTTTCTCAACACCTGGGGGCATGCAAACCTTTTTACGCAAGTGAAAAGTGACCAACGTAACTCTAACCCCGTAGTATTTTCCTAACTTCAATTGCTTAGGTTAGGTGATTGGTCTGATCCACCATTCGCCTTTGTCAGCGGCCCCGACAAAGCAAAGGAGACGTTTTGTCAGAAACTATCCTACCTAACCTTAGTAGTTCATTAACTCTTAGTCCTGTAGTTGGTCGTTTCTAGCCTGCATACAAAAGGCGCTGAGCAAAGTTTCGCATGGGGCAAGCTCACTAAAAAATGAACCTACAAAATAAGAGACATCTTTAAAAGACGACTGGCACGAGCAATGTTTCCACAAAGTTCAAGCTCATTAAAAAATAAACCTAGCAATGAGTAGTGTTACTGTAGGGTTCAAGCTTGTTAAAAAATAAACCTGCCACTGAGCATAGTTTCCAAAGATTCAAGCTCATTAAAAAAGAAATGAATCCACCTTGGGTAAATAACCTTTGTGATCGCATTGCTATCAGCCGTTTGAGCCTTGGTCGTGTTCTTACCGTCACCTCCACTCTTTTAGCTCATCATACGCCTCCACTTGATTGTTTACCCTTTTGAGGAACAGCTGCGATGAGTGATTCTATTAGCCACCCTCATTACGCTGCCGTGTTTGAGAAGTTCCAAACTCACTTGGAACCAATTTCTACCTAGATACATCACTCGTTCCTCAAAAACGAGTCTCTTTTAAGATCTTTTTAGACTCGTAAAATATGAAAAGATTGTCGAGCTACTGGCCTTTCCAACTCGTTAAAGTAAAGGGAAGTGCCATCCCTCCTCTATATTTTAATCTTTTTGGACCCGAGGGATCATTACACAAAAGATCGAGTGCTTGTCTTGTTCGACTCGCTAAAACTATCGAAAATCCATCCCTTTCGTATTATTTTATACTTTTTCGGACTTAAGTGATTATACCACGAAAAAGGACTACTGGAGTTTCCTTTTTGTCTCTTTTCAAACTCTCTAAACATGAAAAGGACCGAGTTGTCTTTGTCGTTAAACTCGTTAAAACAATAGCGACAAACTTGTCTACCTGGACAAGAGCAAGTTTCACTGTCGCTAGACTCGCTAAAATAGAGCAACCGGTTTGCCTGAAGGGAAAATTATACAACAAGCATATGTTATCCTCCTCAAGCTTGACAAAAATAAAGAGGTAGTGGTCAGAAATGATTGGGGAAAAAGGGAAGAAAACTTGAAGAACTTCATTGGTAGCAAGTCGCTCTTGAACATGACACTTTCACTCCATCACCATGATTGAGTCGGGTTGGGTTATTCCGTTCACCATGACCATTGGTCCTCCGTACCATCCATTGGGTTAACGCTACCAATCCATCACAGTGTCGCCGATATGTTCAATAGAAGTCACTCAGAGAATTCACCAACCCAGCTAATTCCTCATCAACTGCAATACCTTCACGCTCCATTTTTCATGACTGCCACCTTGAACCTTATATCATCAGATTGTTTTCACCTCCAGAAAATCATTTGCTTCATTTCATGTCGTAGATGTGGGATTCATTAAGGCCCTCCTATGATAAGTCACTTCTTGTCGACATCAACTCATTATCCAAGAAGTTGACTTAGGAACAACCCTTTCAGTACTTTGAAGCTTGCATACCTTAATGGCAAGTTTCTCACTTCCGGCGATAGGTTAACATCAATGGCCTTTGGCTGAAAGATTTTGCGTGGTGTTCGACGTGAAGTCCTATATTCACACCACGTGAATTGTACTATAGTACCTTGAGGGTCATTATCATTATCAGTGATTCCTCTCATGCCTGTTAACAGCTTACATCATTGGCTGGTAATCAGGCGATGTCTTTCTATGTTCAACTTCAGGAGATCTTTTCACATGGATCGACCTGTACATCGGGCGAATATTGAATGAGTTTGAAGACCCCGGATCTAGTTTCATCCATCCGGGCTATGATATATTCAGGAAAATAACGACATCAAATGTACTCCATAGCTGCATAGATGATCATCCAAGCTAAAGGATGATGGCTCTACCAGAATCATCAGTCTGCCACACAGACGGTTGTCTGTCTTATGTACATGAAAATGAATTTATGAAGCTGAGAATGGGAATTCCCACCTCAGCTAGGTCATGAAAATAATATGAAGATAATGTATTGTATTGTATTTATATAGGTCACCTTCCAGTTCGAAAAACCTCGGATCCTCATGATAAAGCATTGCACCCGACATCAGAAGCTTTATAACCTCATGCTTTAGGGGGCAACTGTTATAGACATATTTGGGCACTGCAACCCCAATCAAATATGTCGATAAACTAAGGGCTCTCAAACCCCTAAAAGTGTTGTTTCACACCCTAAAAGATCAAGGTCAACTGATTACATCATTTCCCAGAAGTTCTCCCTGAAAAACTACTCAGAATTGGTCAAAACTGGACCATACAGACTGCTCCATGCTGAGGGTGTGATGCATCTCACCTGTTACACATAAGGGGTGCGATGCATACTGAAAATTCCTTCTGTAGGGTGCGATGAGTGAGAGCATACAAATGGCAGAGGCAATTTTCTAGTTGGAAACTCAGAGAATCCTCTAGAAACTGCTCATATGACACTTGCCTCTCTGAATCCGCCCAGGGATGAGTAAGAGATCATGAAATCTCCAAGTGGAACCAAGAACTATTAGTGAAATGACACTAATCAAAATCCTAGAAGCTGACTCACCTCTCTGCAAACATCTATAAATGGATCCCTCATCCCAGAGATCCGGAGGCTGGAATTTTGTAATTTGTAAGGAAGTGTTGTTGGTTTCTCTTTGAGACATTGTATTGTTGGGTGATCTTGCTTTTCATGAGGTGAAGAGGGCTTTCATGCTGGGAGGATGATGCTGGATCAGACAACTGGGTTGTAATACTCTCTTCTACTTCTATTATCAATAAAGTTATTTGAGTTTTCCTCAATATATTTGTACACTTGTAAATCTTATGTTTGTGAATGCAATTGTATTGTTAATGTACATCTGATTCTACATTGTTTATGGCATTATAGATCTCTATGCTTTGATGGTATTTTGCTGATTTGCCTCTATAGGTGTTCTTTGAAGTGGGACAAGTGAGAAAGGAGTGGTGAAGCTCTATCAAATGAGAGAGGAAACAAGCAAGGAGCCAAGTGAAAGACTAAGGTTGGTGCTCTCTGCTTCTCTCTTATCTATCATCCATAAAGGAAACACAAGTTTCTTTAAATTGTTTGTTTCTAAGATAGCTACCCGTCTTAGTGGGACTAGTAGATAAAATAGCAACACTAGTTTTCTCGAAAACAACGCTAGTCCCTGAAACTTCCTTGGTGCATGCCCCACCACCTCGCAGGTGTAGTGCGCAGTACCCATTTCAAAGCCTCAAACCGTTGTTGTTCCAACACCTCCCTTTCGAATCTATTCATGAATTCATCTACCTTGCTCAACCCATCATACGTAGGCAAATACCTTACTTCTATCGATATGCAGCACAACTATCTCGTCATCATGTTATAGTTTAGTGTGGTTACCTCGTGTAACCAATTTTGCATTGCTCTATCTCCTCGTCAGAATCCGATGTACAGGAGCTTTCGCGCTCCCATGAGATTCGTCCATCTGATGTGGGATTCACCCAGTCTTTCTCTCGCGCGGTTATCTTGTAGATGCAGTCCAAGTCGTCATCGATCCAGCATACACTCTAAGCAACAAAACTATTAACTTCAAGCATCACATGACAGCCACAAAAAACCATGGCGCAGGCAGTTTCAGTGTTTTCCTACAATTTCATAATCGTGCACTGGCTTTGTGTAGCGCGATCCTTCTGTAGGGTCCAAAGGTATGACTATGCGCAGAGACTTCTTCACAAAAATCATCTTGTGCTTCTTCAAATTTATCACCCCATTCATGTCAATAGCCTAATGGATCCCTAATAGCACAGGGTAGGGATTGCTATCATCAACAATCTCTATTACTTCAAAATCTACCATCGCGCTCACTCCTTCAATATCTACGGTAATTCCCTGCAATCTTCTCATTGGTAGGATCTTTTGCTGGTTTTCTATTCACAGTTGGATAGGAGACCATTACAGCGTAGGCCTTCCCATGTGCTCCCATGTCTACTTCGACAAAACACTCACGTCCGATCCTAGCTCCAGAATCACTTGGTCCATTTCATATTCCCCAATTTGTGCAGTCAATCTCATCTCTCTTCCCTTTCTTGTCGTGTGCTTTCCAACCTTCTGAAATACATGCGGTTCTCCTGGCGCAGTCCCCATGCATTTATTTATAAGTTCCTGCAGTCCCTTTACAACCTTGTTGTTGCGCAACAGCTTCATGCATGTTTCCAGGAACATTGTGAGCATTGAGTGGTCCATTTCTGGCTCCAGTCTGTCTTTGCTTCCTGAAGTGGAGGCATCAACGAAGCTCTTCCTAGCTTCCGTGAAGGTTTCCTTAGCGCGCTCTGTTTGTGTCAGTATCTGCATACTTCCATCAGGGATCAAATTTGCTCTTTGCATTTTCATTTTAGGGGTCCCATACTGAAATTTTTACATCATTTCATTAGGTCATGTCAAGTTGATCCACTGATGGTTGTCTTCTCTTTAGAAAATCTAATTTCTCCCTCATAAAGTATACTTGCTGACCCATCTTCAGGTTGTCTTCAGTCATGGTTTCATGGTCAAAATGCAATCATGTTTTCATTAGGTCTTAGGGCATGTTTTCATTAGGTCTTAGGGTTTCATTTCCAAGGTCAAAGGCATGATTTAAAGGTGTAAATAAAGGGCAGCAAGGGGATGAGGATGATAAATAAATCAAGAATGATGGCTAGTAAGTCATAGTCACTATATAATTATCTTTTTAACTAATGTAATTTTCACCTCAAAAAACATGTTTTTGAGGTGAAAATAGAGTATTTTGAGTTAATTTATATTTCTTATGTAATTTTAAGTCACTTTATGTAATAAATGATCTCGACTGCACCAATGCATCTCTCCTTGCTACAAGACAAAGAAACACTGCAAAAATCAGTTCAAATTGAGCATCATCCACCTGAAAAGGAACAAAGAAGAAAAGACATTAAAAAACAGAGATTTGAAAAATGTCAAGAAACATTAGAAAGTGGGTTTTTCTAGTGAAAATAAAAATCTACCCCTATATAAGGTGTCACATTTTATTTTCAAGTTCATCATTCTCATTTGGCAAAGGAGGAGTCAAAAAGTGAAGAAAAGAGGAGAAGTTGAGTGAGTTTTCGGCTGAGGAGAAGTGGCGTTGCGCTTCTGGAGTTTGGCGCTGCACGTTTCAGGCAGTGGAGGTGGCGTTGCGCGTTTAGGGGGTGGCATTGTGAATATAAGCTGAGCGTGGCGCATAGGGCATTTCCAGCAATGTAAAATAACACTATGTTGCGCGTTTAGGTGGGTGTTGCGCACTTGTAGCAGGCGCTGCGCATTGAGAAGCAAGGACCAAAAAAGCCTCCAAATTCATAAAAACTTCCAAAATCACCCTCTCATCCCTCAAACAAGTAAGTGCCCTCACTATACCTCATCATTGATTTGCAATTGAAGTGTTTGAAGGTAATTTACATTGGCAAATGTGAAACCCTAGATTCTCCCTCAATTACACCCTAGAAACCTGTTGAAGCCCCAAAAATCGGGTCTACAACAAGGGGGATACCCACCTGGTCCGGACCTTGGTTAGCAGCTCCTTTTCCGTTTGGTATAGTGGGTCCGACTGGGGATATGGAACCAGTTTCCCAATATATGTGTGTGTGTGTTGAGAATTGATATTTCCTTTCTAATAATTCCTAAGTAAAATGCTTTTATTCTAAATCTAATCTAACAACATGCAATTGTATTCTAATAAACAGAAATATCTAAATTCTAAACTAACCCGGGATGTTATCTTTCCGTTATGCGATCTAAAATGATTTCAAATAACAATTAGTAATAAAGATCATTCAACTTCTATGAGAAAAGAATTCAATAAAGATAAACCATTTCGTATAAAAAGTTAGACGAAACAATTGTGAGAAACATATCGCATAATAAGCTACTCATATATTGAGCATAAATAAATAGCTATCACCGTACAGAAGTGCCAAATGATAACTCAAGAATTCACTCATTCATATATAAATAACTGAACATGAATATCACTTTAACACATAGGCAGAAATAGTTAAGAGATAAAAGTACCATTTATAACTAGTTCTACTCATGAGCTTCAAGCAATAATGATTTATCTCTTCTTAATCCAACATCTACTAAGAGTGCAAAAGTTCAACATCAGTAGTAGATATCAAACATAGATATCAATAAATCCTGTTCCATTCATTCATCAAAACCTCCTCGGAGGGTGCAAAAGTGCATGTTCTGAGGACAAGTTTTTGACAAATTTCGGGACCCTTCTGTAAATGCATGAGAAGGGTTTAAATACTACTAACTAAATCTAAAAATAATTTATTACAAAAATGTAGGATGCGGTTTAAATGACCATCCTCATTTCAGGCAAAAATAAAGCAAAATTAAAACTAAAACTGAATCTAAAACTAAAACTAACAACTAATTATCTGTGTATCTGTTCCTTGTAATCGCAAGAGTTCAACATTTGTTTAAGGAGAGTTGGCTAGCCGACTTCCGACTTTAGCTATCCTCCGAAAACGGAATCGGCAAGTGCTGGCGCCATCTTTTCGCCAAAATTGTTGATACACTTGAGAGTCATGCACTGGCTGTGTGGTTTTACCAAGTACGCCTAGTAAGAATCCCAATTCAACTTGGTTAACCTTTTGATGGATTCTGCCCTTTCTTGAGCCTTCTGTCTCTAGTTTTCTGCAGTTGCTGTACATATCTACATACCACTTGAGGATATCTGTGATGAATACCACTGGTTTTAGAGTTCAAGTTTTGCTTTTCGCTTTTAGCACTTTTTTCTACAAATTTCCGGGCTTACAGGTGACTGAGCGATTAGAGGCTTTCCATCTTGAGGGGTTTTGCCTATAGGCATTAATCGCGCATCGGAAACGGCCTCCCTTTCTCAATCTGGGCTTCCCTGGTGCGATTTTCGCCTCTTGCACACTTTTTGTTAGAGGATATAAAGCTTAAATTTTGTGGAAATAATGACTCCGTGAGTTCTTGACCCTGAGTCTTAAATTCTCTGTTTGTGACAACAGTGCTATCCAGTACCCATTTAACCATGTCCGTGTATTGAAGAATTTTGGGCCTCGCCGCTATCTGGTGCAAGAATGAACATGCTAGTTCTGTAATAGACGCCTCAACAGACCCATGTGAGCCTACAATAGCTGTAACCTCCACAATTTGGGATTTTCTTCCTCGAGTAGACTGTACATGCCTTCCCAAGTAGTAATACTGGCATCTTTGTTACAGGTGGTGTCCGTGTATAACGACATCATTTCTTTGTCTTCTGAACTCGGAGGTTTACCCTTCTTTCCCATAATATCCTGAACACTGCTATGTATACTTCTCTGCTCTTCGCTCCTGCAGTTTACAAATTAGGTGAGAATAATGATAAGAAAAAGGTGACGGGAAAGCTTTAAATGCAGAAAACATATAAAATATACCACCTTACGTGAAATGGCTCTTCGATCAGATCAAAACCATATTTCATTAATGATTGCCAACTAACTCATTGATTAACATTTAACATGCATAACCGGGCATCGGTTTATGGAAAAAGCTTTTTCGAACAATGAGCCCTGCAGATCTGCGATAAGGGGATTTTGCGACTTGCTTCGCAATATCATAGATCGCAATATCGCGGATCGAGGAATTGCAATATCGCTAATCGGTAGCGTGTGGTAATCATCCGTTAATGTGTTTTCTGCGAAATGCGATTTGCGATATGCGCCATCACATATAAGTGGTTTAAGTCATTTCAGCGTAAGTGATGTTTGAGGCATGCGATGCGATGAATGTTTTTAGTGTGTAGTTTCGCATCGCGATTTCGCAATCTTAGAGTTCTGCTTGTAGGATGGCATCCATTACCCTTTTTGCGATGCGACGTGCTTTAAGGAGTGATTTTATTCTAACCTATCATAAAACTTAAGTCTTTTTAGATTTTTCGAGAGTATTCTCCTAAGTTTATGATAGTAAGTTTTATTGAAAAAGGAAATACAATCATTAATCGATTTTTTAAATTTTTGAATAAGTGTCCCCACTAATTTAGTATTAGTGATAAAACTAAATAAGAAGGGGGCTTGTTTCTGGCCACAACAATTGGCGATTCACTTGGAAGAACCAGTTATCTCTGCTTTTCTTTTGAATTTTCTAAACTTCCAAAACAAAAATCTTTCTAGAAAATCAAACTTTATTATAGAAAGATAAAGTACATCATGCTTTCAGATGTCTATGATAGTTTGTTTCTTCTATGTTTAACTTTAGTTATTTACTTCCTCGGGCTAGTCATTGTATCTACATCAGTCACTACTTGGTTTATAAAGATAAAAACAAAGGCTTCTCTGTAAATCAGTTTTAAATATGCTCATTTGTTGTAGGTAGAGCCTCTGCTTCCAGCAAGCGTTTATAGCCTCGACAGGGTTACCTGTTACCTAGCAATGATCCTGTATCCCACTTGAAGAAATATACAATTTTCAAAGAGAAATCCATATCCACACTTATTGCTTTCATTTTCTTTTAACCCTTAAAGAACAATGCCTTGGTTTGGTAGCCAAATTATGACAGTGCCACTCACTTGATTTATAACTTTTCTGAACAAGCTGGCTTGTGATGAGACCCCTTGTCTTTTGATTTCAAGAATCTTGAGTCATTACCCTGTTGTGGTATGCAGTTTTGGCAAAGTCAGCTAGCTATAATATCTATGATCATGATAAGTCAGCTTGTGATGAGACCTCTTATTCTTTAAGTTAAAGTGTATCGTTGGATTATTCCTTGAAGCTTGTAATTCTCTAGGTGGGGAGGAAGTCATTGTTTCCTTAAGAATAGCTCTGGATGACAATGGTAGAGTTTTTGGAAAGAGCTTTTCTGCAGAGAATCTTCGTTTTGTTATTGATACCTTTCATTTGATTGATATAAAACAAATTCCCACTAAAGGTTGCTTTTTATCAAAATTTACAAGGTTGAAACTAGTATCATTTTCTGGCTTATAACCTTTGACTGTATCTTTGAATAATAATGACCGATTTTCTAAATCATTTCTATTTATACAAGCAATTTTTTTTTTTTAAAGAAATACTTGTCTTTTTCGTGAATTCCAAACGTAACCATTTACAATTGGTTTTATTACGAAAATAAGGGAAAAACTAATCTACAAAAAAATAGAAGAATGATCTCCTATGGAAAGTATTTTTTGAGGATCTGTCTATTAACAGGTAAAGAGTCTCTTTTTCCTGTTAAATCCTGTAACATAAAAGTAGATGGACCTATGACTTCTGCAATTTGGAAAGGGCCAAGCCACATTTATTGAAATTTCGTATGTTTTCCTTTTTCCTCATGAGCCTTGTCCCATTTTAAAACTAGATCTCCCATCTGACAGTCCTTTCTGGATATCATGTTCGAATCAAAAGAAGCTTTTACTAATGCTTGGTGATGAGCATGAGTTATCTTAGCCTACTCTCGTTGCTCTTCTAGCTTAAGTATTTCCAGCTGCCTTAGTTGTAAGGAAGAAGTTGGTGCTTCATCAATATATTGAACTAAGGCCAAAGAGGGAATTGCTAGATGAGTTGGAAGAACCACTTCTTTCCCATAAACTAAATTAAAGGAAGAAGTGCCAATGGAAGTTTTCTGCATTATTCGGTCTACCCATAAAGCATATATTAGAGGCTTGTGCCAATTTTGTGAGTTTGATCAATGGTTCGCTTAGTGATTCTAATTAAGTTTTTGTTCGTAGATTCAGCGAACCAATTCCCCTGTGGGTAATAATTGGCAGAGTATTTAAGCTTAAAACCTCTTTTGAGTGCAAATTCAGTCATATCATTGTCAGAAAAATACGATGCATTATCAAACATTAAAGTAGAAGGTAAACCAAACCTGGTGATTATGAACTGATCTATGAAATCAATGATGTGTTTAGCATTAGCTGTCTTGAGAGGAACTGCTTCTACTCATTTAGTAAAATAATTTGTAGCTGTAAGGATATACCTATGCTGTTTAGAAGAGTGAGGAATGATCTCACCTATTATATCCAATCCCCATTGATCAAAAGGCTGCTCAATGTTGACTGGTTGCAAAGGAAACGATGGTTTCTTTTGTCTTCCTGCAGTAGTTTGACAAACTTGACATTTCCTTACGTAGCTATGTGCGTCTTTGAATAGTGTGGGCCAGTAATAACCTACGCACATGATTTTATGTGCAGTAGCATCTCCAGAATAATGTCCACCTGCTGGTCCATCATGGAGTTCCTACAACACCTTTTCAGCTTCAAATTTCTCAAGATATCTAAGGAGAACAGAATCATAATTAACCCTAAAAAGTACATCGTTCACGAGTTCATATTACTTAGCCTTCAACCTTAGAGCTCTTTTCTTTGTATAATCGAGGTTTGAAGGAGCATATCCATTCTTTAAATAAAATATGATATCAGCGTATAATGATTCAACATCGTTTAGGCTTACCTCATACATTTGTATCTCTGCGGATGGTATTTTAGAAATAAGCGATGCTCCAGCCAGCATTTTGTAAAAGCCTTGACCTTTTACAATACTTGCTGGTTTAATTTCTATGTCATATTCTTGTAATGCGGTAACCCAATTGGCTCTTTTCTCACCCACATCTTTCTGTACTAAGAGATTTCTTACCGTTGGAAACGGTACTATGATTTTTGTATGGGTTTTAGGTAGAAAGGGTCTGAAATATTTTATCGCTTTGAAAACAACATAAGCTTATTTCTCTACATCTGAATAATTTAACTCAGCCCCCTGTAGATTTGAACTCAAAAAAGCAATTGGGGCTTCCTCCTTGTCTTGATTTGCTTGAGTGAGTATCGCAGCATATGATCTATCAGAGGCAAATGTATATAAAATGAAAGGATCGGAAAAATTTGGAGTTGCTAAAGATGGAGCATTAACAATTGCTTGTTTGATCAGATTGAATGCTTCATATTCGTCTTGGCCCCATTTAAAGATTGAGTTCTTTTCAATCATTGCTTGTAAAGGAGATATGATTCTTGAAAAATCTGGAACAAATCTCTTTACAAAGTTAATCTGGCCAAGGAAAGATTGCATAGCTTTCTTGTTGTGGGGCAAAGGTATTTCGGAAATCTCCTTGATTCTGTCGAGATCAATATGGATTCCATATTTTGACACTATGAATCCAAGAAGTTTTCCTTTACTTAATGCAAAAAAGGACTTTTTTGGATTAAGTGAAATTCCATACCTTTGACAACGTTGGAAGATTTGTTTTAAATCTCTGAGATGATTTCCTTGCTTCTTGGAATATACAGTTATATCATCCAAGTAGATTACTACTGATTTGTTTACTAATCCCTTAAATGCAATGTCCATGGCCCTTTGAAATGTGGCACTAGCGTTGATTAGACCAAAAGGCATCTTTTGATATGCATAAGAACCCCATTTGGTTCTGAACGTGGTATTTAATTGATCAGCGGGATGGACCAACACTTGGTTGTAGCCAGAGAAACCATCCAAGAAGGATATTAATTCTGATCCTGCAACTGCCTGCAATATTTGCTCCATGGGAGGCAAAGGAAAATTATCTTTTTGGCAGGCTTTGTTAAGATTTCGAAAGTCAATGCAAATTCTAATGTCTCCGTTCTTATTTCTAACGGGAACCATGTTGGAAACCCATTTAGAATGTCGAACGGGAAAAATGATTTTGGCTTTCAATAACTTATTGAGCTCAGATTTGATCTGGTTTTCTAGATTAGGATGGATCTTTCTCAGCTTTTGCTGGACAGGTTTTTCATCGTTTATCATTGGGATAGTATGTTGGATGATAGAAGTGTCATAAGTCTTAAGTTCATCGTAGTTCCAAGCAAAGACACTTTTGTATTGTTTCAAGAGATGAACATATGCTAATTTTTCTTCAGGAGCTAGGCCAAGGCCTAGGTTGATATTCTGTGGCTTGGTATTAGTTCCTAGATTTACTAATTCATAGTTCAGAGTTGAACTTTGAAGTTTTGAATTGGTAGATCTCTTGAATCGATCTTTCAAATCATATAGGTCTTCTAATTTAACTACTGACTTTGGCATAGCATTATTAGTGCTATCTTGTTGCAATTGTCTGTCATGTTGGTCCTCATCAATTATCTGATCGGTGTAAGATCCCTCTGATGTGAGGAAGCTTACAATATCAGGATCATCGTTGAAAATTCTCCAATTGGTAATGTTATCAGGAATCGAGGGTCTAAAGATTAATTCGATTGAAAATGTATCAGGGCTATAGTCTTTTGAGGGAATGAGCTTGGAAGATACGTTTTCTAAGAGGTCAGCGCTAGCATTCTGGAGTCTGGGAATTGATGAATATTGAATGCTATAAAATGTTCAGTCAGATCTTGAACTAAAGATTGGTAATGCTTTAAATGACCTGATAGACAATGTATAGTATTCCTTACCTGTCTGATAACAATTTCAGAATATCCGAAGACTTTTAGATATTTGATGTCTAATCCGATTGCTTGGTATAATCCTTGGACTAAAGCCTCGTATTCTGCAGTATTATTGGTGCAATAGAACTTGAGTCTACAAGTTAGCATCGTTTTGTTTCCCTCTGGACTGATTAGTACGCATCCTGCTCCTGCTCCTTCATTAGACTTGGAACCGTCAAAAAACAACTTCCAAAATAAAGATTTATTTATAGGACTATCTATAAAATTAATACATTTAGAATTATCTGTTTGAGAAAAATATTCTACTTGAGATAAAACAGAATGTTCTAAGTAAGGTGAAGTATGAGCATTGAAATTTCCTAAGAAAGAATCAACAGAATAGTTGCCAATTATATTGTTGCTGTATGCTATCGGTTCATTTTCTCCTTCCAATTTTGTTACTATGTATTTCTAATGTCTTTCTCACTCAACCTTTATTTGATTTGGTTTACCATTGTAAGGGAGCCACATATGCGACCAATCAGTTGCAAAGTATCCATGATGTTTTTCTGACCAATCTCTGCTAAGAATTAAGCCATAAAATTCTGGAATATCTGCAACTAAAATATCAATAATTTGACTTACCTTTGGATTAGATGATAGCCTTATGGTAACCTAATTTAATTCGCCGATCACTTCCACTTGTGACTTATCCAGCTGAACTATGCGCACAACAGATTTTTGAGGTTGAACGTTCAATTTTGCACATATCGATTTTGGTAAGATATTAGATGAAGCTCCTAAATCCACTAAACAATTATGGAAATTTTTGTTGAAAACTTCATAAGTAAGAAGAAATGGGGGAGTATGAGATCTCGACCTTCCTCCAATTAAAGTGATATCGTTTGGATCAACTTTATTAACCACATTAGTTGGAGGTCTTCCCATCTCATGAGAAGCTTGAGAGATTACAGTGGCGAGCAGAGGTGCAACTGGTACAGCGTGTAATTCTTTCAAAAGTACCTTTTGCTAATGTTTTAACTTTCTCAATTCATAAAAAGTGATGTTAGCCCTAGTCTTCTTCATGTCTTCTATGATATTATACTCCATTTCATCCGAAACAATCAATGTTTTACATGGAGTTGGTGAATCTGTTTGGACTGGGCTTGAGTCGCTTTGGGTGTCGTTTTCTTGGCTGCGACTTTATCCTTAGGCATTGAGCTTGCGCTCTTTGGCTTAGGAGTAGGTTGAGGAGGATCGAGTTGATTTATACTTCAGGTACTAACCGGCGATGCCTCTTGATCCTCTTCATCTGGGAGGATGAAATCCCACATACCTTGTACCTCTACAACTTCTTCTTCATCGGTAGGTTCTTCTGTAGCAATTTCCTCTTCTTCTTCTTCTGATTCAGCATTCGTGATATCATTGGGAGGCTTTGAATCGGTCAAAGGATTTCTTCTATAAGGCTTGTACAGCTTTTTAGAAGAAGTCTCTGCTACTTGTTTCTTAATGTCAACCATTTCGTTAGACATGGCTTTCAAAACTTTCTACAATCCTTCTAAATCGAATGATCTTTCGATTGTTTTTTCTTGGGATCTTCCTTAAAATTAACCTTCTTAGATTTTCGTTCATCTACAACATTTTTCTTTTCTAAGGCTATGACACGTTTCTCTACCGCTATTTCTTCCTTCATATTGTCAGCTAAAGTTGTTTTATTAGCCCTGTCAACGAAGATTGCTATGTTTGATGGTAAAGCAGAGATGTACCATTCACTTCGCACTTCTTCGCTAGGCTTGGAAGCAGTAGGAATTTTGTTCAATAGTTTATTGAAACATGAGTTAAAATCTTTGATAGGCTCCTTTGACTCAACCCTAAGGTTAGACAGGTCATTGATCAATGTCGCTGTAGACCTGTCGTCACCAAACTTAGTCAAGAATTGTTCTTGGAAGATATCCCAACTAGTGATAGATCCGGATGGTAATGAGAAATACCATGATCGGCTGCTCCTTGCAATGTGTAAGGAAAGAGTCGGATGACAACGTCTTCATTAGTAACTCCATTGAGATTTATAGATAACATAAAGTTGTTTATATGTTCTTCCGCTAGCATGCCTGCTTCAGGATTAAACTTAGGCAACCATTTTTCAGGATGGGCCGGTATTTGACTCAAGGGCACAGGAATTAAGACTGCCCCTGGGTTATTCCATGGATTTGGGCCATCGCTGAACTACTAACAGATGAAAGTGCAGAAGATGATCCTTGTGGTTGGGAAGATGAGGATATTACAGTTCCATAGGATTGAGAAGGAGATGTTGAAGTTCCAGTGGACTGGTGGACAATAATATGAAGTGGAGGGGTGGATGGTTGACTTCGCGGTGGAGAGGTTGAGATGGATGATGACAACGAAAGAGTCTCGCTATCAGACTCTTTAGGTGATTTCCTTGCTCTCTTCCTTGTAGGTAGAGGTAACTCGGTTGCCTCAATACCAAACTTTTCGCTCTTTAATCTGGTGAGAGGATGAGCAGGGTTATATTGTGAAGTCACACTACCTTGAGATTTATCAGATCTTTGAGGTGATATAGAAAATCGCTGAAGTTTATGAATCAAAGATTCCACTTCAGGAGGTTCAATAGTAGATTTCTATGAAATGTCGGGGTTTGTGGCAGTGGTTGTTTTTTTTTGAACTTCTTTCTCAAGATTTAAAGATTCTAAGTGCGATGGAGAAGTCGGGGGAGATGGTGAGGGCGACTTACTCTCAGAATGGTATTTAGATTTAGACTTACTTGCCATTCACAGTTCGAGGCCCTCCTTCTAGCGCCAAATATGTTGAAGCCCCGAAAATCGGGTCTACAACAAGGGGGATACCCACCCAGTCCAGACCTTGGTTAGCAGCTCCTTTTCCGTTTGGTATAGTGGGTCCGACTGGGGATATGGGACCAGTTTCCCAATATATGTGTGTGTGTGTTGAGAATTGATATTTCCTTTCTAATAATTCCTAAGTAAAATGCTTTTATTCTAAATCTAAACATGCAATTGTATTCTAATAAACAAAAATATCTAAATTCTAAACTAACCCAGGATGTAATCTTTCCATTATGCAATCTAAAATGATTTCAAATAAAAATTGGTAATAAAGATCATTCAACTGCTATGAGAAAAGAATTCAATAAAGATAAACCATTTCATATAAAAAGTTGGACGAAACAATTGTGAGAAACATATCACATAATAATTTACTCATATATTGAGCATAAATAATAGCTATCACCGTATAGAAGTGCCAAATGATAACTCAAGCATTCACGCATTCATATATAAATAACTGAACATGAATATCACTTTAACACATAGGTAGAAATAGTTAAGAGATAAAAGTACCATTTATAACTAGTTCTACTCATGAGCTTCAAGCAATAATGATTTATCTCTTCTTAATCCAACATCTACTAAGAGTAAAAAAGTGCAACATCAGTAGTAGATATCAAACGCAGATATCAATAAATCCTGTTCCATTGATTCATCAAAACCTCCTTGGAGGGTGCAAAAGTGCATGTTCTGAGGACAAGTTTTTGACAAATTTCATTACCTTTCTCTAAATTCATGAGAAGGGTTTAAATACTACTAACTAAAATCTAAAAATAATTTATTACAAAAATGTAGGATGCGGTTTAAATGACTGTCCTCATTTCAGGCAAAAATAACGCAAAATTAAAACTAAAACTGAATCTAAAACTAAAACTAACAACTAAATATCTGTGTATCTGTTCCTTGTAATCGCAAGCATTCAACATTTGTTTAAGGAGAGTTGGTTGGCCGACTTCCGACTTTAGCTGTCCTCCGAAAATGGAATCGGCAAGTGCTGGCACCATCTTTTTGGCAGAATTGTTGATACACTTGAGAGTCATGCACTGGCTATGTGGTTTTACCAAGTACGCCCAGTAAGAATCCCAATTCAACTTGGTTAACCTTTTGATGGATTTTGCCCTTTCTTGAGCCTTTTGTCTCCAGCTTGTCTACAGTTGCTATACATATCTACATACCACTTGAGGATATCTCTGATGAATACCATTGGTTTTAGAGTTCAAGTTTTTCTTTTCACTTTTAGCACTTTTTTCTACAAATTTTCGGGCTTACAAGTGACTAAGCGATTAGAGGCTTTCCATCTTGAGGGCATATGCATCGAAAACTGCCTCCGTTTCTCGATTCGGGCTTCCCTGGAGCGATTTTTCCCTCTTGCGCACTTTTTGTTAGAGGATATAAAGCTTAAATTTTGTGGAAATAACGACTCCATGAGTTCTTGACCCTGAGTCTTAAATTGTCTGTTTGTGACATCAGCGCTGTCCAGTACCCATTTAACCATGTCCGTGTATGGAAGAATTTTTGGCCTCGCCGCTATTTGGTGCAAGAACGAACATGCTATTTCTATAATAGATGCCTCAAAAGACCCATGTGAGCCTGCAGTAGCTGCAAACTCCATCATTTTGGGATTTTCTTCCTCGAGTAGACTGTACATGCCTTCCCAAGTAGTAATACCGACATCTTTGTTACAAGTGGTGTCCGTGTATAATGGAATCATTTCTTTGTCTTCTGAACTTGGAGGTTTACCCTTCTTTCCCATAATATCTTGAACACTGCTATGTATACTTCTCTACTCTTCGCTCCTGCAGTTTACAAATGAGGTGAGAATAATGATAAGAAAAAGGTCACGGGAAAGCTTTAAATGCGGAAAACATATAAAATATACCACCTTACGTGAAATGGCTCTTCAATCAGATCAAAACTATATTTCATTAATGATTGCCAACTAACTCATTGATTAACATTTAACGCGCATAACCGGGCATCGGTTTATGGAAAAAGCTTTTTCGAACAACGAGCCCTGAAGATCTGCGATAAGGCGATTTTGCGATTTGCTTCGCAATATCGCAGATCGCAGAATCACAATATCGCTAATCTGTAGCATGTGGTAATCATCCGTTAATGTGTTTTCTGTGAAATGCGATTTGCGATATGTGCCATCGCATATCGGTGGTTTAAGGCATTTCAGCGTAAGTGATGTTTGAGGCATGCGATGCGATGAGTGTTTTTAGTGTGTAGTTTCGCATTGCGATTTCACAATCTTAGAATTCTACTTGTAGGAAGGCATCCATTACCCTTTTTGAGATGCGATGTGCTTTAAGGAGTGATTTTATTCTAACCTATCATAAAACTTAAGTCTTTTTAGATTTTTCGAGGGTATTCTCCTAAGTTTATGATAGTAAGTTTTATTGAAAAAGGAAATACAAGCATTAATCATTTTTTAAATTTTTGAATAAGGGTCCCCACTTATTTAGTATTAGTGATAAAACTAAATAAGAAGGGGGGTTGTTGCTGGCCACAACAAAACCCTAATCCCCATTGTTTATCCCACCATCTATTACTAAAGCCCTGAAACTCTCCCCTATATCACTTCATAACATTCTATACCCCCTGATCCTTCATCCCACAAGCTATACTTCAAAAAAGGACCCAAGCCCCTCTCCCTAATTTTCATAAATTCATACCCTCCCCTTCATTTTCTAGCCCACCAAATACCTCACAAGGTCATCTCCCATTCCCTTACTCCTAAATCACTCTTGCTTACTCCCTTCATCCCTTTTCTAGGAGTGCATAGCCTCAAAATTTTCAAACATGGACAGAGAAGACAAAGACTATGAGGAGGAGGAAAACATTGGCAGTGACAGTTCAGTAGATAAACCTCGGCATCAGAGAAAACCACACAAGGGAGGAAAAATAATGAAGGAAGAGCCATCAAACCTCAAAGAATTGCACGCCTCTCAGTTGTTTGTCACTTGTTTCAGACATCTAGGGTGTTTTGAGTTCTGTGAGCAGGTAGATAGAGTTCAACACCACCCTGATCTCATCAGGCGTTTTGTAGCCAATCTTTAGGACAACAAGGTGACTCTTGCTGGGGTGACATTTACAGTTTCACCTTCCATTATTGCGGATGCAACTAGGATTCCAAATGTAGGGGAGAAGTGGTACAAGGCACAAGACCTGGATGAACACTATTATGAGCCTTATATCAAACCCAGGTACAGAAATAAGGCAAAAAGGATTTTTCCTTTTAGATTTCTTGAAGACAAGTATGCCCCCATGATGAAAATCATCATGAAATATTTCACTTGTGAGGGTAGATTTTCTAGACTGTACACCTATCACATCAGGCTTCTCATGCATTTTACCAGGGTGAGGATGTTAAACCTCCCTTATTTCTTGTTCAAGAATATTGAGAAGATGGCCCACTTTGTACAGAAAAAGCCATACCCTCACAGATGAGCAGTCTTTATCATTATTCCCTGATCAAGATGATTGTGCTTCATCACCTTAGCCTCCTCAACATCTCTTGGGAGACATTTATTGCTCAGGTCATCTTCAGGGGTCCTCTAATTCCTCTACCAATGTCCCTAGAATCAGGAGGACCTTCTAGCAGTGCTTAGGGGTGTTGGACATAGATTGTCATTGATGTCAATATGGCAATATTCGAGGAGCAGACGAACCAAGAGAGCAGAACTCATATATATATATATCTATATATATATATATATATATATATATATATATATATATATATATATATATATATATATATAGATATATATATATATATATGTATGTATATATATATATAGATATATATATGTATATATATATATATATATAGATATATATATATATATATATATATATATATATATATATATATATATATATATCTATATCTATATATATATATATATATATATATATATATATATATGTATGTATGTATATATATATATATATTTATATATTTATATATATGCAGCATTTAAACAGTGTTCGGGACCATATATGCCAAAATAGAGCTATTGGAGCAACAGAGGAACAAGCAGAGCTATAAGGAAGTGGACAGAGCCATCAGAGGAGCAATGGGTGCATGTATATTATCGGAGCTATCGGGCCACAAAAGAACTATATGCATGCAGATACAGGCAGAGGAGCATATATCATACATATGTGTTTTAACACTATCGGCGGACAGAAAGCCCATATACATAGGCTAAACACTGACGGAGGTAGAAGACTTGGCTCTAGGGAAAATACACTATCGGAGGCGGATTGCAGACTTGAAAATCTATACATGGGAGCGTTGAGTTGTATCGGGTCCGGCATATCGCATCGCTATGAGGGGTCTACGTTAACATCGAGCCTTGAACCTATGCGACTTACGATCACCGATAGCGATAATCACATCGGCACTTCGGAAGCGAGTGCTACAATATGTCAAGTGGTCCATTGCGATCGCCGATAGCGATATCGCATTGGACCTCCACCAGGGGCAACTCCAGACTGCGATGCATATCCACGTGGACCCACCACACATTGCAATATAAGTTAATCTATTATCACATCCATCATAATCACATATGTTATGAAGACTTGCCACACCCAAGCATCGATTGCGATGAACGTTGTGGACCTGATGCGACATCACAACTTGGCTTAATATAATATCACGTCCAGTGGTGGATCGACCATTGGCCATCGGCGGTGTCATGGGCCCGACATATAAAGGACCGCCGGGAGTTGCGAATCACCGATTGCGATTTAAGCTGCGGACCCGATACAGTTTAGATGTGGGTGTAATATTTCTTGAAGTCCACCCCTTAGTCTTTTGACTGGTTTTTTCTCATATACTCTGTGTAATGAAATATTTGGCTTGCACGGGGTGTTTTAGGCCGAAAGGATTACGATAGTTGTTCCGATGGTTCAGAAGGTTGAATGTCAGTTAAAATGGGTGAATCATGGTGATTATGATTGCGATCGGGACACAACATCTCCATTAAAATAGTGAAAAAAACTCCATGTACTCCTGCAATCATTGCCAAAAGGAGCACTGTTACGGTAAACTGGGAAGATGTGTTCTCCGTGGATTGTTTGGATCTATCAAATGAATCTACGTGTCCCCATAGAGTCAGTGAACTTGCACAGTGGAGAGGAAGCCGTAGTGACGAGGAGGAAGCCTAAGAGGCAGTGTAAGCGGAAACGAATGGACAAAGGCAAGGGGAATGAATAAAACAAAAAAAACAAATAACTGTGGTCACAGTTGTGGTGGTGAATAACCAGAGTGAGAGGCAGAAAAAGTAGCAGAGGCAGCAGAAGCAGCAGAGGCAGCAGAGGCAAGAGAGTAGGAGTGAAGGAGAACCTCAGCAGAGAAGAGATCAGTAGCATACCTGTTTATACCAGGCTTGGGTTGGAGCCTCAAGACTGAACAGGACTGACATCCTTAGGGGTTGGTGCTCCTAAGTGTAGAACCATTGCAAAACAGAGTTGGTGCTCTGGAGGTTGGAACCTCACTGAAGTCCAAGTTGGAGCTTGGCAACTAATCACAACCAGATATATACTTATATTGTATTTACTTCATTGCACTGTTTTGTGTTAATAAAAGCATTAATTCCAGCTATCGATTTTTGTGTTCTATATATATATATGCTTTTGGTTATAACTAGAACAATTAAAAATAAATACTGATTCACCCCCCCTCTCAGTATTTCCAACAATTGGTATCAGAGCCAAGTTTCTTCATACTAGCCTAATAGCTTGAAGAAGGATCCGCAGCCATGATGAGAAATCACGAAGCATCAGGAAGACCTCCTCTGTTTGATGGCACTAACTTTGGTTTCTGGAAAAAGAGAATGACCTACTACTTAATGTCCCTTGGACCTGAAGTCTAGCATTTTGTTCAAAATGAGTATCATATGCCTACCACTCTTCCAACAGATCAAGACGAGAGGAAAGCCTACATTGCAAATGCAAAGGCCTTAAACTCCATCACTAGTGGAATCACTGATTCTAAGTTCACAAAAGTCATGAACTGTGACTCTGCCAAAGAAATGTGGGACAAGCTAGTTGGCTTATATGATGGGGACTCAAAAGTCAAGAAGGCAAAGCTTCAAACTCACAGAAGACAATTTGAAAGCTTGAGGATGGAAGATGAAGAAGATATTGCAGCATACCTCCTCTGAGTAGCTGAAGTGGTCAACTCCCTTAAATGATTGGACGAAAAAATTGAAGAAAGTACCATTGTTCAGAAAGTATTAAGATCTCTTCTAGACAGATTTGACTCCAAAATAAGCACCATAGAAGAAATAAAGGATCTAGATACCCTCAAGATGGATGAGGAAAGGTGGCCCAAGCCCCAAAGATGCAGCATTCAAGGCTTCAAAGTTAAAGAAGGGGAAAGAAAGGAATGACTGTAGTGATGAGTCCGATGTGGAATCTGAATTGGCTCAATTTGTACGAAAGCTGAAGAAAGGATCTAAGCTTAAAGGCAAGTACCCTCTTATCTGTTTTAAGTGTGGAAAAATAGATCATTATGCAGCAAAATGTCCTCATAAACATGAAAGTGATGATGAAGGAAATTCTAAAAGAATGGCACACAAAAAGAAAGGGTTCAATAAGAAGAACTTCTTCTCTAAGCAAGATGAGTCTGATGAGGATGAGTTTATGGTCATCAAAAAGAAATCAGATGAGGAAAGTGACCATGATGAAAGCCAAGAAACATTATTCATGGCATTCACAAATGATGATGACTCAGGGCTGGAAGGAAATATAGATGAACTGTTAATTAGTGCCATTGAAGAAAATGAAAAACTACGGAATAAAATAATCTCTCTCAAGGTGGAAAACAAGGAAACAAAAAGGGGAGAAGATCTCCTGGAAGCAAAGCTGAAAGAAAAAGAAGAGACTTGTGAAGAACATGAGGCCGAAATAGTGTCTCTGAGAAAGGAGTTGGAGCAAATTAAAAAGGGCTGTAAAAGCTCTCAAATACTTGAGACTATTCTAAAAAGTAAAAAACCCCAACATGACAAGTCTGGAATAGGTTTCAAAGGAGAATCCTCAAGCACTAAGAATAGTGCGAAAAGCTATGCTGATGCATTTTCCTACAATCTAAAAGAAGAAAAAGTATGTTATCAAAAGCCCATCCCAGATCCAAAGAATGAAGAGAGAATTACTCCAAAGAAGAATGTGGAGTTGAATCATGGATACTACAGTAAATACAAACCTATACTCCACCAAGGGCCCATCTCAAATCCAAAGAATGAGGCAGGAGTAATTCCCAGGAAGAAAATCAACTCAAACCATGGCTACTTCAACAGGTACAAAACCATCTTTCTTGGACACTGTTTTCACTGTAAAAACTTCGGTCATCAAGCCAAACATTGCATGGCCCGCAGAAATGAAACGCCTAAGCTAAAGGACCGAATAATCAATTCATATGCTCCCAAAAGGCAGGACAAATCAAAACCTTCAATTCATTTGATCCCTTGACCAAATTCGATCTGATTTGCTCATTCTGCTACAATAATGGACACTATGAACAAAACTTCCCGCTCAAAGGAAGAAAGACGAGTAGTAAGAATTCCAACATGGATAAATGCGACCTGGCTCTAGCTCAAAATAATGGAAATCATTGGTTTGTGGATGGCGGGTGTTCCAAACACATGACAGGAGACAAAAGGAGGTTTGTCTCATTGAGCAAAAGGGAAGGAAATGTGTCTTTTGGAAGTGGATCTGCCAGAATTGCAGGAAAAGGAATTGTTACTCTAATCAATGGAAAAGGAAAATCTCAAGATGCTCTGCTAGTATATGGGCTCAAACACAATCTCTTGAGTGTCAGCCAAATCTGTGATCAAGGACATAAGGTTGTCTTTAGCACCAAAGACTGTGAAATAAGGAACTCTTCCTCAGGGGAACTTGTGGTGAAAGGGGTTAGAACACAAGACAACATTTACATTCTGAACAAGATTCAGGAAAATAAATGCTACCTGAGTTAGACAGATGAAATTTGGCTGTGGCACAAGCGACTTGGACATACAAGCTTCGAAAATCTAGTCAATATCATCAAGATTAGAGCTGTACGAGACATCCCAAGGCTGTTCAAACCAAATCAAGGAGTATGTGGTCCATGTCAACATGGAAAGAAAACTAGAACCAGCCGCAAGACAAAGGAGCTCTCTACATCAAAGCCCTTAGAGATCATCCATGCTGATCTATGTGGACCAACTAGAAATCAGGCACTCCAAGGAGAAAGGTACTTTGTGTTATTTGTTGATGACTATACTAGAATGATGTGGATATATTTTATAAAGTATAAATCTAAAACTTTTGAATGTTTTAAGAATCTAAAAGACCTTGTAGAAAATGAAAAAGATTAAAAAATAAGTGCCTCAGAATAGACAGAGGGGGAGAATTCACATCAAACGAGTTTAGTAAGTTCTGTAATATTCATGGAATTAAAAGCGAATTCTCTGCTGCCATAACACCTCAGCAAAATGGGGTAGTTGAAAGAAGAAACCGAACAGTGTAAGAAATGGCAAGAACAATGTTACTAGCAGCAGATTTGTAGTCGAAATTATGGAGAGAAGTAGTAGGAACAGTTGTCTATACATTAAATCGAACTCAATTGAGACCAAACTGTGAAAAAACACCTTATGAGTTATGGAAAGGAAGACCAGCTTCAGTAAAGTACTTCAAGATATTTGGAAGCAAGTGCTTCATAAAAATCAATGATGGCTCACCAGGAAAGTTTGATTCTCGGGTTGATGAAGGGATATTTCTTGGATACTCTACATAGAGCAAGGCTTACAAGTGCTACAATTTTCGATTGAAGAAAATAGTGGAAAGCATTGATGTAAAGGTTGATGAAGGACTTCCAGAAAAAGAAATTGAGGAATATGAAAATGATTTCTTCATTGAAGAAGAAGGACCTAAAGAAGAAGAACCTGAAGAAGAAGAAATAGATGAGGAAGAAGAAGAGGAGAAAGAACCACCTCATACCCCTTCAAAGATGAAGTTTGTCCAAAGAGATCATCCAGAAGAGCAGATTATTGGCGACAAAGATGAAGGTGTGCAGACCCAAAGAAGGATAACAATTACACCCAAGAGAAAAGTCATTGCCCTTCTATCTTTGATAGAACTAGAAACATTTGTGGAAGCAAGTAAGGATCCTCATTAGGTAAAAGCCATGGAAGAAGAAATGTCCCAAATTGAGAAGAAAAAGACATGGGAGTTGATACCTCGTCCAAAGGAAAAAAACATAATAGGAACCAAATGGGTGTTTAAAAATAAAATGAATGAGGAAGGACAGGTTATCAGAAACAAGGCAAGGCTTGTCTGCAAAGGCTATTCACAAATTCAAGGAATTGATTTTGAAGAGACATTTGCACCAGTAACCTGTATGGAAGCTATCAGGATGTTCTTGGCATTTGCTTGCTCAAAAGGATTCAAAATCTTTCAAATGGACGTGAAATCAGCATTTCTAAATGGAGAACTCAAGGAAGAAGTCTACATGGAGCAGCCAGAAGGTTTTGATCTAACAGAAGGAAAGAACTTAGTCTGTAAGTTGAAGAAGGCTTTATATGGGTTGAAACAACCTCCTAGAGCTTGGTATGCAAGATTGGATCACGATATACAACAACAAGGCTTCAAAAAGGGAGTGGCTGGAAGTAATCTATACGTAAAGACAGATGAAGGTAAGTTATTAGTTACTCTTGTTTATGTCGATGATCTGATCTTTGCTAGCAATAATGAGGAAATGAGCCATGAATTTTCTCAAAACATGTCAAAAGAGTTTGAGATGTCAATGACAGGAGAGCTGTCTCACTTCCTTGGACTTCAAGTATCTCAAACTAGAGTAGGACTGTATATATCTCAAACCAAATATCTAAAAGACATGCTCAAAAGATATTGAATGGAGGATTGTGCACCCATGAGCACACCTATGACCACAAACTACAAATTGAGCAAAGATGATGACTCCCCTTAGTAGATGCAACTCATTATAGGTCAATGATTGGAGCCCTTCTATACATAACAGCTACAAGACCAGACATAATGCAGGTAGTAGGAATGGTGGGAAGATTTCAATCTGCTCCCAAACAATCCCATTTATTAGCTGTAAAAAGAATTCTCAGATATCTGAAAGGAACTTTTGATTTTGGTATTTGGTACCCAAAGAGCTCAACACTAATTTTAACTACATACATCGATGCTGATTGGGCTGGAAGTATAGATGATCAGAAAAGTACTAGTGGAAATGCGTTCTTCCTAGGAGACTGTTTAGTATCCTGGCTCAGCAAAAAAAAACATCCATATCATTATCCATAGCCAAAGCCGAGTATATTGCTGCAGCAGACTGTTGTACTCAGATAGTATGGATGAAGGAAGCTCTAAAAGATGTCGACATATGTACATATCAACCGATTACCTTCTATTGTGACAACACAAGTGCTATCCGTCTCAAAAAAAATCCAGTGATGCACTCAAGAAAGAAACACATACCAATCAAGTATCATTTCCTCCGTGAGCAGTAGCTGAACAAAACATCATCCTAGAATATATCAGTACTAAGGAGCAAATAGCTGATATTTTTAGAAAACCTCTTCCTCGAGAAGCATTCTAACATCTGCGTCAAAATATGGGGGTTATCTCTTTATCATCACTCAAGTTCATTCATAAAGATGTAGCAGGACAGGGGGAGCAGTTTGACAGGGGGAGTCCGTATGCATTCCTTTGCCATTGATGTCAAAGGGGGAGAGCAGAAGAATATTGCCATCAATAACAAAGGGGAGATTATTGGACACAGATTGTCATTGATGTCAATATGGCAATATTCGAAGAGCAAACAGAACCAAGAAGAGAGAACTCATATATATTATATATATATATATAATATAATATATATATATATATATGCATGCATTTAAACAGTGTTCAGGGACCATATATGCCAAAATAGAGCTATCGGAGCAACAGAGGAACAAGCAGAGCTATAAGGAAGTGGACAAAGCCATCAAAGGAGCAATGGGTGCATGTATATTATCGGGAGCTATCAGGCCACAAAAGAACTATATGCATGCAGATACAGGTGGAGGAGCATATATCGTACATAAGTGCTTTAACAGTATCGGCGGACAGAAGGCCCATATACACAGGCTAAACACTAACGGAGGTGGAAGACTTGGCTCTAGGGCAAATACACTATCGGAGGCGGATTGCGGACTTGAAACTCTATACATGGGAGTGTTGAGTTGTATCGGGTCCGGTACATCGCATCGCTACGAGGGGTCCTACGTTAACATTGAGCCTTGACCCTGTGCAACTTGTGATCACCGATAGCGATAATCGCATCAGCACTTCGGAAGTGGGCGCTACAATATGTCAAGAGGTCCATTGCAATCGCCGATAGCGATATCACATCAAACCTCCACCAGGGGCAACTCCTAACTGCGATGCATATCCATGTAGACTCGCCGCACATTGCAATATATTCTAATCTATTATCGCATCCATCACAATTGGATATGTTATGAAGCCTTGCCACACCCAAGCATCGATTGCAATGAACGTTGTGGACCTGATGCGACATCACAACTTGGCTTAAGATAATATCGCGTCCAGTGATGGATCGGTCATCGGCCATCAGCGGTGTCATGGGCCCGATATATAAAGGACTGCCGGGAGTCACGAATCACCGATTACGATTTAAGCTGCGGACCCGATACAGTTTAGATGCGGGTGTAATATTTCTTGAAGTCTGCCCCTTAGTCTTTTGACTGGTTTTTTCTCATATACTCTGTGTAATGAAATATTTGGCTTGTGCATGGTGTTTTAGGCCAAAAATATTATGATAGTTGTTACGATGGTTCAAAAGGTTTAACATCAGTTAAAAGGGGTGAATCATGGCGATTATGATTGTGATCGGGACACAACATCTCTGTTAAAATAGTGAAAAAAACTCTGTGTATGCCTGCAATCATTGCCAAAAGGAGCACTGTTACGGTAAATGAGGAAGATGTGTTCTACGTGGATTGTTTGGACCTATCAAATGAATCTACATGTCCCCATAGATTTAGTGAACTTGCACAGCGTAGAGGAAGTCGTAGCAACGAGGAAGAAGCCTAAGAGGCGGTGTAAGCAGAAACAATTGGACAAAGGCATGGGGAATGAATAATAAAAAAAAAAACAA